>CM042145.1:53419858-53467358 GCA_023376005.1 Doryteuthis pealeii | reverse complement strand
AACATTTCCGCTCAAGTGGTTACGATGTTAATAGAAATGCAAATTTTACCATTGCAGAAAGAATTAAACAATATTACGGCGATAATAGACAATTACGGCATTAGACAATATCATAACAATGATAGAAACACATAAAAATAAATGGATAAAGTGTGTCCAAACACTTACCCTAAATGGCTTTAACATCAATCTGAATGGTCCTCAAGATGGCTCTTTGAAATATAATGGACAGATTTGGGGTGACGCATAAACACCTAAATAAACAAACCAAGTAATCATATCTAATTTAAAACACACCTCGCTAATGCTTAACAAATGTCTTCCAGTGTTTAGGTGTCTACAATAGATGAGATTATATAATGACCATTTGACACTTTTATACCAGAAAATAATTTCCATTCTGGGAATGAAGATGCTACGTTAATAGTTCATTTATCGTCGCTTCTTTTATAGCACATCAATTCTTTTAAGACTTTTTAAAAATCTTTTAAATTTTTTTTTTTTTTGCAAAAACATTTTTCCTGACAATCTTGTAAAAATACATCTATAAGATGATTGAGGGGGGAAGTCATCAGCGTTGTTATTCCTTGGGACAAAACAATGCATTAGCTAAACACATCTTTGATCTCAATCATACTTTTGATTTCAAAGGTGCCAAAATATTAACCCACATACATGATAAAACACTGCGTAGAATTATGGAATCTTGTGTTATTCTTACCCATAAAACCATACCCCAAAGACAAGGTTTCTTTAATATATCCCCTTATCTAGCGACCTTATTATCAGAAACCATAAAATCCCCTTCACATAACTTTTCCCGTTATTTACGTCCCGTTAATTAAATTTAGGTTTATTGTTTTTTTTTATAAATAAGATCTTTTCAGTTTTATCTTGTTTTTGATTTCGGTTTTGAAAATAATACCTTACATTAGATCCAAATTGCTTAACATTATCTAAAATAATAACCAATTCCGCCCATAACCCTTTTACTTATATATAAAAAACAAAACACAATAAATATTTAATCATTTATTAAATACAAAACTTAAAAATAATAATTAAAATTAAAAATAATAATCGTAAAATAAAAAATATATAAAAAAATCCCTTTTCTAAATTATTAACATATTCCGCCCATAACTTTTTCACTTATATAAAAAAACAAAATACAGTAAATATCTAATCATTTTATGAAATACAAAACTTTTAAAAAATAAAAAATAAAAACAATTAATCGTAAAAAATTCCTTTACTAAAAAATCTTTTGAATTCCAACCGTCACATTTCTAATACCCATCCCTTCCGTTTAAATTGTTTCGTCTTGTTGCCAACATCTCAAAAATCCGCTACATTTGGATGACAAAAGGTATACATATGAGACATGACTGACATATATATGGCGCGAATGCCCACGTTGTGAATATTGTAACGTCTTTCGTTTTTTGCAGTATTAAGGTTTTTTTGTTTTGTAAACTCATTTGACTTTCCTCTCCGACCCAAACAACTACGGGAGTGAATGAGCTCTGATGATGATTTTTGTAAAATCGAAATATGATCAGTATCAGCTATGATTATATTATAAATTGTTTCTTCTTAACACATTGTGTGATGTTTTCATTCCACCTTTTCTTACTCTCTCTCTCTCTCTCTCTCTCTCTCTCTCTCTCTCTCTATATTATATATATATATATATATTATATATATATATAACGAAAACGTTTGGATTTGTACGAATTCAAGTGTGTGTGACCACTAGTAAATTTAAAATTCACCAAGAAGTTTCAGCGTGTATACTTACTTGCAGGACCAGTGGATATACCACAGTATGATAATTTAATTATTACAACATTTGACGACCTAGAGCCTTTTTTCCCCTTTCTTTCCTTATTTTCATAATGTTCGATTGAAACAGATTAACTTTTTGACTTCCGTGCGTTCACCTCACCTCACTACCTTTCTCTTTTCTTCTTTTTTATTATATTTTTCTGTGTTGCATGCCCTTTTCTTCCCTTTCTTTTATTATAAAAACGGAATGATACATTATTTAACTGGGGTGACGACGCTCATAAGAAATAAGAATTCAGCGGATAATCAGGATTTAGAGTTTTTCATTTCATCTTGGGCGATTTGGACGGTCTCATTTTTAACCAGAAGGTGTTGCAAGATGATAATAGCCGTACAATTTAGGAACATGAGTATTAATATATAGATCGTGAACACATGATCTCTTTTTTGTGTAGAAAAAAAATGTGAATGCCTCACCTACTCTTTCACCTAAAAGGGGTATGAGTTAGGTTTATTACCAGGTGTCCCATTCACCCCTTAAGGGGAATGACGACGGAACTTAGTAATCTCCGCCACGGGAGACTTGTTTCTTGCGGCGGACCCCACATTAAATTAACATTGTGTCTATTTCGACTTGGGTGGAGTCGGAAATATATAATACTTATCATGAACTTTTGGCAGTAATTGACCTAATTAAGAGTCACAGTAAATTGAGTAATTAGCCAAATTAATTAGGATAATTTTAAGGTGTAACACTATTCATAATCACCTCTTCTATCTTTCTTTTCTCCCCTCTTTCTCCTCCTCCTCTTTCTCCCCCTATTCTCTTCCCTACCGCCCCCCTTCTATATACTTTTTTTAATTGGAGGCGCACGGTGTATAGAGTCGTAGGAAAATAGACTCGTCGACCCGAGGTCAAATCCTTACATTTCATATAGCGCTAATACCTTTGGAAAGGTATGCACCCAACTATACTCCCGTCAACTATGGATAAACAGTGTAGGCAGACTGGGCTCTTTAATCTTGGTTAGGTAACCAGTCTAGGAGAAAAGAAACTCTGAATTGAAATCTGCTAATTGTCCGCGTAAGAAATTGACCTTTTGTCGCATCCTGCTCGTGCGGAGGGTTTGGTATATATATATATATATATGTGTGGTGTGTGTGTGTGTGTGTGTGTGTTTTCTTTTTTTTCTTGAATATATTTTAAATTAAGAATGTCATTTCTTGGAAGCGCGTGGGGTAATGGTTAAAGTCATGGGAAATGGACTCGTTGCCCTGAGTTCAAATCCTGGACGTGGTAATTGCATTTCAGTTAGTGCCAATACCCTTGGGAAAGGTATGAATCCTACTCTCCCTCCAGCTATGGATAAATAATAGGGCAGACTGGGCTCTTTAACCTTGGTTAGTCAACCGGTCTAAGAGAAGAAAAACTCTGAATTCAAACCTGTTAAACTCCGCTTAAGAAATTGACTTTGTGTCACATCCTGCTCGTGAGGAGGGGTTGGAAAATATATATATATATATATATATATATATATATATAATATATTATAATGCTAATAATTGATACTTTTAAAACCAAATACAGATCATCTCTTAAAAAATGTCCTTGTTTTGACATCTACGCTCGACAAAAACATTGTAATTTCCACACGGAATCCCCCGATGCGCACAACTTCCAAAACTAATAGATTTGATTTCTCGTATTTGAATCAATTTAGATTAACAATCAAAACACGTACAACCCCAAATGCATAAATAAAGCCATTTCATCTCCGAGACTATTTTGATAAGTGTTGATAAGTGTTGATAAGTGTTGATAAATAACCAAAAGAAAAATATGCAAATACAACAATTATCAGAGACGGAAGTTGGGGAAGTTGTTATTCATTCAGTGAGAATCCGATGTACTAGAAATTGTCTTTATATATATATATAATATAATATATATATATATATATATGTGTTGTGTGTGTGTGTGTGTGTGTGTGTATTTAGGCAGTAGATTATCTTTTAAGGATAGTTCATTAAACATGACCAGCGAGTACTTGGCTCTACATATAAGAAAAAACTTTGTACAATTTTTATATAGAACTTTATCCAAATTTATGGTGTCATACTTCACAGCAAAAAAATAAATATTCTTGTCTGTTATATCGAATGAAAATTGAAATTGGTTCTCTGTACCCCCAACCCCCCCCCAAAAAAAAAGAAAAAAGAATTGAATTTAGTTTGAAAATATAGAGAATCTGATTAGAGGTTGTACTTATTTTTGGACTGCTACATAGGTTTATATTTGGTTAAAGAGTTTTAATATTGTAGATTTTTGTAATGAATCATAATTTGTAATATCTATTTTGATTGTTTAATATTTAATATTAGATAAGCTATCATCATTCATACAACAATTCTGTTTTTGGGGCGGTGAGTGGGGTCACCCGGTACTAGTAATGGCTCGTTATGGTAACTTGTTAACAACTAAACGACTTGATACCCCTCCACCCAAAAGAAGAAGAAGTGATTTGAAACTTACCAAGAAGTTTAAGGACGGATCGTTTGTGATTTGTGACCGAACCTTGCAAAGTGCATCGTTCAGGAGAAAATCGTTGAATTGTTGTTCCCCTCACGGTGAGGACAATCAGTGTGTAGAGAACGGATAATATTAAGAGTGGGGCGATGAAGAATAAAAATGTCGACAGTTGAAACATGACGATCATCTGGCTTATGACGACTTGGGGATGGTACAGTGAAGAGAATCCAGTAGAGGTTCGTTGGTCTGTGGGTGATGAACTAAATAAATTAATCGGGTGTGTAGTGGGTAGGGCAGTGCAATGAGAAGTGACGTCAGCCAAGTGGCGCATACGATTTCAGTGTCCGGCTCAGGGTCGAAACGGTGTGCGCCCATAACGGGTGACAAATCGCATGTAGCGTTCCACGGTGAAAGCCGTTATTGTCAGAACAGAGGCGTATGACGTCATCTCGAAGACCATCGATTTAAAAATGCAATAGGCAAGACCAAACGGCCAAGGGTACGATTGCCAGATTCCGTAGACTTCCGTTGGGAGACCTGGTAAAAATAATGATATCAGTAAGAAATTAATATAGAGATAATCCAGAGATTAAAGAAAAGAAAATCTCTCTCTCTCTCTCTCTCTCTTCTCTTTATATATATAATATAATATATATATATATAGTTAGTCAAGAATTTATTAAAAATTAAAAAATTACTGGATTCATATGAAGAATTAAATAAATTCATATAAAAATATTTGAAAAATTGAAATTGAAACAAAGATTAACGAATCTTTTTACTTACCTCTTATATATATATTTAATAATAACATTACTTTTTTTTAGACATCACGTTACAAACCTCACGTTACAAAACAATCATCACACTTAGAGGTATTCACCAGATTTTTTCTTTTTTTCTTTTATTTCTTTTTTTCTTTACTTCGCATCAAAGAAAAAACACATGTAGATGTATTTACCCAACCCCTCCGCAACTCAAGGTCAGTTTTTAAGCGGACATTGACAGGTTTGGATCAGAGTTTTCATTTTCTCGACTAGTGGCATGCAAGGTTAAAGAGCCAATCTGGTCTACTATTTACCTATAGCTGGAGGAGAATAGTTGGATGCATACCATTTCCAAGGCGCATATACACACACACACACACACACATATATATATATATATATATATTATATTATATATCTTATATTGTGTATTTTGGCGGCAAGTATTATTTAGGTATGTATTGTTAAAGACGACGGATATTTCTTCTTTATGATCTTCAATTATAGACGTTCAAGTCTCTAGTAATTTTTTTTATAATCGGAATCCAGTTGTGAAGAAATTGTCCCATATTTTAACCCAAGCGCTTTCAATCATTTCTCTGTCGTCTTTAGAGGATTGTTGGTTTTGGTTTTGTTGTGTTTGTTTGGTTTATTCATTTGGATTTATTTATTTATTGTCTATTCAATTAGAAGACCTATTTTTTTAGTTGCCCAGGTTATCGTTTATAGTTATTAAAGATGTTTAGTATTGTTGCCGGAGTTAAATGCTCCGTGTTCAATATTCCGTGGTCTTTAATAATGCCTGCATAAAATTATATATATATATATATATATATATATATATATATATATATATATATATATATATATATATATAAAGAAAGGAACGAATCCGACAATATGAAAGGTGGAATGAAAACATCACACAATGTTGTTAAAGAGAAAACAATTTATAATATAATCATAGCTGATACTGATCAATATTTCGATTTTACAAAAATCATCATCAGAGCTCATTCACTCCGTAGTTGTTTGGGTCGGAGGAAAGTCAAATGAGTTTACAAACAAAAAACCTTAATACTGCAAAAAACGAAAAACATTACAATATTCACCAACGTGGGCATTCGCGCCATATATATGTCAATGTAAAAATGCTTGATATCCTTAATGATCTTAACACTTATGAAAAAATCTCTCCACAAACCATTACTAACAGCACAATCACTTTCAACAAAACATACAAAAATTAATAGGCAACACTGACAAAATTTGGCTCTCTTTGATAGACTACCACCCTATCGTCCCCACTATTTACGGCCTCCCTAAAACACACAAACCTGGGATTCCGTTAAGACCTATAATTTCGGGAATTGGCACTGCCCCTCATAAAATTGCTAAATCTCTTGCTAAATTACTAACCCCTCTTAGGTACAATTAGCAAATCCCACATAAAAATTCGAATAGCTTAATTTCAAAAATAAAAAATATTGACATGAACAACAAATGTTTAGCAAGTTTAGATATTAAATCACTCTATACTAGTATTCCGGTTGACAAATGCATTACTCGCCTAGAAAACCATCTCAACAAAATCAACACCTCTTTTTCATTACCCACTAACAAGATAACCAAATTCGTAGACTTTGCACTAGGAATTGCTTTTTCCAATACGAGGGAACCTTCTACAGACAAAAGTTTGGGTTGCCTATGGGTTCACCTCTGAGCGGCGTTTTGGCGTGCCTTTTTCTTGAATTCTTAGAATCCGGTCCCTTTCAATATATTCTACCAAATAACTCTAATTTCTTCTGTTACATTGACGACACCCTATTCATTTACCCGAAAAATTGTAATTTAACTAACATTATTGACAAACTAAATGATGTTGAACCCTCCATCCAATTTACTCATGAACTGGAACATAACCACTCCCTACCATTTTTAGACACACTTATTATAAATAATAACAACAGTTTAGAATTCAAAGTTTATCACAAAAATACTACCAAAAATGACTACATCCATTTTTATTCCAACCATAACACTAAGATAAAAAGTGGTATCATAATTGGTTTCTTTCTAAGAGCTCTTAGGATATGTAACAAGCAACATTTAGATGAAGAATTCAATTTTATTCAGAGGTCTTTCCTCAAATTACAATACCCCTTAAATTTCGTACACAGTGCCAGAAAAAAGGCATTTAAAATACATAATAAAAACAAAAATAATAATATCACATCTCCAAACAATGACACACAAACATAATAGTAATAATGTCTCTGATAGATACATCATACTTCCAAATAATCCTATTACTGATAAAATAAACAGAAACTTAAGTAAGATTGGTATAAAAAACTGTCGCTCACTCCACGAAGACAGTGAAGAACATTCTTCAAAATAAAAATAACCTCAGACACACACATTCTGAAGCTGGAGTCTACACTATTGACTGTTTAAAATGTAAAAAGAAATATGTAGGGAGACTTCCCGATCCTTAACTAAACGTCTATCGGAACACAAATATCATATTAAACGTGGTTTCCAAAACAATGCATTAGCTAAACACATCTTTGATCTCAATCATACTTTTGATTTCAAAGGTGCCAAAATATTAACCCACATACATGATAAAACACTGCGTAGAATTATGGAATCTTGTGTTATTCTTACCCATAAAACCATACCCCAAAGACAAGGTTTCTTTAATATATCCCCTTATCTAGCGACTCTTATTATCAGAAACCATAAAATCCCCTTCACATAACTTTTCCCGTTATTTACGTCCCGTTAAATTAAATTTAGGTTTATTGTTTTGTTTTATAAATAAGATCTTTTCAGTTTTATCTTGTTTTTGATTTCGGTTTTGAAAATAATACCTTACATTAGATCCAAATTGCTTAACATTATCTAAAAAATAACCAATTCCGCCCATAACCCTTTTTACTTTATATAAAAAACAAAACACAATAAATATTTAATCATTTATTAAATACAAAACTTAAAAATAATAATTAAAAATTAAAAATAATTAATCGTAAAATAAAAAATATAAAAAAATCCCTTTCTAAATTATTAACATATTCCGCCCATAACTTTTTCACTTTATATATAAACAAAAATACAGTAAATATCTAATCATTTATGAAATACAAAACTTTTAAAAAATAAAAATAAAAACAATTAATCGTAAAAAATTCCTTACTAAAAATCTTTTGAATTCCAACCGTCACATTTCTTAATACCCATCCCCTTCCGTTTAAATTGTTTCGTCTTGTTGCCAACATCTCAAAATCCGCTACATTTGGATGACAAAAGGTATACATATGAGACATGACTGACATATATATGCGCGAATGCCCACGTTGGTGAATATTGTAACGTCTTTCGTTTTTTGCAGTATTAAGGTTTTTTTGTTTTGTAAACTCATTTGACTTTCCTCTCCGACCCAAACAACTACGGGAGTGAATGAGCTCTGATGATGATTTTTGTAAAATCGAAATATTGATCAGTATCAGCTATGATTATATTATAAATTGTTTTCTTCTTTAACAGCATTGTGTGATGTTTTCATTCCACCTTTTCTTACTCTCTCTCTCTCTCTCTCTCTCTCTCTCTCTCTCTCTATATATATATATATATATATATATATATATATATATATATATAACGAAACGTTTGGATTTGTACGAATTCAAGTGTGTGTGACCACTAGTAAAATTTATAAATTCACCAAGAAGTTTCAGCGTGTATACTTACTTGCAGGACCAGTGGATATACCACAGTATGATAATTTAATTATTACAACATTTGACGACCTAGAGCTCTTTTTTCCCCTTTCTTTCCTTATTTTCATAATGTTCGATTGAAACAGATTAACGTTTTTGACTTCCGTGCGTTCACCTCACCTCACTACCTTTCTCTTTCTTTCTTTTTTATTATATTTTTCTGTGTTGCATGCCCCTTTTCTTCCCTTTCTTTTTTATTATAAAAACGGAATGATACATTATTTAACTGGGGTGACGACGCTCATAAGAAATAAGAATTCAGCGGATAATCAGGATTTAGAGTTTTTCATTTCATCTTGGGCGATTTGGACGGTCTCATTTTTAACCAGAAGGTGTTGCAAGATGATAATAGCCGTACAATTTAGGAACATGAGTATTAATATATAGATCGTGAACACATGATCTCTTTTGTTGTAGAAAAAAAATGTGAATGGCCTCACCTACTCTTTCACCTAAAAGGGGTATTGAGTTAGGTTTATTACCAGGTGTCCCATTCACCCCTTAAGGGAATGACGACGGAATCTTAGTAATCTCCGCCACGGGAGACTTGTTTCTTGCGGCGGACCCCATTAAATTAACATTGTGTCTATTTCGACTTGGGTGGGAGGTCGGAAATATATAATACTTATCATGAACTTTTGGCAGTAATTGACCTAATTAAAGGTCACAGTAAATTGAGTAATTAGCCAAATTAATTAGGATAATTTTAAGGTGTAACACTATTCACTAATCACCTCTTCTATCTTTCTTTCTCCCCTCTTTCTCCTCCTCCTCTTTCTCCCCCTATTCTCTTCCCTACCGCCCCTTCTATATACTTTTTTAATTGGAGGCGCACGGTGTATAGAGTCGTAGGAAAATAGACTCGTCGACCCGAGGTCAAATCCTTACATTTCATATAGCGCTAATACCCTTTGGAAAGGTATGCACCCAACTATACTCCGTCAACTATGGATAAACAGTAGGGCAGACTGGGCTCTTTAATCTTGGTTAGGTAACCAGTCTAGGAGAAAGAAAACTCTGAATTGAAATCTGCTAATGTCCGCGTAAGAAATTGACCTTTTGTCGCATCCTGCTCGTGCGGAGGGTTTGGTATATATATATATATATATGTGTGTGTGTGTGTGTGTGTGTGTGTGTTTCTTTTTTTCTTGAATATATTTCTAAAATTAAGAATGTTCATTTCTTGGAAGCGCGTGGGGTAATGGTTAAAGTCATGGGAAATGGACTCGTTGCCCTGAGTTCAAATCCTGGACGTGTAATTGCATTTCAGTTAGTGCCAATACCCTTGGGAAAGGTATGAATCCTACTCTCCCTCCAGCTATGGATAAATAATAGGGCAGACTGGGCTCTTTAACCTTGGTTAGTCAACCGGTCTAAGAGAAGAAAAACTCTGAATTCAAACCTGTTAAACTCCGCTTAAGAAATTGACTTTGTGTCACATCCTGCTCGTGAGGAGGGGTTGGTAAAAATATATATATATATATATATATATATATATATATATTATAATGCTAATAATTGATACTTTTAAAACCAAATACAGATCATCTTCTTAAAAAATGTCCTTGTTTTGACATCTACGCTCGACAAAAACATTGTAATTTCCACACGGAATTCCCCGATGCGCACAACTTCCAAAACTAATAGATTTGGATTTCTCGTATTTGAATCAATTTAGATTAACATCAAACACGTACAACCCCAAATGCATAAATAAAGCCATTTCATCTCCGAGACTATTTGATAAGTGTTGATAAGTGTTGATAAGTGTTGATAAATAACCAAAAGAAAAATATGCAAATACAACAATTATCAGAGGACGGAAGTTGGGGAAGTTGTTATTCATTCAGTGAGAATCCGATGTACTAGAAATTGTCTTTATATATATATATATATATATATATATATATATATATATATGTGTGTGTGTGTGTGTGTGTGTGTGTGTATTTAGGCAGTAGATTATCTTTTAAGGATAGTTCATTAAACATGACCAGCGAGTACTTGGGCTCTACATATAAGAAAAAACTTTGTACAATTTTTATATGAACTTTATCCAAATTTATGGTGTCATACTTCACAGCAAAAAAATAAATATTCTTGTCTGTTATATCGAATGAAAATTGAAATTGGTTCTCTGTACCCCCCAACCCCCCCCCCCAAAAAAAAAGAAAAAAGAATTGAATTTAGTTTGAAAATATAGAGAATCTGATTAGAGGTTGTACTTATTTTTGGACTGCTACATAGGTTTATATTTGGTTAAAGAGTTTTAATATTGTAGATTTTTGTAATGAATCATAATTTGTAATATCTATTTTGATTGTTTAATATTTAATATTAGATAAGCTATCATCATTCATACAACAAATTCTGTTTTTTTGGGGGGGCGGTGAGTGGGGTCACCCGGTACTAGTAATGGCTCGTTATGGTAACTTGTTAACAACTAAACGACTTGATACCCCTCCACCCAAAAGAAGAAGAAGTGATTTGAAACTTACCAAGAAGTTTAAGGACGGATCGTTTGTGATTTGTGACCGAACCTTGCAAAGTGCATCGTTCAGGAGAAAATCGTTGAATTGTTGTTCCCCTCACGGTGAGGACAATCAGTGTGTAGAGAACGGATAATATTAAGAGTGGGGCGATGAAGAATAAAAATGTCGACAGTTGAAACATGACGATCATCTGGCTTATGAACGACTTGGGGATGGTACAGTGAAGAGAATCCAGTAGAGGTTCGTTGGTCTGTGGGTGATGAACTAAATAAATTAATCGGGTGTGTAGTGGGTAGGGCAGTGCAATGAGAAGTGACGTCAGCCAAGTGGCGCATACGATCTTCAGTGTCCGGCTCAGGGTCGAAACGGTGTGCGCCCATAACGGGTGACAAATCGCCATGTAGCGTTCCACGGTGAAAGCCGTTATTGTCAGAACAGAGGCGTATGACGTCATCTCGAAGACCATCGATTTAAAAATGCAATAGGCAAGACCAAACGGCCAAGGGTACGATTGCCAGATTCCGTAGACTTCCGTTGGGAGACCTGGTAAAAATAATGATATCAGTAAGAAATTAATATAGAGATAAATCCAGAGATTAAAGAAAAGAAAATCTCTCTCTCTCTCTCTCTCTCTCTTATATATATATATATATATATATATATATATTATATATATAGTTAGTCAAGAATTTATTAAAAATTTAAAAAAATTACTGGATTCATATGAAGAATTAAATAAATTCATATAAAAATATTTGAAAAATTGAAAATTGAAACAAAGATTAACGAATCTTTTTACTTACCTCTTATATATATATATATATATATATATATATATATATATATATATATATATATATATACATATATCATAAATATATACATATATCTATATAGATATTATATCTATATCTATTATATATATCATGTATTATCTCTCTATATATATCTATCTCTATTATATATATCATGTATTATCTCTCTATATATATCTATATCTATCTATCTATCTATCTATCTATATCTATATCTATATCTATATATGTCTGTGGATTACTTATTTATTATATATATGCTCCCACTTTGGTCGAGCACTTTAAATAGGGATTTAATTGCGGATTCACCTAAAACTGGCGTGTAGCTAAACCTCGCTTTGTTTACAAATGTTTGAGGCCTCTAGTGAATTCATTTCCGCTTAGAAATGTAGCGATTAAATATTCTCCTATATTTGACAGCTGCCCCTGGCCGTACGGGTAAGAGGATTGGCGAACGAAAGTTCGTTCGGGTCTCAAACCCGGCCAGGGGTAGCTGTTTATGTATAACCACACCGATGAGAAGTGATACTTCGAAACACGTGTCTGTGGATTACTTATTTATTATATATATATATAGATATATATATGTGTGTGTGTGTTTTTAGATTGATTTTAAAGTCTTATCACAATGTGAAGGAAGAAAACACAATGAGCATGTTATTCATTTACCTGTATTTTTATTTTATTGATGTTTCCTAAATATTTCGAGATTAAAATCCCATCTTCAGACGACCCCAGAGCCCATAAAGGGATTTTTACAAATAACAACCAAATAGAAAACACTTGTAAAAAAAACCCCAAAAAACTCCTACAGTTACTAAACTATTCAATAAAATTAACTTGAAACTGAATTATTGCTGTATGAACAATCTAAAAAAATGGTTAGGAGACATAATTTTAAAATATTAAATGAAAATGATAAACACAATGACAGATCCAACTGCAGGAATAGAACTAGATGTCCTTTAAAAGGTAAAAGTTTTATTGACAATCTATACGTATATAAAGGGCAGTTAGTGTGTATGTATGTATGACCGGATGAAAGTACGAAAATAAAACAACTACAAAGTAAATAACGGACTTATAGTGTTTATAATTTGATATTTTTCTGGGTTGTATATCGAGCACTTTTCTTTTAAACTTGCGATGAGAAAAAACCTAGCAAAAAATTGATTGTAAAAATATACTACCAAACATCACCCGGGGAGAAAAATATTTTTTGAAAAAAAAGAAAAGACCAAGATAATCGTACCAACCAACAATATTTGGCCAAAAGAAAAAATAATTTATATATATATATATATATATATATATATATATATATATATATTCATACAAAACCGCCAGGAAACTAAAGCTAATAAGTAAAAAGTGCTCAATACCTAAGTAGAGCAAATAATAAAGATAAACCTAATGAGTCAGATAAACCTATTAAAAGTTTCTCTTAGTGCTCTTCAGGGCTAAGATCCGACTCTTAGCCTGAAGAGCACTAAGCGAAACTTTTAGTAGGTTTATCTGACTCATTAGGTTTATCTTTATATATATATATATATATATATATATATATATATATATATATATATATATATATGGAGGATATGTGTTTAATTGAAGTCATACCTAACTTTTGAAAATTAATTAGTTAATAATTAAAGAATATATATATATATATATATTATATATATATATATATATATATATATCTCAAGTGTACAAAACTCATTCAGTAGTTTCACCATTAAAAAATAACATTTAAGATTTCCCATTAATCTAATAGCAGAAGCAAAAATGAAATTCATTTACTGGACAACACACGATGCCAAAAACAATACATTGAAAACTCAAAATAGTTCTTTTACTTTAGATTAAATAATTATAGACACATAATCAAATCTATGGATTACAACTAACTAATACATGTAGAATAACATTTCCGCTCAAGTGGTTACGATGTTAATAGAAATGCAAATTTTACCATTACAGAAAGAATTAAACAATATTACGGCGATAATAGACAATTACGGTATTAGACAATATCATAACAATGATAGAAACACATAAAAATAAATGGATAAAGTGTGTCCAAACACTTACCCTAAATGGCTTTAACATCAATCTGAATGGTCCTCAAGATGGCTCTTTGAAATGTAATGGACAGATTTGGGGTGACGCATAAACACCTAAATAAACAAACCAAGTAATCATATCTAATTTAAAACACACCTCGCTAATGCTTAACAAATGTCTTCCAGTGTTTAGGTGTCTACAATAGATGAGATTATATAATGACCATTTGACACTTTTATAGCAGAAAATAATTTCCATTCTGGGAATGAAGATGCTACGTTAATAGTTCATTTATCGTCGCTTCTTTTATAGCACATCAATTCTTTTAAGACTTTTTAAAAATCTTTAAAAATGTTTTTTTTTTGCAAAAACATTTTTCCTGACAATCTTGTAAAAATACATCTATAAGATGATTGAGGGGGGAAGTCATCAGCGTTGTTATTCCTTGGGATCATTGGAAATTTCTGGTCTTTCAACAACGAATTTCCTCACCCAAGGGACCAATCGAGGTTGATCAAACCTCGACCCTTCCCCCTCAGCAACTGACCTCGCCTCCTAATGACCATAGATATAGTACTGGTCACCTGACCTCCAGCCAATGGCAATAGCGCTCTCTTAATTTATATTACAACCATTTTATTACTCGAGTTTGATCTTACTACCAGGAAGAACGGTTGTTGTAAGTTTTCCCCCTCTTTGTAGATGTTTTTTTAAAATTTTACCAATTTTTAAATTTCTATTTATTTTCCTTATTTACAAGAGAGGGTTTTCCCTCTTTGTTGATTTTGTGTTTTTTAAATTTTACTATTTTTAAATTCCTATTTATTTATTTTTTCCTTATTTACAAGAGAGGGGTTTTCCCTTCCCATTTTTTTACTGTATTTTTTCTTAACAAACCCGTTATATGTACTACAAATTAAAAAAAATAAAGATTACTAATACACAACGAATATATACAATTAAACTCGTTTTTAACATAAAAAAGGACGATTAAAACAAATTAGTGACGATGTTACCAATAACGCTAATCTAATAAATATCATGCCGGACGTTTAAAATTAATACACAATAAAATGTACCCGATAAGCTTACATTTTTCCTGACAATAACTTAAGGCCGAAACTATATATATATACTAGACAAAAAGTGACCCGTTGGGTCACCCGTTAAGCTCTCGCTAGATGATTGGGATTAGGAAAAAGAGTAGGATCTGCCAAAATATCGTCTGCTTTTCATTTTAAAAACGAATTAAAATTCATTAAACCGATTATTTATGGTCAAATTTTTGTCTAAGTCGAAAAAGTAACATAATGAGCATCGGCAAAAAAGCAAAATAATATTACACATGTAATTTATTTTTGATACATTTAAAACGATGTTTTCAGTCAATTTCGATCAAGATGCCTGCCAAGACGCTACTTAAAATCCGTTTTTACAAAATAAATTGTAACTTTTGCGATTGAAAAAAAATTCACACCCTAACTATTTTTTTTTTACACCGCTTCGGCTACGGACTTCAATCGTAGCTGGTGTTTTTTTGTTTTTTTTTGAGGCAGTCACTGGCTACCATTTTTTGAGGCAGGATTCCAGGACAGAGCTCCGCAAATATTACCCAAATAATACTCCAAAAATTATCTTTTAGTCACATAACCTAGTAGATAAAGGAGTTAGGTTAAGACAGTTCTAAATGACAGTTATCTCTAGACTGCAAGTCCAATCCTTGTCAGGGGCAGCTGTAACATAGAATAATAATTAACACAGCTTAACACCTGTACCCCAGCTATGGTTAGTGGAATGAGAACAGGATACCCCCGTGGGCTGAATAAATGGTTAGGGTCCAAGTTCCATGATGGCCCCCTATTACAATAAGGTTCCTGTGTCCGACAAGAAATACCTGAAGAAGGCCGGAGGGCACATCGGCCGAAACGCTGTACAGATAACAACGAAGACGAGGACAATAGTCTGAATAATACAAATAATGGTAATCTTTGCAGAGTTCCGTCCTGGCCTCCTGCCTCAAAAACTGCTAGCCGCAGACTGCTGAGAAAACAACACCAGCTACGATTGAAGTCCGTAGCCAAAGCGGTATTACTTGAAAACCCAACCCCAACTCCCTCTAGTTAAAATTAAGTTTTATTACAAAATTTGTGGTTCTGTTTTTCTTGGGTCACCCAAATTATTTATTTATTTTCCATTAAACTAACCCTAAACCCAACCCCAACCCCAACCCTAGCTCTAAACCCTAACTATTTTTTTTTACACCGCTTCGGCTACAGACTTCAATCGTAGCTGGTGTTGTTTTTTTTTTTTTGAGGCAGTCACTGGCTACCATTTTTTGAGGCAGGATTCCAGGACAGAACTCCGCAAATATTACCCAAATAATACTCCAAAAATTATATTTTAGTTTTTATTTTCATTTTATTTTTCGATTTTCGGTACTTATTTACTACTCGAGCAGATTCTTAAAAAAAAAACGGTACTCTTCGCGGAGAACCGTCCCGCCTCCTGCCTCCAAAAACGCTAGCCGGTGACTGCTGAAAAAAAAACACCAGCTACGATTGAAGTCCGTAGACGAAGCGGTGTCACTTGCAAAAAAACAAAAACAAAAAACAAAACAAAAAAAAACAAACCCCAACCAACTTAGGGCGT
The DNA here is from genome assembly GCA_023376005.1 of Doryteuthis pealeii. Classification (NCBI taxonomy): domain Eukaryota; kingdom Metazoa; phylum Mollusca; class Cephalopoda; order Myopsida; family Loliginidae; genus Doryteuthis; species Doryteuthis pealeii. The sequence goes on along the minus strand of CM042145.1, from coordinate 53,450,465 downwards.
TTTTCCCGAAAACCCAACCTCAACCCCAACCCTAAACCCACCCCTAGTTAAAATTAACAGTTTTATTACAAAATGTCTGGGTTCTGTATTTTTTGGGTTAGAAAAAAACAGAGCCCAAATTATTTATTTTCCCATTAAACTAACCCTAAACACCAACCCCAACCTCAAACCCAAACCCTAACCCGAGTTTTTTTTATTCAAGTAACACCGCTTCGGCTACGGACTTCAATCGTAGCTGGTATTCTTTTTTCTTTTACAGCCACCACCGGCAAGCATTTTTTGAGGCAGGGGACCAGGATGGTTCTCCGCGAAGAGTACCAAAAAAAAAAAAAAAACCTTTTTTCTTCTATTCACACCTTCTGTCTTTAGTGTTTTTATTTATGCAGAAAATAGTATCAATCACATATATACACACCGATATTTTGCACCCCAAACTTGAAAAAAATCAGAAAGTTTTAAAATAAAATAAAAATTAATTCATCACTGAAAATTTAATTATAATCGAATTTTGGTACATTTTTTTCAAACGTGGGGGAGGGTCAGAGTTGTATTAAAAAACAACGAATTGATCTAGTTAAAATTGAAATAGACATTAGAATTTTATTGCGGGTGGGTTTTGCTCTTCAGTCACCTATAGAGAGGGAAAGAGGGTATAATGTAAGACAAGCGAAGTGGGGAGGGCGGCTGACTGCTGCCTTTACATGTCACTGCTCTTCACTGGTATATAGAGAGTAAAAAAGGGGGTATGTATAATGTACAGACAGAGATGGGTCAGGTTTTGACTTAATTGCAAATTACGACTAATTAGAACCAATTAAACTGGATTTTTTTCAAACATTTAGTAATCCTAAAACTAAGGAATAATTTATGACAAATTTAGGGATTGAAAGCTCAAAATCTCAGCTTTAGTATAATAATAGATAACAATTTTTTTACAGGGTGGGGACTCCTATTTAATGAAAATCAAATCAAATAAACTCAAGGTATGTTTCGACTAGTGATTCTTCATGAAGTAAATCAATGCAGTGGCCTATTGTCACAATAATCCAAACAGCGAGAGAGCCTGTCCTCTTTTCACTAGCGCTAGACCAGAGATATTGTTTTTATGTCTGAGTTGCCATTAGCTCCCCAATTTACCGCACAGATCCAACCTGTGGTAATCATGCGCTGTGTTGGCGAGGAACGGTATCGAACCCGGAACCTTATGGTTCAGAGGCTCTTGCTCTAACGACTGAATCGATGAATATAAGCAATTAAAAGCTTAATGGTAAGGTGGAAGAGAGACTGGAAAGTACCTTGAGTTTATAATTATTATTATTCGATTTACATTATATATGAATCCCCCCTTAAAAATTGATTTATTGTTTTACTGTACCATATATATATATATATATATATATATATATATATATATATATATATATATATATCAGCCCGTTTGGTTTGGTTTGTTTTGTTTTACGGCATATCAACATCAGTGGGTCATTTAATGCCGATAAAGTTTTGAATTAAATCAATTGTTAATGGATAATACAATTTTTTATAAATACATTTTTCTATTTAACCTATCGATGGGACCCTAACAGGTACTACCACTCCGGGTCAGAGTGGACCAGGGAGCAATGGTGATGAAGGGGTGCTCCACATTCCCAAACCTCCAAAACTGGAACCTCACCATCAGATAGAGTTTAACGTCATTCCAGGACATGTAAACCCGCAGCCACCGCCTTCTAGCACCTATATGATAAAAAGGGGTTGGGGCTTGCCATAAGGGCAATAGGGTTGGGAAAATCATATAGGTGCTAGGGCTTGACGATATCAGCCCGTACTAAAACCCACTTTAGATATGAGGAATTGTACATTAATAAGATATATTTTCTCAGCTTCAAATCTATGGGCAAATCACGTGGTGAAACAGGTAACAACATTGACAGCAATTGTAAGTCAGTTCGATATTCCCTGCTCCATATCTTTTGCCTTTGTGCCGCATCTAAGCTAAGCTTAATATATGACTATAGAAAATTACGTTTTGTGTAATGGTTCACAAGACAGACAGGCAGAGCATTACTACTAGTGAGTTCTAGTCTCACTAGGCGCCCCATACTTCATTATGTTCGATTGATACAGATTAGCGTTATCGGTTCCGCACGCTCACACCCTCTTTCTTTATTTCTTTCTTCTTATATTTTTCTGTGTAGCTTGTCCCTTTTCCTCTTTCTTTCTTTATAATAAAAACAGAATGGTCCATTATTTAGTTGAGGTAACGCCACCCAAAAGAAATAAGAATTTGGCGAATAAGCAGCACCAGGTAATCAGGATTTACATTTTTGCATATCATCTTGGACCATTTGGACGGTCTTATTTTTAACTAGACGGTGTTGCAAGATGGCAACGGTCGTGCAATTAAGGAACACGAGAATTGATATATAGATGTTTTTTTTTTCGCCCTCAAATATTTCGACTTTTTAGGAAGTCATTTGTAATATGTGAAAACTATTGCATTTAATCTGAAGTTGGTTAAGTTGGTAGGTTAACCAACTAGTTTTAATCCATTCTACTACATTAACTGAGGTTAATTTCGGATTCCATTTTCAAGGGTCTCCCGCCTCCTCCAAACAATTTCACTTATTTCAGTTAATTAACAATTCTAATTAATTACTTTTCTCTTTACAATTTCCCAACTTCGCTAGAAACAATTTTTATAAAAAGATCCCCTTGAATATTATATTACTAAACACATTTTAACAATGACTCCTCTGCTTTTTACAAAATTGACTCTTTCCGACCCAAGTCTCCAATGGGGATTTCCTAACTCTTTAGAAGTATTACTATTCATCCTACCACAATACATAAGATTTACTGCGTCAAGAATTATCGTGTATAAATCGACTCTTGATTGTCACAACCATCATTTATGTGCGGTATGCTCTTCATTTTTTCCCAATTCTGTTTCAATTTGAATCTTACAAAATTATTCATGTACAGATCGACACCAGATTTTGGTCTAATCCATGCCCCTTCCCCCCAACCACTATTTCAGGGGTCGAGTTACGATGACCTTACATATTCGTGTATAAGTCGACCCCTGATTTATTGTCACATCCATAACTTATGAAATTACGGATTGCTCTTCGACTTTCCTCGTTATGTTTGCATTAAAAAAATTATTTTGGTCTTTTCACAGGAGCGTTGTTGCTAATACTTCCACGGACAACGATTTCTTCCACCTACGACCAGTGATGCGCCCCGGTATTTATAACAGGAGGTGGCGGGAGGTTTATCATGAGTCACCACTTACAACCTGGAGGTTGCGAGTTCAATCTCTGTAGTCCTCTGCAACAATTTTCATTTCGGAGTCTTCTTTTTTTTTTTTTGCTTTTGAAGATTATTTTCTCTTTTTTAAATCTAAGATCTGTAAAGCCATCTATCAGAATTGTTAATGAGTTCGATCCCCACTGGGTGTCCCATAAAGACATCTATCCTAAATTTGTATTATGTAAATCTGTGTCCTTATATACTCGTGTATAAGTCGACCCCTGATCTATTGTCACATCCATAACTTATGAAATTGCAATATTGTTAATGAGTTCGATCCTCACTGGGTGTCCCATACTTTTGGCCTTGTGCCGCAACTAAACTAAGGTTAGTAAGTAAAAACCCTCATTAGAAAAGCAGAAGTGATTTTAGGGACATTTGTTTAAGATTGTTTGAAACCATTATATCATTGTGATATTTCACCTGGTGAGAATGCGTTTATTTGAATATGAAACACGGTAAAAAAATAAGATGCTAAAATCGTATCATAGCAAAAAATAAGTGATAAGTGGAACGCACTGATTTTTATTTCGTCACTAAAATGTGAATAAAGTAGGAAATTATGACATCTACATCCGGGTTATAAACAATGCCGAGAAAGAATGTTGAATGAAAAGCAAAATAAAGATAAGTAAAATCGTAAGAAATTCAGTAAAAGCGAAAAAAAAAAAATGGAAAATTAAATTTTCTATTCAGAAATAAACAAACACGTAAAACAATCAAATTTTACAGATTTATAAATTATTCGGAATTTTTTATTCAAGTTGAAGAACACGTCGATTGGTCGAAAGGAATAAAAATTAACCACTAGAAATTAATTATTTCCTGGGGGTGGAAATCTTTTTAAACATTCCAGAAATCATGGGAGATAGGATGATCGGATGTGAAAATAGAAAAGTTTAGAGCGAAACATACAGACCCCACGCGTTGCCGATTATTATTCAAAACAAACACATCACTTAACCTAAAGGTAACCAACTTCTACGTAATTGCGCAAAACAACCACCAGGCGATGTTGGGTAGTCGCTTCTAGTGTACAGTAAGCTACGATAAGTTTTTAGTCGCCCTTGAATTACAGCAACTTTGGCTTTTGTAATAAGACCTGGAAGAAATCGCAAGGAATTAAGCCACAAAGTCTTGACATGAATCCAGTAGAGAACGTTTGGAAGCACCTTCACCGAAAACTTCAAGAGCGTGTGACCAAAATCACGTCAGTGACAATCCTTAAAGAAACATTGTTAAAGAATTGGCAAAATATGGATCAGACGATTCTTGATAATTTGATTAAATCCATGAAAAATTGAAAAAACAACCAATGAAACTAGAAAATGGAGGAACTACTCCATACTAGTTCCAAATTTTAAAAATTTATGTTGAGTTGGTATTATGTGATTAAACCTTTTAAATTGGATGTAGTTTATTTCTCTTGGCTAAAAACTTTTCATCGGCCACTGTATATAAAAACAACAACATAAAATCAATGAAACTTCACTTTATGGATGTATGGATGGGATGTAGGGAGGTAGTTACTTAATAAATGTATGGATGGGATGTATGTAGGTAGTACTTACCAACAATTAAAATGAGAAGATCAGAGATAGCGAGTGAGAAGAGGTAAAAATTCGTGGTCGAATGCATGGATCTGTATCGTATGATGACGGTACAGGTGCACAAATTGCCGAAAAGTCCCAACACGAAGATGATAACATAAAGGATGGTCAGACAGATCGGCGATTTGGCTTGTCGAGGTCCGATATATTGTTGTAACATTTCCTCGAGTCTTTCAGCTGTCCAATTGCCAGTATCGTTGACATCAGAAAGTTGAATACTAACGTCAGCCTCCAGAAGTTCGTCCATGGTCAGATTAAAAAAAACAATGCCACCGACGCGAGCCGTTTAATAAAATCGCTTCATAAGCACATTGCAGTAAAAAATGATCCTCGTTTGCTTCGACAACAAGGGGGAGATAATGTGTTGTTTTTTAAAGGATAGTTGGTAGAATTTGGCGCTTAAATGAGTGAATTTCGTCTGCCAGTTTACCCAACAAAGGGAGATAATTTATTGATTTTTAAAAGAAAAGTTGGTATAATTTGGTGCTTAAATGATTGAATTTAATCTACAAGTATACCCCAAAAAGGGAGATAATTTGTTTTCTTAAAAAGAAAAGTTAGTATAATTTGTCGCTTAAATGAATGTATAATGGTGTCTAGTTTATTCTATTGCAACATGCTGTTGTTTTTGGACGTATAAAAAGGATATGAATTATTTGTTTACGTCTGGACGCGTCTTAAATAGCTTCATTTATATAACTGATCGTATTTATTGATTTATGTTTTTAAAAAATATATAGATCGCGAATAAGACGGCTAATATACGTGTTTTTTTGTTTTTTTAATTTTTTGTTTTTTAAAAACTTAGAATTGATATTAACAAATATGCGTGATCTAGACTATATGCTTTTATTTATTCTATCTAAGTAAATACATATATGAAACTTGGCAAGAATTAGTTATATAAAAATCATCGTAAATGCTTGTATTATACATATTTGTATACATATTTGTTTATATATTTGTATATATATATATATATATTTGCAGTACAATTGTTGCAAGTGATTTAGAATTAGTTCGAAGTTGTGAATACGAAATATTATTTATTAAGAATAATTTTGTTATAATAATTAATTATAAAATGTAAAACGTTTTTAGGAAAATAATGTCTAGCATTCAATTAAAAAATTAGTCACTACTGCTGATTGAGTAAAACGTAATACACAAACTCTCATAACAGATAAATAATTAACATGTTAAAATCACCGGTTTTTTTTTTTTCCAGATCACCAGAGTTAAGCAACGATGAGATTGCACAGTACTTAGATGAGTAACCACCGAGTAACAGCAACTACTGTAAACTAGCCAAATCCTAAACAAAGCTTAAAAAAGAAAGTACTGTTTCCAGTCAGACTATCAAAGTTAAGCAGCGATGAATTTGCTCACAACTTAGATGGGTGATCACCTAGAAGCAGCAGGTATCGTAAAAAAAAAGTCGACTCTTATGTTCCAGATTAAGTAAGACTTAACTGAAAACATCTATCCTATTATGAAAGTTAAGCAGCAATGACCTAGCTTACTACTTAGATGGGTGACTATTTAATAAGAGCAACCTGAGACTTATTTGTCCCGACAACGCGAATGATAAATAATTAGTAATTAATAGAGAAAGGTCAACAGATTTAAAAGTTCTTTCGATTCGTTACCAAAAAATTATTAATAAATAATCAGAATTGCTTTTTTAAAAAAAATTTATTCGCAAGATATAAATAGAAATAAATAAATAAATAAATAAATAAATATTTCGAATCGCAAGGTCCTTAGTTCAATACCGGTCCCTGCCAACTCAGCATATTAGTAGCACAGATTGGGTAATCTGATCTGTGTGGTAAAGTGGGGAGCTGACGGTAGGTGTGGCACTCCACCCCAGCAAAAACAATCTCCCTAGTCTAGCGTTAGCAAAAGGGGTTAGGTTCCCTGGCTGTCCACCTGATACCGACAATAGGCCACTCCACCAACTTTACTTACTTATAGATATATATATATAAGTCAGAATTATCCTAATGATCCGTTAGTTTCTGTTTTAATAGCCTTTACTATCATATACCCATATATGTGGGTGTTGCTTTTGAATTTAAAAAAATCAAGTGGAATCTATTGAACTTATAAACTCAGTGTGTTAAATATGATACGAAATAATTAAGGTAATTAGTAAAAAAAAAAAAAATTAAAAAAAATTGTTTATTTATGTAAATAAAAAAAGGCTCTCAATTAAATACAAATAAGTGTTAATTCTAATTTGATTGTCTAAAAAAAAAAAGAATTGTAAGAAAATAAAAATATAAAAAAGTTCCTAATTAATTTCTGATTTTCTATGATGATTTCTGTTTGTAAACTTTTCTTCTTTCTTTAAAGTTGTTTTTTCCTTTTAAGTAATAAAAAAGGCAATTTTATTATCGCGGTTAATGTCCTGAACAATTTATTAATGAAAAATACAATTACGCACAATTAAGTATAATTTTCCATCTCAACCAGCGTCACTCAAAATTGGCCTCATTCAGTAAAAAAACCAAAATGGTAGCGGCCTAGTTTGTCAGACCGGTTTTATGTCAAAGAATGGCGTATGGTATTTACTTGATGTCCCGCGGGGATAGGATATGCCACGAGGCCCTCTTTCTTCTTCTTTTTTTCTTTTAACAAGGGAGACCCCACGCGTAGCAGACTCGGAGTCTACGGTTCATGGTTTACTATTGTTAATTTTAAACCACGAAATAACTTTCAACTAAGAAATGGATAACATTGCACATGTCTAAATACTTATGATTGAATATACAGCACAAGTAACGACGATTAAGTTGGCCACACGCAATAATTACTTGAAATTATTATGAATTAATGTCCAACAAATTATTACAAAGAAGAAATTTATATTCAATGAAATTTATATTCTATCTTCAATTTCAATTCAATTCTTCACCAAATGTAACCGTTTTCAGCCCAGGAATTTGACAATTACCAGAGCAATTATTATTATTATTATTATTATTATTATTATTATTATTATTATTATTATTATTATTCATACTGTGATTTTTTCATTTGATTATAACCTGTAGTTTTTCACTGGAGTCTGAGTGATAGCAAGTCTTCTCATGTCTCCAGGACCCTTCTAAGTATTCTAGCTGATCACTACAACGTCGTGGAATGCAATTCTTCTACACCATTTATAACTGGTGGTTTTTCCATGAAGTGTGAGTGACAGAAAGTATACTCATTTCCCCAGGACTAAGTATTCTGTCCGATCTCAGTACTCCTATGATCTGGACAGTCTCAATTCTTCGTCGGATTTCCAGTTTTCACGGTTTCCTTTTCAGCTTCTTAGGAATTTTATCAACGGAACCAAATAACAATAATAATAATTGGACTTAGAATCAGTATTATTATTATTATTATTATTATTATTATTATTATTATTATTATTATTATTATTATTAAAGAAAAGTCTAATTGTCGGTTGCAATATCCACAACGAATACAAATACCTGAGATTTACCGCTATATACACACATTTTAATTTCGTAATTATATCTTTATCAATGAATTTTATTTTCATTATTATAATTTTATGAATGAATTTTATTTTATATAATTATACCTTTTATTAATAAGTATTTTTTATTTTTGCTATTATATTTTTTATCTGTGGATTTTATTTTCAAAAGAATTAATTTTATTTTTGCACTTATACCTTTATGAATGAAACAGACGAAAAACTTCATCAAGAAGAATTTTCAAACAAGTCCGAATTATTTCAGCTTTTGTGAAAATTTTTGTAGTTTGATTAAAACTGATTTTGGTTTTTAATGTGAACGGCAGATACTATTAACGGTGGACTCTTTTTTTTCTTTTTTTCTTTTTTAGAAGTAAAGTATCATTGAATGGTGAATATGTAGCTCACTATTATCGAAGTAATATTGTGTAAACAAGACAAATCCTTGCAAATGGCCGTTTGAAATGGTCGACTGGATCAATATTTATGGACGATTTTGGTTTGAGGCTTTTTTTCAAGAAAGGTTTCCGGGTAAAAAGGTTTTAAGACTGTCACTTGTGTTGGATGTTGTAATAGAGATTGTTCCAGATCACATTCCTGTAAATAAAATAGATAAATAAGTAAATAAATAAATCGATAAATAGATAAATAAATAGATAACATGTGACTTTACATAAGAAATTGTATATATATATATATATATATATATATATATATATATACTAGAAAATACGTGACCGGTTGGGTCACCCATTGTGCTCGGTTTAGATTGTTGGAAAAAATAACATGATAATATTATTTCACTAATTTAAAGTTTTCCCAAACTGTCCAAATAAGTTATTTAAACTGGAGTAAACATTTTCAAATGACCAAAGGAAGAACAAGAGAAGGGTCACTTGGTTAGTTAATTTGTAATTAAAGGTAAGTAGGATTTTAATCATGGATATCCATGACAATCTCTAGCCAACCCTACCCTATCAATCATTGTTCTCAAGAGGTCCTCTTCACAGCATCCAATATCTGCACAGAGTTGGTCAATGTACATCTTTGCTCAACGGCCCACACTGGCGTGCCTGTCTGCTGGTTTCCATACAAAAACATCATGAGTTTGTCCTTGATTCTCCAGCAGTGTCCAGCATTTTACTCAGATTGTTTGTCTGATAAGTGGTAAGTGGCCATACAGCTGCTTTCTCATGGGGTGTTGCTTCCACAACTTTTTTGAAATTACATACTGCATTCTTGTGCAGTTCCCATGTAGCTTATTCTCTATGTGCTATGTTAGTGTCCAAGTGGTACAGTTGTACAGTAGCAATGATACAGCTATGGTTGTGAAGAATTGTTGCTTTAACTTGTCAATGAGATCAGATTTCTATATGACTGATAGTCCATGGAATTGATTAACATGACTTTCTTTAGATAAGATATTACTACCTAGGTACGTTAATTGTAACACCAATTTCCAGGGTTTATCATCGAAAGTGGAGATGCCTCCTTAATTTTAAAAACACATGAACTTGGTTTTATCGGAGTTCACATAGAGGGTGATGTTCCATGCTGCATTCGGTGCAGAATATTGCCTGCTTCTTGCCTTTAAAAAAAAAAATATTTATAACATCTAATGATGTTTACTTATGTAGTCTAGGCATATTATAAATATATATGGTGCTAACATATCTCCAAGAAAATATATTTAGTATTGTAAAATAATGGGTGCAAGAAAAATAAAAACATTTATTGCAAAAACATAGACATAAAATGAGGGTTCAATTTATTTTATTGTAGGAATTTATGAGGAAATTGTTCTTCTTTACCCAGGTAGGAAGTTCATAAATAGCACGGTTCGAATTTTCAGAAGGCATCATGTAGCGTTTTTTAGGGCAAGGGGCCAGAACGCATTAATGCGATATGCACCAATATGTTTCGCACGTTGATCCCCCGTACCAAGATTATTTTTTTTGTACATAAATAAATTTTACATTTTTCGAAAGACAATTTAATGATGGAACATATGTAAAAAAAGATAATTCACTAATAAATCGGTTTTGGAAATAGGGCATCTTAAACATTGAAACTTAATCTCGTAAATAAGAAAAAATATGTATCTTTTTCTTTTTTGTTGTTGTTTTTTAATTGTTAGATTATTTTCAAAAGAATTTTATATTAAAAGTTCCTATTGTCTACATTTTTATTTTATTTTTCAGGGATTTTTTAAAATTTATAAAATGTAAAATAAATACTTTTCTTTAATGTACAGCAAAATCGTATTTATTTAATCAAAGAAAATATTGTATAAAAAATATCTTGCTTGTGTTCTGAGTCCATAAGTTAATAAGTTCGAATCCGTGACGCATGTATATTTATACTCTGTAAAAGAAAACTCAAACAGTGTTTGAAGAAATTTATTATTTTATTTGGAAACAAATAATTCTCCCGTTTATATCCAGAAAGCAGATATTACCGTTCAGTTAAAATTGTATTATAAATAATTTCTAACATTGTAATCCTGATTTTCCCAACTTTCTTTTTCAATAATATTAAGAGTTAAATCGTGAGGCATTTATCTATTCTTTTAGTAAATAAATTATGTCGTAGCTGACAATTTAATTCTAAACAACTTATTTTCTAATAAACTCTTGATTTGTTTTATTAAAAACTGTAGGAAACATAATAAATTTTTTATAAGTATATATTAACATTACCGACAAAAACTTAGTTACAATAAAAAGGCATTGGTTTGTTTGTGTGTGTGTATTATTTATCTCATACATTTTTTAATCTCAAAACAATCTTAAATCGGTTAAACTTGCAAATCGTCGTCAAAATTAAAACGGAAACTTATTTGGGGATATATGACAGTTGTGAATTAACTTTTTTTTGCAAATTCTGTTACGGTTTAGGGGTTAAGGTAACTAAGTTTTTGTCGGTAATGTTAATATATACTTCTTATAAAAAATTTGCGAAGTTTAACCCACAAATCTTGATTTTAAAACAAAATAAGCTGATTTGAATTATTTCGCAGCTAAATTTATTTTAATTTTTCGGAAAAGAGAAACAAAGACAATTTATCTACTTACCAAATAAGTTGATTGATTCACTAATTTAAGATAGATAAATTACCAAAAATCAAAGAGTTAGTCAGCAATGTATTCTTTTAGTTTGTTTTAGTTAAACGATGGGGGAGTCAACGTTTGCTCATTTGAATAAGATCCCATCACATTTAAATATATAACTACTTTTTTTTTACCCAACATGAAATATTTTAAAGTTTAATAATCATGTTAAATTTGACTCTATAAATTAATAATTAAAGTAATTCAAAAAATCTATTTTAAAGTCTGATTTACGCCACTTTATTAAAAAAAAATTCTCTTTAGCCTGGAGAAATGAAAGGGGGGTGAATCTACGTACGTAGGTGCTTGGGTGTGGGCGTCAGTGCTGATTTTTCAGTTATTACAGGCACTCTCACTAACTGACAAATACAGAGTGGGAGGAGAGTTAACTTAACTGACAAAGCGAGATGGGAAGAGAGACAGGTAGTCTCCAAGACAGGGATTGGTCGGTCGTTGACTTAATTGCTAATTACGCCTAATTAAAACCAATTAAACTGATTTTTTTTTCATACACTTTGTAGTGCTAACACCAAGGAATATCTAAGTATAAATATTGTGTCCATAACATAAATAGAAAAAAATCCTTTAGCTGGAGAAGGTTGATAAACTCAGCTTTAGTATAATATATATATATATATATATATATATATATATATATATATATATATATATATATATATATGTTTTATGTATTTATTTTTTTGATAATTTTGTGTTGGATTTACAAACTCAGTCATCATTATTTAAGCTAGTTGAATAATTCTAAATTATTGGTATAACTTAAAAAAATAACTGCCAATGTTAAAGAGCCCAGTCTGTCCTACTATTTTGCTTAGAGTTGTTTTTGAAGAGGTCATTTTACACAGATTCTGGTTTTTAGTTTCAGGACTTGGATTTCTGATGTACGGCACAGTGGACATCTATTTTGGTCTTAATGTTTTAGAAGATTAATTTTAGGGGATTTTATATTTTCCTTCGAAAATAACGAGACTTTATTTATCTCGATGAAAGACAATTTAGAATGCTTACAGATTGAATTGAAAGAAATTGAAAGAAAGAAAAACTTAACAAATTGTCATTTGGTTATTATAAATTTATTTCAACCACAACTCAATATGTGCCTAGTCTCATCGGATAACCCTATACATAAAGACTAAGAAAAACCAGAATAGAGAAAATAGTTTTTCTCATTTATAAGTGAAAACTTTCCTCTTCGAATACATCTACATAAAACCTTATAAAATGATGACAATAATATTAAAATAACAACAACAACAACAACAACAACAACAGAAAAGCAATCAAATACATTTAAAAAAGAACCCAAATACATATATATATGTGTGTGTGTATGTGTGTCTGGTGTCGGTGTGTGTGCGTGTGTGTGTGTGTGTGTGTGTGTGTGTGTGTGTGTGTGTGTGTGTGTGTGTGTGTGTGTGTGTGTGTGTGTGTGTGTTTGATAATGAAGAAAACTTTCCGTTGTTTGGGCCAGTTTTGCTCTGAGAGGCCGGAGACAATAAAAGCAGATGACGAAATTCACGCGCGAAAACAACAGATGAACGATGAGATGAAAAAAACAATCAATGCACACACACACACACACCACACCACACACACACACACACACAAAGAAAGAAAAAAGAAAGAAAAAAGAAACCCAACTACTTCTCAATTATTATCGTCAGTCGTCCAGCCATTAAATCTCTTTTATGCATTTCTCATCTTCAGCTTGTCACCATTGAATGTTAACATTATGTGAAATCATTAAAACTAATTTATCTTTTTTTTATGAATTCCTCGACATTTTTATATTGTTTTCCCGCCAATTAATGATCAACCCGCGAATGAACAGTTTTATTTTTTAATGATGAGAAAAGACAATGTGTTATCGATTGAACCGGACCGTATTTCTAAAGATGATTGAAAGAGTTGAAGAGTGAACATGTATTTAATGGGAGAACAAGTGAACTGATCAAACGGTTTCATAGTTTTCCTTCTTCCAAATTGGTTGACCGACAAATGAAAGAGAACAAAATAGTATGGAATTAAAACAAAGAGCCTCAGCCGGAAAATTTGAGGTCGGCTTGCCAATTCTACTTTCCTTGCTGATAAACGACCCATCCCCACCCACCCACGTACGCGCACTTGCAACTTTTCAATTAGTCATTAGCCATTCAGTGTTTAGTCTGCGGTAATATTATTGCAGTCTGAAATCTTTTTGTTTAATTATCCTCTAACTTTTATGAGTTTGTTTAATTTATTGCCTTAGAGCACCAAGTTACGTCTCCAGTCATTAGATACGTCTCTTGGTTATTGCCACAATGGAGAATGATTGGCGAATTAGGAAAATAGAACAAAAAAATTGTTAAGAAATTATGCCTTATTAGAAATAGCCTTTATTAGATGGGTTATATATATATATATATATATATATATATATATATATATATATATATATATATATATACCGAAAAACCTGTTTAGATTTTTCTATTCTGGTGTCTTTCGACCATTATTGATTCTTTTTTTTCTTTCTTTCATTGCCGTAAAATCAAATTCATTGTTTATATTCACCTGAAATGCTTCGGAATCAAAATAAATCTTTAGTGTTTTTCGCGCCAAAATATAGTTAAATAAAATGCTTACCGCGAGATTTGTGTCTCTAATTCGGGAACAAGAATTTTAAGTTTTTTCTTTATTTACTATTTGAATGATATTGAGAAAAATGTCTACCACACAGTATACATTTTTGTGAAAGAAACAAAAAAAAAGAAGAAATTACTTTCGTGTAAGATTTTTTTATAATTCCACCAGAGAAGATTGAACAAAACAGACATTATTCATATTCAATGTTTTTCCTCTTTGTCCACTGAATTAAATTTGAGTGAACAATAAATAAAGTTAAAAAAAGATGACAAAACTGAATTAGTTTTGTCACCAGCTAAACATTTAAATATTACTGTCTTTTTTCTCGCTTTCTTTCTCACTCTCCCCCTTTCTCTCTCTCTCTCTCTCTCTCTCTCTCTCTCTCTCTCTCTCTCTCACACACACACACACACACACACACACACACACATACACAAAAGCATTGACGCACACACCCAGAAACATGCTTGTATATTCTTTTCAATATTTCTTATATGTATATTAGTTATATATGAAAATGTTTCGTTATGCGCAAATACGTTTATCATGACTTTCTTTCTATTTTAGATTCTATTCAGTTAAATAAATAAACTCCTGGTCAAAATCTTAAGACCAGACAAAAAAGAAATTATGAAAATAGGAAATAATTTTTACTTTAATCGAAATTTGCGAAACATTTACATCTAATTAGAAATATTGTTTATCAAAAAAACAAGTGAAAATTTTCAGCTTTTAATTGACTAATTTAAACAAACATTGAAAAAGTTTTTTTTTTAGTTGATCATAAAAATAACCATGTAAATAAAAATCGAAAACACAGAACAAGTCCTAATGACAATTTCATATTCAATATATCCTCCATTTTGGCGGAGTGTATAATGAATTTGCAAGCTCATCCGGAAACCTCTTGGAGACGCACACAACACAAAAAATTTCCCGATAAAATTGAAATTCATACAAATTTGAAGATGTTTTCTATTTAAAACTTAATAGAAAGTAATGTTTACGACTTGAACTTTGACAACATCTCATCTGATGCTTGACGGTGTATTTAGAGTGTATGTCTCCTTGAAATTTATTTTCCAATATTTACAATCCGAGATTGTTGAACTCCAGTTTTTTTTTCCTTTTTGGGGGAATTTCAGATTTCTACTTCATATTGTCTGTCTCTTATTACGTCAATAGGTCCTGTTATTTTTAAGTTTATCGTCACACACTGAACTCTCTCTCATATATATATATATATATATATATATATATATATATATATATATTATTATATATATTTTAAAAGTTGGCGAAGTGGCTTAGTGTCGGTATCAGCCAAACAGCGAGGGAGCCTATCCTCTTTCCGCTAACGCTAGACGAAGGAGACTATTTTTGCTGAGGAGGGGCACAACACCTACCACCAGCTCCCAACTTTACCACATGGATCAGATTACCCAGTCCATCTGTATTTCGATTACCAATTTAATGTTGATGTCTTTCACAATTCTTTTAATGATTGTGAATTTAGAATTTCTGTTCAAATCGTGAGATCATTTCAGCGGAAGTATTGCTCCATGGGGATTAATTTGCTATGATCCATAGATTTAATTCTGTGTCTATAATTGTTTTGCCTTAAATAAAATGGTCATTCTGAACTTCTGACTGTTTTTGGCAATGTGTGCAGTCTAGTAAATAATTCATATATTCATTTCTGGAATTTGATTCTTTGATTCGTGGTAAATTCTAAAGGTATTTTTAGTTGTGGGGTTAATGAATAAGTTGGTTGCTTTTAGATGTTTGCAGTGTAGGTTGTGTTGTTGTTGTTGTTGTTGTTGTTGTTGTTGTTGTTGTTGTTCTTCTTCTTCTTCTTCTTCTTATTATTATTATTATTATTATTATTATTATTATTATTATTATTTACTCCTTTTGAGTTTTCACATCAGCGTTAGCTGATGGTCTTTCACTGGAGTCTGAGTGACAGCAAGTCTCCTCAGGTCTCCAGGACATGAGTATTCTGGCAGATTGCAGTACAGTGTTCTGAATGGTATCAATCCTTCCTCTGATTTCCAAACTTTCCAAACCCCTTTCCAATCCTTTTGGGACCTTTCCAAGTGCACAATTAGTATCACTTTGACTTTCATATTCCATAACTATTTCAGTTCTCTGGCAAGGTCCAGATATTTGTCCATTTTTTCATTTTCTTTTAGCTTCACCCTGTGATCTGCTGGAACTGCAAAATCCACCAGTTGACAAGTTATTTCTTGTTTGTTTATCAACACTAGGTCTTGTCTTCTTGCTGGGATAAGGTGATCCGTTTTTATTTTAAAGTCCCAGAGAATTTTATGCGTTTCATTCTCAAGAACATATTCTGGTTTATGAATATACCATTTTGTTGTATGGTCAAAATTAAATTTTTGGCATAATTCCCAGTGGATCACCTTCCCAACCGAGTCGTGTCTAGTTTTCTACCCCCTTTGTGCTAGTTTGCTACATTCACATAGTACATGGTTTACAGTCTCATCTCTATTACCGCATAATCTACATTTACTATTTTGTTGGGCCTTATAATTTTTTTCTTTGATATAGTTTGTCCTTATGGCATTATTCTGTGCAGCAATTATTAGTGATTCAGTTTCTCTTTTGAGGTTTCCTTTTCTTAACCATGTCCAAATCTTCTCATGTGCAACCTCTTCGATTTGTCGTTTGAAGTGTCCATATAATTCTTTTTCTTACCATTTTTGTTTTTTTAGTCTTTGTTGTTTTTCTGTTTGTCCCTATGTCACATCTACTATTGTTGGCCGTCATAAGTAATCTGTCTTTGCTCTTTTTTGTGCAGTCTTCGAGTTGTTGGATTGTGGTTTCTACGCAGTCCTCTATATTGGCAAGACCTCTTCCCCCTTCCTTTCTTGACACATATAATCTATCTAAAAGTTTGGTTTCTAGAAGTTTTCTAGTTCTCCTGAGATATTCTTTTTTAACTTTTCCTTTCATTTCTGCTTGCATGATATTGTCTGCTTCTAAAATTCCTAAGTATTTGTAACTTTCATTTTCATCAAGTGATTTTATAGTTTCCTGATTTGGCAGTTGTATTCCGTCCATTAATTTTCTTTCACCCCGTTTTACTACTAGCACAGCACATTTTTCAATTCCAAATTCCATCCCTATATCCTGGCTATATATTCTAATAGTTTGTACTAGAGTTTCTAATTCTTTGTCATTTTTTGCAAAATTGTTTATATTATCCATGTACATGAGGTGGTTTATCTTTTCTTGTGAGTAAGTGAATGTGTATCCCCCTGTACATTTTTTAAGTATATGATTGAGTGGCATCATTGCTATGATAAACAGTAGTGGTGATAACGAGTCTTCTTGGAAGATACCTCTTTGGATTTTTACTTCTGCCAGGGATTGTTTTCCAGCTTTTAATTGAACTCGCCAATTTTCCATGGCTTTTTCAATGAAGATTATGATGTTGTTGGAAATTTTGTACATTTTTAGACATTCTAAAATCCAGGTATGTGGGACCATGTCATAGGCTTTTCTGTAATCGATCCACGCCGTTGCAGTATTTCTCCGTCTATTTTTTACTTCTTTAAGAATGTATTGGTCTATATACAGTAAATCGTGTGTTCATTATTATTATTATTATTATTATTATTATTATTATTATTATTATTATTATTATTATTATAATAAGTCCAAAATATAAAAAAAACACAATAAAGTAAAATAGCAAATCCCGAAATTGTTACAACAATAATTTATACCCCCGCCCCCGTAAATCCCACTCAAAGAAAACCAACCTTCCCAACATGCCACACAAACTGAACTAGAATCAAAGAAACTAATCTAGAATCAAGTGGTTGATTATTCTCATGATGCAGCAAAAAACAGCATATAAAGAAAAAACTAAAACAGAAATATTCACTTGGTTTAAAATCGCACAGGTGGGAAACTGTCAGTTACCAAAAACCGTTGAATTCCTGTTTTCGCTAACTTTACTTAGATATACAAGCTCTATCAATGATAGTGAGTAATCTTTACTAATAGATACAGTAGACTATATATATATATATATATATATATATATATATATATATATATATATATATATATATATATATATATATATATATATAGCATTAATAATATAGTGTGCTATGTTTATAAGTAAATAAGAAATAAATGAATTTATATTAGCCAAATGCCTAGTTGTTGAGTTTTTAATTTGTATGAAAGTGTAAATATTTATATGTATAAAATAATATGATTAACATACATTGAGCGCTCCTGTGGCATTGAAAGAATAATCATATATATTGACATATATGGTGTACATTTACTGCTGAATAGAAGAAATGAAATCATATTCAAATGTAAACATGCAAATAACTTTAAACTCATATATATATATATAAGAAAAACTTTTTAAAAAGCATAAGTACATTTACGTACCCATATATACACATACAAAACACCAACAATCGGATTATAAAATACATGAAATTAGAACATACAAATTCCCAAGTAAAAAAATCCAATTTAAAAACTACGACGTCACAAACATGAATAATATGTGTAAACCTTAAAATTCCTTAAAATCGCGAGTGTGCGCGTGCCCGTAAGCTGGCGTATTTAACAAATGCGGAAAGAGGAATTTGAAATAAAGTGAAAAAAAAAAAAAAAAAAAAATCAGTAGAACTGGAAGATCATACCAGTGAGACCGGGTAGGAGGTCTTTGAATTGCTAACAATCAGACTGAAGAGGCAAAGAAATGCCGAAATAAATTTATATCTGCACAACATACCCATTTATTGATTTATTTATGATACTACGTATATATAAAAATATATACGCAAATCTTTATATGTACGTTTGAGTTCTCAATTTTGTTTGAATCCTATCAAAGTAACACTTGATATCAACCACCTATATATATATATATATATATATATATATATATATATATATATATATATATATATATATATGTGTGTGTGTGTGTGTGTGTGTGTGTGTGTGTGTGTGTGTGTGTGTGTGTGTGCGCCACCTCAGCAAAAAAATCTCCCTGGTTTAGCATTAACGAAAAAGGGATATTTTCCCTCGCTATGAGTATTACAGATTGGGTAATCTGATCTGTGCGGAAAAGTGGCTAACCTCAGCAAATAGAAAAAAAATCTCCCTGGTCTAGTGCTAGCGAAAAAGGGGATATACACCGGCTGATACAAACTTACTTTTTACTTATATCGGTAGGGTTTAATTAAACATCAAATAAACCATCCAAATTCATATTAAACTAAACGCTACTAATGCCATCTAACGTAACGACAAACGCAAAGTGGTGAACTTTTTTGGCCAACCCACTATTAATTTCATAAATAAATAAAAAGACCTGTTACATATTGAATATTAAGCCGCCTCTTATTTTATGTCTACACAAAGAAACATTCTAAATTATCCTTGAAACATTAACGTATCGTCTCAGAATTAATTTATCGCTACAAGATTAAGATGATGAGAAAACCATTAATTGTTACTTTATTAGCATTTTGTTAATGTGCTTGCACTAACATTGTAATCAAGACATTCCTCAACGGAAAGTGCTTTAAAGATGATTTCAAGACACAGGACAGAGGAAATACGAGACAAATATCAAGGTCACCTCGCCTCATAAGATTCCTTGGTTTTTTTTACCGCATGTCAACCCTTGTTGGGTTATTTTATGCATACGACATTTTTCTTTTATTCATTCTTAATGGGTATTCAACATTATTGTGTTAGTATAGCATTTAATTCTAAGACTAACAGCAACAAATAAATGAATTAAAACTTAGTTTAATTCTAACAATTTATTAAAGAACAAATAAAAACAATGAGTAACAATATAAAGTCCTTCCTGTGTATAAAGTTGAGTTCAAGGGACTTAGTGGCGTGATGGAGAAGATATCTTGTATCTTAGGGTGATTTCTTGGAGAGGATTTCAAGTCACTGCCTTATCGGATCTGGTCCGGGGTCTCTCTGTGGGGATTTTGGTATTTTGCGCCAAGACTTCTGGGCTCATCACGTGATTGGTATATCCAATCACAGAAAGCGTCTCCCTCACTTAACTCCATACACAGGAATTACCATTTTACAAACCCAACAACATTTTCTTCTATTTAACCCTAACAAGTAATTCCACTCAGGGTAAGAGTGAACCTGGGAGTAATCCACCTTCCACAGAGCTCCAAAATTGAAATTTCACCATCAGATTGAGTTTAACGTCATACTCAAGACATTAAGACCCTCAGCCACCGCCTTCTAGCACATATATGATAAAAAAAGTTTGGGTGATAAAATTAGTTACAGAGCGAGGCTAGCAGACTATTTTTAGTGAGTTCGATTCTCACCGAGTGCTTTATATGGAGGCGCGTGGTATAATGGTTAGAGTCGTAGGAAATGAACCCGTTGACTCCAGTTAAAATCTGTTTGCATTTCACCTAGAGCTAATAACATTGGGAAAAGTATGAACCCATCTACTCCCCCCAGCTATGAGTAAATAGTAGGACAGACTTGGTTCTTTAACTTTGGTTAGGCAACCAGTCTAGGAAAAGGAAGACTCTGAACTCAAACCTGTTAAACTCCGCTTAATAATTGACTTTGTGTTGCATCCTGCTCGAGCGGAGGGGTTGTATATATATATATATATATATATATATATATATATATATATATACTACTGACTTTGTGCTAAACTAAACAAAGGAAACACTGCAGTGCACAAGAGTCAGAGTGGACCTGGGAGTAATGGGAATAAAGGAGTACTCCACATTCCCCATAGCTTCTAAATCGGAACTTCACCATCGGATAGTTTAACGTCATACCAAGGACACCAAGATCCTCAGCCACCGCCTTCTAGCACACATGATAAAAAAAGGGTTGGGGGGGATAAGATTAGTTACAGAGCTAGGATAACGCACCATTGTTAGTGAGTTCGATTCTCACCGAATTCCTTATACTATTTACATTGTGCTAAACTAAACAAAAGACAACTCACGTAGTGCAGTGGTTAGCAACCGAGAAAAGCAGTCGATTGTGAGTTCGATTCTCACTGGGTGTCCCTAGCCCTGTTGCTGGGACTTAGAATGCGCTAACTGTACCCTCTGAAGAAAGGTAAAGCCCACTACCAAAAAAAAAAAAAAACAAAAAACGTTCTTCTGGCTATGATACTAATCTACAGACATCGCTCTACGTGAATTCAGATAAATCAGAGTTTAAGGAAGGTAATTCTTACTGATATAAGTATATACATACATACATAAAGGTTGCTAGAGTTTTAAGGAGACCCTTTCAATTTTAGCAAGATTTGCAGCCCCAGTAATATGTGTCAATGAATAATGAAAAAAGATTTATACAGCAAATATTTATTTTTAAATGCATTTAATTTAATGCTTCTTTATTTATCACACAAATTAAAGATTATACATTTAAAAATTATTGAACATATTGATCCACTCTCTCTGAACACAGATAAAACCAGAGTTCATGTGTTTTAAACAAGATGGAATATTAAATGACAATCCTTTGAAATTTGTAGACCAGTTCATATAGCCCGGTAGCAATATCTCATCTACAGAAAATGATGTTTGCATACAGATAGGAAAGGCTGCTATTAACAGATTATCGATCATATGAAAATCTGAACCCTCTGATAAGATAAAGCGAGAATTCTTCAAAGATGTAGCCGTATCAATGCTAATGTATTATTGCACCACCGGGATTTTAACGGGACACTTGCAGAAAATGCTAAACTAGCCAAGGAATCTTGAAAGTATCACCCTACACAAAACAGCAACTACACAGCCATTTACCTCCTATCAGACAAATCATCCAATTAAGAGGAATAAAGACATGCTGAATACTGCTGGAGAAGCAAAGACAAACTATGGACTCATACACATAGACACACCAGTGATGGCCAGCCAGCAAAAACCTACATGCAACTGTTCTATACGAACACTTGATGCCATGCTGAGAATTTGCCAGGGGCGATGAGTGCTAGAGACGGATGATGAGAGAGGGTCAAATGAATCCGTGCTGTCAGCACCATTTGATGATGATGATGGATTCTATTTAATGATCGTCATTTGTTTGCACACAGTTATATGGTTTCAAGTAGTAATAGAAATGAGACCGTAAACCATGTACTATGCGAATGTAGCAAACTAGCACAAAGGGAGTACAAAACTAGACACGATTGGTGGGAAGGTGATCCACTGGGAATTATGCAAAAATTTAATTTTGACCATACAACAAAATGGTATATTCATAAACCAGAATCTGTTCTTGAGAATGAAACGCATAAAATTCTTTGGGACTTTGAAATAAAAACGGATCACCTTATCACAGCAAGAAGACCAGACCTAGTGTTGATAAACAAAAAAGAAAGAACTTGTCAACTGGTGGATTTTGCAGTGCCAGCAGATCACAGGGTGAAGCTAAAGGAAAATGAAAAAAATGGACAAATATTTGGACCTTGCCAGAGAACTGAAAAAGTTATGGAATATGAAAGTGAAAGTGATACCAATTGTAGTTGGTGCACTTGGAACGGTCCCAAAACGATTGGAAAAGGGTTTAAAGTCTGGAAATCAGAGGAAGGATTGATACCATTCAGAACACTGCACTGCTGAAATCTGCTAGAATACTTAGAAGAGTCCTGAAGACCTGAGGAGACTTGCTGTCACTCAAACTCCAGTGAAAGACCATCAGCTAATAATAATAATAATCCCGAATATACAATTATAGCTTCAAATAACTATTCTTAATACAATTAATTTACACACTGATCTGAAAAATTCTCCTTTCTTTTCAATAAAATAATCAATGCAATCAATTGACAAGTCCTATTACTTACTGACAAATGATACAATTGTGCTTATTTTGGGAGTAAGCTGTAGAGAAAAAACTTGACGTAATTTAAGAAAACTGACTGTAGTTTTGAAATCAGCATGTCAATATTAGTCTAAATCAAATGAAAAATCAAACTCAACAGAAATTATGTCCAAAATTGTTCCCCCAGTAATAATAATAATAATCCTTAGTAAACAATTATAACTTCAAGTAAATATTCTTAATACAAATTATGTGGACGTATTTCTAATTAATCTACAGTCATATGTTTGTGAAAATCATTTTTTGCATAAGTCGTCTTTAAACAATATATTTCCGATAACGTTTCTTGAAAACGAAGATAACATTGAAATCTTCTTAAAGAAGAGAATACTTTATAAATCACTTGAGACATTTGATCATTCAAAATGTCTACTTCATAAATTGCAAAATATTTTTGAGATTCACTCACATTTTTAGATTTTTTAAAATACAAACATTTTATCATTTGCAGAAAATCTTGCTTTGCTTTACGTACATGATAAATAGTTTGACTACTGATGTATCAATCATCACAATGCTCACTCAAATTGTTAGACATTATTATTATTATTATTATTATTATTATTATTATTATTATTATTATTATTATTATTATCATCACTCTTTGCGGTTATTTCTCACCAGGGATAGCCAGTTGTCTTTGACTGGAATCTGAGTCACAACAAATCTTCTCAGGTCTCCAGGACTCTTCTGAGTATTCTAGCGGATATTATCAATCTTGTTGTTTGGGCTTTTTTTTTTAATGAAGAACATTTTTATAGAAAGAATATTTTTTAATACGTTTTAAAAGAAATGATTTGCAATAAAAGAATCGACGAAAAATGAACTGGTGAAGTAGCATATCGATTCGTTCAATTGAAATTATTTTTTCGTGTCCAAGTATTTTCAACTGACCATTAAAATGATCTCTAATATTATAGATATCTGGCATTGTATTCTCCATTTGGGGTATATACAAGGTGTGTCAAAAAAGTATCGAGATTTTTTGTACTTTTTGACACACTTTGTATGTAAAGCGTGGGTGGTGTATGATTCAAATTAGAAGTAACTTGTTGGTTTGTTTAATT
This sequence comes from Doryteuthis pealeii, assembly GCA_023376005.1. Classification (NCBI taxonomy): domain Eukaryota; kingdom Metazoa; phylum Mollusca; class Cephalopoda; order Myopsida; family Loliginidae; genus Doryteuthis; species Doryteuthis pealeii. The sequence continues at coordinate 53,426,305 of CM042145.1, read as the reverse complement.
AAGTGAGGCCCCAAATCTGTCTAGTCTATCTGAAAGCGGCGCCTTATAAGGCCATTCAATTTGATGTTAAAGCCATTTGGGATAAGTGGTTGAAGATGCTTTATACATTTATCTTACGATGCTTCTGTTATCGCCGCAATATTGTCTAATGTGCTTTTTTTTTTCAATTATTTCTTTGTATCCCTGAAAATATGGTGAGCATTTGAGAAGAAATGTTGTTCTATAATTATTAATTTGTTTTAATCCATAAGTTTAATTCTGTGTCTGTAGTTATCTATAAATATATAAAGGGCAGTTGGTGTGTATGTATGTCCGGATGAAACTACGAAAATAAAAACAAAAAGTAAATATATATACACACTAAATATCACCGGTTCTTGATTAAAAAGATTTTATTTATATTCGAAGATATTTAAAAATTAAAATATACATAGAAATAGCATTGAAATTCTACTTAAAAATGTCCAGCATATGTAAATCTCAAAAGTACACAAATCAATACGCAAAGGTTTCCCTCTGTCTCTACTCAGGCGACGCTGAGTAGCTGCTTCTAATTCAATCTAAAGTAAAATGCCCAATCTGAGTTTCCGGTGTATTGTTTTTGGCAGCGTGTGAAATCCAGTAAATAAATTACATTTTATACTTTCGCGATTTGATTCGAGGTAAATTTTTAGTCTTTTTTTTTTTTTAATTTGTGAAACTAGTAAACGAGTTGGTTGATTTGAGGTAGAAATGATTTTGTCATCTTTGTTTACTTTTCTGTCTGTATTGATAAGTAACATTGTTTTATGATATTGTTATATTTCAAATTAGAATCTTCTTCCAAATTACACCCCTCCCCTTTTTCCCCCTTTCTCTCCCGTCACGTGGTCTAGGACTGAGAATACCCGGATTACTATCTCTGTAGATAGCGAAGACTCACCGACAAATTTTTTCCATTGCATTATTTCCTTCTTTAAATGTTTTATCAAATATATAATCTATATATTGATACTCGTGTTCCTTAATAGTACGACCGCTATCATCTTGCTACACCCGCTAGTCAAAATGAGACCGTCCAAATTGTCCAAGATGAAATGCAAAAATTTAAATTTTCTTTATTTGGTGTTGCTTATCCACCGAATTCATAGTGCCGTCACCTCAGTAAAATAATGGACCATTCCGTTTTTATTATAAAAATGTGATGGAAAAGGATATGCTATTCAGAAAAATATATGAAATAAAGAAAAGAGAAAAGATAGAAAGAGGATGAGCGCACGGAAGAGATAACGCTAATCTGTTTCAATTGAACATAATGCAAAGATGAAAAAATGTATGAGAGAGTTAAATCAAGATATCATACTTTTTACATATAGAAGTATTTTGCAATAGCTCCCTGAGTAAACATATCAAACGTTGTAATAATTAGATTATTATCATACTGTATTATATCCACAGGTCCTGCTAGCAGGTACAATTACTATATCTATTTTTCGAAAGGAATTCTATTTTTGCAAGAATTTTTCAGAAAATGTTACTCTGTGTCAGTTTGTTTTATTCCTTTGTTGCATTTAGTGGATCTTTGACTTTTATCCAATAATTATGGATTTTTTTTTTAATTGCTTTTCTTCTATTCTTTCGGTCTATTGTCTGTCATACCAGAGTATATATAAATCTGTCAGAAAACCAGATATAATCCCCCAACACTTTTTCTCTCTCTATTTTTTAAATATCAGTTAGAGACGGATCTACCATAGGCACTACAACCACTTCCGTCTCACCAATCCATCCACACGAGTAGGATGTGATACAAGGTCCATTTATTTAGCGGGGTTTAACAGATTTCCTTTTCCTAGACTGGTTACCAAACCAGAGTTGAAGAGTCCTGTTTTTCACACAATTTACCCATAAATGGAGGGAGAATAGTTGGATGCATCAAGGATATTAACACTATATGAAATTCGAACGGCTTAGTCCAGGATTTGAACTCGGTTTGCCGTGTTCAATTCCTATAGCGATGATTATAACTCCATAGGCAACTTCACTTCTGTCTTTTAGAAGGAATTTCTATTCTTTACAAGAAATTTTAGTGAATTTTAATTTGTTGCAACTTTTTTGGGTCCCCGTTATGTGGAGGAGGATGTTAATTAGTTTTGAACATGAAAGTTTCAAAATTGGAGTTCGTATCAATAATGTTGGCGTGGTCACAATTTCCAGCGTATTCTACAAGTAACTTTTCGATTTTGTCGACAAGGAGTAACTTATACTCCTGCTGATGATTAAGTAGTTGGGATATTCTTTTAGAGAGTATTTACATTGTACTTCCTTCATACTAAAAAAAAAATGGGATAATACGAGATTTGATGGAAAAAAGATATTTAATTATGTTTATACATTCCTCTTTTACGAGACGCCTCAAGACTTTCTCTACTAAAAGAATATTTTACTGTTTGGATATTTCTCTCATACAACTATGTGTAATGTCTTAATGACCTTTCATATTTTTCTTTTCTTTTGTTAAGTTTGTTTAGACAATAAAATATCCATCTCGGTTAAATAAACCAATAAAACATAAAGTTGCATTGTTGAAATAACTGATGATCTTCCTCTTTGTTTATTTCGATCGCATTTGATCCATTCAATCAACTTTGGTTCTTACTTAGACGGGCTGTTGGAAAGGCCCCCCCCCTCTGATTGGCTGGTCATGCCAAGCCCTGGCACCTATATGATTGTCCCGAACCATATTGCTCTTATGGCACCACCAACCCTTATAAATGGGATAGAAGGTGGTGGCTAAGGGTCTGAGTATTCTGGGTATGACGTTAAACTGCATCTAATGGTGAAGTTCCACTTCTGGAGCTCTGGGGAATGTGGAGTACCCATTAATCGCCATTACTCCCAGGTCCAATCTGAATGTTAGTACCTTTTAGAGTCCCATCTATGGGCTAAATAGAACAGAATGAGTTCTAAAAAGGTGTTTAAATATCGAGTTAATTTTTTTTTAATGTTGAATACCCATCAAGAATGAATAAAACAAAGCGTCTTCGGCATAAAATAACCCAACAAGTCTTGACATGCCGTAAAAACCAACCAACCAACCAACCAATCCATGACTCTAACAATTACACCACGTGACTCCATAACACAGAGACATATATGTTCTTCCCTCGCGTTTAATTTTATCGCATTTCGTTCATCCAATCTATCATTCAGCCATTAATCACAAACTTTCTTTTGATTTTTTTTTCACTTCATTGTTATTGTTGTGTCGTCTGCTAAATTCACTAAGTCGAAAGAACATATGTTCTTCTATCTGCTTTTCACACCATTATGTAACTAAGGCATTTATATCCCCCCCTCTCCCCCTCCCCCCTACAATAGTGGAATGTGACACAAAAAGTCAAGTGTGTTGTGGGTGACCCATTCACGTACGTGAGACAAGTAAAATGGTTTTTGAAGAAATGTTAAATATTTTTCTTTCAAGACTAAACATTCAGACATTTGATAAATATAATGGCGTCGCAATTAATTTCCACGGGCGACAATTGTAATTTCTTTTCATTTACAATAAAACTTCATTGATATTCTTTCGGTTACAAACGATTATGTTACACATTTCAAACTTATATTAGTTTTACTCTCTTAAAAAATCTGCCGACTAATTTAGTTCTTCTGAAATGTTTGTCTGAAGAATTCTTTCGTCAAAACGAAAAGAGAAAAGACATTCATTTAATATCAAAATGGCACCGGGAAATATAAAGGGAGAAGGAATTTAAAGAGAGAATGTAAGGGAAGAAAGAGAGAGGGGGAGAAAGAGAGAGAAGGGGGAGATATAGAAAGAGAAAAATGGGAGATGGGGAGAGGAAAGAAGGGAAAGAGAGAGAAAGAGAGAAGGGGGAAGATAAAAATTTGAGAGAAAGAAAGAGAGTAATAGGAATTTAAAGTTAAAAATGAGAAAAAGAGGGGGCGGAAGAGAAACAGACAGAGGGAGAGAGGGAGAGATAAAGAGATATATAGAAAGAAAAAAAGTAGGATATGGAGAGAGAAAGAAAGAGAAATAATGAGAGAAAGAGAAAAGAGTAAAGAATAAAACAATTTCCAGTACAATTTGTAACTGAATAATCATTTTGTAAAATCCTAAATCGCGCTCATTTTTTTAATCATCCAAATTCTCGTTAAGAAACAAGATATTGTAAAATCATTGTATTGTGTTTTTTTCGGACTGTTGCTCTCATCTTTATTGTTACATACACAACGTTTCGGCCGATGTACCCTCCGGCCTTCCTTAGGTGTTTCTTGTCAAGTTCGAAGAAAATGTTCGAAGAGAAGGTCTCCGAGTTCAAAGACAAGGTTTCCGAGTTCGAGAAGGTTCCGAGTTTGACAAGAAACACCTGAAGAAGGTAGGAGGCACATTGGCTGAAACATTGTGTATATAACTATAAAGGACAACAGTAAAAAATCCAAATAATCCAAAGTATCAAACCTCATCTAAAAAATTCAGACAAATAGAGATGTGTTATATCAGTTCAACAAGAAACACATGAAGAAGGCCAAAGTGTACATAGGCCGAAACGTTGTGTAAATCACCAATAAAGTGGAGGACAACAGTTTGGAATATCTAAATAATACTAATTATCAAGCCTTATCTAAAAAATTCAGAGAAATGTAAAATTGTTATTGAGTGATGAGAATCTAACTTCGGAAAATTCAAATATATTGAAACAAGACATCACAAAACAAGACATACTGGGGAAAAAATATAGAAAAATAGCCAGAAATTTAAAAAAAAAGAAAAAGGAAGAAGATGCTTAAAGAAATATTACAAGAGATTTGAGAAAAAAGATGTGAGGGGGGGAGGCGTCAAAAGAATTGAAGACATTTTTGTTGCCAATGTAAACAATGAAAAATATGCAGAATATTAAAAACATTGATTAAAGAGATGAAAACAAAGTTTGTCTTATTTCATTTAAGTAAACATCACCAAGAGAAACAGATAAGTTGGCTGAAAAAGTAGATCTATATATTAATAATCGTGTTCCTTAAAAGTACGACCATTATCCGGAGTGGTATTACCTGTTAGGGTTCCATCTATGGGTTAAATAGAAAAAACGAGTTTACAAAAATGTGTTTAAAAAATTGATTTGAAAAAAAAAATAGTACCGATGAAGAATGAATAAAACAAAAACGTCTTTGGCATAAAATGACTCAACAAGGGTTGACATGCCGTAAAATACAACCAACCAATCAGCAACCGTTATCATCTTGCAACACCCTCATGTTAAAAATGAGATCATCCAAATCGTCTAAGATGAAATGCAAAATGTAAATCTTGTTTATCTGGTGTTGCTTATCCGCTGAATTATTATTTCTTATGAGTGTCTTCACCTCAGTTAAATAAGGGACCATTCAGTTTTTATTATAAAAAATATATGGGAAGAAAAAGGTCATGCTACACAGAAAAATATAATAAGAAAGAGAAAGGAAGAAAGGAAAAGAGTACGGGAAAGATAGATAGAGAGGGTGAGCACGTGGAAGCGATAACGTTTATCTGTTTCAGTCGGATATATGAAAAGATGAAAAAAGGAAAGAAAGAAAAAAAGAGTGTGAGAGAATTAAATCAAGAATAATATACTTTTTACATATTGAACTATTTAGCAATAGCTCTTGAGTAAACATATCAAATGTTGTAATAATTAAATTATCCTACTGTGTTGTATCCACAGGTCCTGCTAGTAAAAATTGATTTCTCAACAGTAACTTTTAATAATGGATATACGGCATTATTAGATAGACCTGATGTCTGGTGGCCACGTCAGCTAAAGCTGTTGAATACACTGACTGCACCTCTGCAATCGGTCCCCCTATTGTCCATGGGTGGTGATCTGTGATGCTTATGGACGGAATCCGGTGGCTGAGCAGTCCATGACATGCAACACTCCACTTTGGCCCTTATTTAGTCGTAGTCAGAGAAGTCCCTTCTGATCAATCGGCTGGTCACGTAAACGTCAAGCATCACAGGTCGCCACCCATGTCCAACAGGTAGCCCCATTATGGGTGGTGGTAGTCTTACCTATCTGCAGAAGTGCAGTCGGTCTATTCTAAAGCCCCATCTGACAGGGCTAGCCTTCAGACGTACCGTATTTAACTGCTTATAAGACGAATGGCCTTATAAAATGCATCTCAATTTGTGCAGCCATTTAAAATAAATAAATAAACGGGTTTCAAACTCCGAAAATCACGTGAAGGATTTTCGCTTGACATTCAAATTCATTCAAAATTAAAAAAAAAATATTTTTATCTCTCCGAATATTTTACAAAATAAAAAATGAATAAAACAAAAAACAAAAAACAAAAACAAACTTTAACCAGTTTGTTTAGATACATACATAGTTACGTGTTAGGTACAGACCTAACGAAAATAGAGTTGCTCCTCTTGATCCGTAGGGGGCTGTTTGTAGCCCGGAAGTG
>CM042145.1:53384858-53414858 GCA_023376005.1 Doryteuthis pealeii | reverse complement strand
GCTTTATATTCTAAATGAATATTATCAATGAATTAAGTATATAAACTGTTGCTATAAATGCTAATATAGATGCAGCAAACGGTAATATTTAAGTTAAATAATTTCGATTTATTTTCATTGGACTTGTTTGATTGAAACGATTATATATATATATATATATATATATATATATTATATATATATATATATATATATATATATAATAACTGGAGTCGCCGATTCCATTTCTCACGATGATAATGTTACATTAAGCGAGTCCTAAATCTACCAATATTTCCCATCTCGGCCATTGGTCGAACAATCACGACCTGTTCGCTCTAAATCTTCTACAGAAGAGCATTCTTTGAAATTCTTCCAAAATACCGACAATCTGCTTCTAGATCTTGATTCTTTCAATTCATTGGTTATTTATGGATGCCTCTGTCGAGACCGGTATTGCCCCAGTACCACCAAAGCTACCAATCATCAAGCACTATATCTTATTATAATGGGGATTATGTATCTGCTGTCTGTAATCGAAACTACGTCACCATCGATGTCATAATTCGTTTAGATATTTACGTTATATTCTCAATTAAATAGTCATTAATCTTAATTAACATCATATCTATTAATGATGTCTCCATTAAAGTCTAACTGAAACAGCCCATGTTATTAACGAGTTTAGAATCCTGCGAAGTGTGCTATATATATCACGAAGGAATAAAGGTTTACATATTATAACTTGTAGATAATTTTCCTACCAGTTTTAAGAAAACCACATTTAATAAATCATTATTTGGTGTTATTGATTTTTAATATTAATGTTTTATTCTCAAATGTATTAAAATCAATTCTATGTATAATTTTATATAGAAATCAATTAAAATAAAACAAGAATAAGTGTAATCTTTTTATATGCGTTCATATTTAGTTTTGTCAGTCTTTTTAATCGAATCTAATATTTTAGTATTATGAATACTAGCAACAATATCCTCCCTCTAGGTGCATAGTTTTCTTAGTATTCATAAGTTCAACTCGTTCGTTCAATATAACCGAATTCCTATATTGAAAAAAAAAAGCCCAAAACCAAATTAAGAGTTCAGGTCACATTAAGGGATTTTTTCGTCGTCGTCCCAATTTCTAAAATGCTGGTCACAACAAAAAGCTTCGTAGGACACAAAGACACTAGTGTTTATATATTCTTCTCTTTTTGGACACATCATTACGCATACATCAGGCTTTATCTAGTTTTATACTTGAGGCAATTAAAAGGTGAGAAAGGTCAGCGTGCTCGAACAACAATAACATTACTGTTCATACTATCGTGCTGATCATACACATTTGTATGGTACGTATCTAAAGAGATGGATTCAAATGAAATGTGGTGGTGCATGTGCTGACGTTATACCGGAATGCGATTTTGGTTTTAAAAAATTGAATGAAAGTAAATAGCATAATTTTTTCCAGTGAAATGTTCGTAAAATCTCATTGTCAACCACGTAATGACAATGCAAAACTGAAAAACTGAAAAAAATAATGAAAAATATTTTTTACTTTAAATTCAAATCAAATTGAATTAAAATAAATAAATAAAAGTTTTGTTAGTGACGCATTTTTTAATGTTACCGTCAAACTTTGACGAGTTCATCTGGTGACAAAGATATCATCCTACACACGGCCCGTCTATATTTTTTTCATATTTATATTATAGGGACCACCAAAAATGAGCACCATTTTTCTTAAAAAACGAATTTTCGGCATAAAATGACCCAACAAGTGTTGACATGCCGTAAAACCCAAACAACCAACCTTAAAAAACAAATTGATATTAATCAAATTGATTATTTAAATTCGGTCAATTAAAAAAAATTCAGTTCCTTCAATCTTTTTTTTTTTTTTATTTATACAAAAATCAAAGTCAGCCTTAAATACCCAATATATATGTTGTGCCGAAAAGATGGCAGAAATAGAAATAACTGACCTGAAAGTTTTTAAATAAAATAACTGATGCTTTATAATATTCATTCATTAATATATCAACAATAAAAAAATTCATTAAAATCGGTTAATTCCCTGATTTTTGGCAACCAGTATAAAAGAAGGAAAACTCTTAATTGAAACCTGTCAAAATCTGCTTAATAAATTGACCTTATGTCACATCCTGCTCCTGAAGGGTTGGTATATATATATATATATATATATATATATATATATATATATATATAATCATTCTGTTACGGAACTGTAAGGATATTGCAATTGTCAGCAAGGACAGTTGCTTTTTACGCCACGTGATACGAATTCTTCACATTCATATTCCTTCTTATTGTATTCATTTATTAAGGTCATCTTTTATTTGCGCAACAACTTTTTGTTCACAAATATTTCGATTCTTAATAGAATTAATTTGTAGGACAAAATTCCAATTACCCTCTTTTTTAGCTGCTCTTTTTTTTTCTTTCTTCTTTTTGTTGTTGTTGTATGGCCATCATTTGTGTTCGTCTTTATTAGACAAATGAAACAATTCAATTTGGACAGGTTTTCCTTGACCCAGTTCAATGTTTAATCGTAAATAATTAACATACACTTACATACACTTACATACCTCACAAAAGAAATACGAAATTACTTTCGTCGATTATTTCGGTTGATTAGTTTTAAAATTGCTGTAGTGACAATTTTAATCAAAAATGGATTAGACAGAATAGTTTCATTATCTATCGTTCTTGATAAGATAAAATGTGAGAAACTGTGTCAGTACTACTGTATGGCTGTAACACTTATGATCTCCAATTAGGACATTACTAAATGTATTTTCATTATCTTTATGTCAGGTCACTCAATGGCCTACTCGTACCATGTAACCCAGTACTAACTGTTTCATAGCCGGATCATCAGCGACTAAACCGGTAACACCACAAATTTTCTCAAGTGAAGAGGGTGGCTAGACACCCAGTAGAACGAAAAGAAACTGTAAAAGGGCGGAGGAAGCTCTTTACTCAACGGCCATCTAACACATTATTTCTATTATCCAAACTCTCTTCATCACGGCAGAGTCATATAAACTTGGTAGTGTCAGAGCCATGCGGTCGGGAACTTAAGTTCCTGATAGGGTTACCCAATGTGGAGAAGTCTTGCACCCAATGGTATTTGGGCCACAACCCGGCAAAAGGGGTAGTGGTGAAAACCCAAAAGCCGACTCCATCATTACCATGGATTAACGGTTTTTGGCGTACCTGTCACTGCGTTTGTGGAAAATCTCAAATAAGAGCATCTACTCCCCCTGAACAGGATATGCATGGGGTTTGGAGACCGCTTGTGAATTCCATATTCTCTTGTTACTCCTTCCATGAATTCCCCACAGATGAATTCGTTGCCTGGAGGCGGCTCAACCGACACAGGGTGAATGCCGCATCAGTCACAGAAACATAACATTTTGATTATCTATCGTTCTTGATAACATAAAGCGAGAATTCTTCCAAGCTGAAGCCGTGTAAGTGCTACTGTATAGCTGCACCACTTGTAATCTAACGAAACGCTTGCAGAAAATACTAGATTGCAACTAAGGATGTTACGTGCTGTCCTATACAAATTCTGGAAGCAGCACCGCCTTAAAATCAGCTGTACAGCCACTTTCCTCCTATCACACAAACCATCCAAGAAAGACGAACGGGGCATACTGGACGCTGCTGGTAAAGTAGTGACCAACTCATAAGTGACGTTCTCCAATGGACACGTCTGTGTTGACCGATGAGCAAAAACATATTCACCTGCTTTGTACAGATACTGGATGCCGTAGGGAGGACGAGCAAAGACCGATAGGGACGGGTGGAGAGAGAGAGAGAGAGAGAGAGAGAGAGAGAGAGAGAGAGAGTGGGGGAGAGTGAGAGAGAGAGTCATGGGAATCCGTGCTGTCAGCACGACTTGGTGATCGTTCTTGATGATCGGATGATGATGGTTTGAATAGACATCAGAATATATATATATATATATATGTGTGTGTGTGTGTGTGTGTGTGTGTGTATTTCAATATGTAAAATATAATAATCTTGATTTAACTCTCTCTCTCTCTCTCTCTCTCTCTCTCTCTCTCTCTCTCTCTCTTTCTTCTTTCCTTTTCATTTTCTCATTATGTTCATTGAAACGCTTCCACCCGCTCACCCATTTTCTTTATATTTCGATTACTTTCTTTCTTTCTTTCTTTCTTATATTTTTTCTGTGTAGCATATCTTTTTCTTCCTTTTCTTTCTTTATAATGAAAACGGAATGGTCTATTATTTAGCTGAGGTGACAATACTTTGATTTTTGACGATTTGGACTGTCTCATTTTTAACCAGATTTGCAAGATGATAATGGTTGAAAGATTAAGGAACACCAGGATTATTGATATGTATGTTTTCAGTTTAAATTTCAGTTTTGCCAAGAAACGACGTTGCATCCACTCTCTTGTGTTCAGGGTGATATCCACCCAAACACTCCACCCACCCCACCCCACTTGATTTCATTCACTAAAATCATTCCAAGATGTGTTCATTAGAAATGGATGGATTTTCAAGGAATTTCTTTTTTTCCGCAACGTAAAATCCTTCAATAAAATTATGTCTTCAAAGGACGGAGTGCCAACGTGGGTTAAATAAAAGCAACATTTAGTTTAAAGAAGAAGAAGAAGAAGAAGAAGAAGAAGAAGAAGAAGAAAGAAAGAAAGAAAGAAAGAAAGAAAGAAAGAAGAAAGAAGAAGAAATGCTATTTTTGTTTTGACAGGCCGAATCATATAAACAAAATTTGGGCAAAGAGTCAATATTCAGAACTTATGGACTGGACTAACCATCCCTGAAAAATAGATATTACACCTAATCCCTTCCTGTATTGTTTGGGTCATATTGTGACTTTGTATACTACACTAGTTTGGAGGCAATTATTGTTTAAAGGACATTCATTTTTGTTTTTGCAATTACATGTGAGTTCATTTCTTGTTTGTGGTGTCTTATATATTTTATTGTTATGCTTTTTATTATTTGTTTTCAGTGCAGCTCTAGTTGAGTGGGGAACTGTTTGTCTATTAGTCTTATTAATATGTTGCCTACGTTTATTTTAACATTCTTCCTCTATGGTGGGTTAAACCAGATTATTCTAGTAGATCGATTTTTTTGCTCTATTAGGGGTGTATGTGAGTTTTTGAGAAAATCCACTATTTTTTAATGCTATCTTGTAGTCTTCTTTTTGCGTTGTTGAAAATGGCTTCGTTTGATGAGCTGTCGGTATATAATATCGCCCATAAATAAATACACATCTATCAATTTTTTTTATCAGTGAACCATGTCGATTCCATGGTGGACATCGCGGAAATGAAATATAAATCATATTTTCGACAAGTGTAACGATATGAGAATCATTAGCACTTGAAGTAATAATGTGAAGTTAGGTGAGCTAGTGAAAACTACATATGACTAATGAGCCTTTGACGCTTCTCACAAGACAAAGAGACTGAATCCACATAAAAGCAACACTCATTTACATCTGATTGATTCGGACAGTCAACCAAAGTGTACAGATCTAGTCTGAGTCTCTGCTGAAACAATTAACCGCCCTCCTCTCTACCCCAGGTCAATGTTAACTTAGAGCTCTACTTTTGTTGACAATAAACTATATTTATGATAATTTTTCGTCTGAGACCTTTTCTTCACAACGTGTATTTTCTAGACGATTTTGTCCATTTCATCTGATTCAATGTTCAGCCACAAGCGATGATCTAAGAAGCTGCTACTGCAAGCCAAACAGATGCTACAACGCTATATAAGCACCGATATAAGCATCGATGGGTGTGCCATTTTGACGGCTACCGATTTTGATTCATCAAATCCTTCCGTTCTAAAATAATGTGAGTTTTTTTTTTAATCCATCCTCTTCATATTACAGTAAATATTACGTTAAGTTCCATTCATTTTTTCCGAGTTTTGTTGAATTTTTATTCGGTAGTGGGCGTGCGTAAAACACGTGTAGGATTCAAAAAAGGGGTTTAAGAGGTTTTTCTTCTCCTAGACTGGCCGCCTAACCAAGGTTGAAGAGTTCAGTCTGCCTTACTATTTGCCCATAGCTGGATGGATTCCTACCTTTCCCAAGTGTATTAGCACTATGTGAATAAAAACAGATTTGTCCAGGATTTGAACTCGAGTCGACGAGTCCATTTCCTACGGTTCCAATCATTATGTCACGCGCCTCCATAAGCCTACCGGAAATATGTAAGTTTCTGTGTTGATAACTCATGATTTGAATTTAAATTTGAGTTACTTTAACAGTTGGTAAAAATAATTATAAACTCAGTCTGGAAAGAGTTAAAGAAGGCTGAAGAATGAAGCGGTCGAAGCATTCAGAGAACAAACAAAAAACAAAACAAGATCGAAAAATGAAGATAACTTTTTAAAAATGCTCATGTTGTGGAAGTACATGGCGTAATGGTTATCATTATTAAAAATGAACTTGACGAGTTGAGTTCAAATCCTCGTTAAGACTGCCCTTTTTTTTTCTTTTTTTACTCCGCACTAAGACTCTTGGAAAAGATAGTCATCTGTGTCTACACAGTTATATGGTTTCAAGAATTACTATCTAACACCAACGTCTATTGCTCTGTTATAGGGTTTCAAATAGCTAATATTATTATAATGGAGATTAGGTCTCTGTTTGTCTGTAACCGAAACTACCTCACTGTTTACGTCACGCCCAGAAAGTGCGTAAGTTTATCAATGAGTATTCAATTTATAGTCAAAATCATTGATATTAATAATAGAATAAATCTTATTTATTTACAAAGTCTTTATGAAAATCTGGGTTAGATTTGCCTCAAAACAGCCCATTATATTTGTGCATTTAAAATCCTGCCATGTGTCTTATATATCACTAAGAAATAAAGGTTTATATTATATATGGTGTGGTTAATTTACATACTGTTTTTTTTTTTTAAACAAAACCGGGTTTAATAAATAATCACTTGGTGTTATTGTTGGAAAATAAAACAATATGATATTTTTGTTTTATTTTCCAACGTATTAAAATCAATCCTATGAATGATTATATATAGAAACCAATTAAGATATTATTCTTCGTTCTTATTTAATTTCGTTAGTCTTTATGATTTAATATGTTTCATTACATTAAAACTTAAACACTTACTCTTAGAGATCGCCCATTCTTGCTATTACTAATAATTCATATTATAGCTTAAAATCCGTATTTTTACTACAACTAATTTTCATGCATTAAAATAGTTTCAATTATTCCTACCTAACATTATTAATTCAATTGATAACAACTATTTGTTTGCAGTTATAGGGTTTCAATTATTCCTATCTAATATTGATTATTTTCAAACATACCTACTTGACCCATAGATTGAACCCTAACAGATACTACCAATCTGAGTCAGAGTATGACTAGGAGTTGGTTTGATTTTACGGCATGTCAAAACCTTGTTGGGTTATTTTATGCCGAAGACATTTTGTTTTATTCATTCTTGATGGCTACACAATTTCTTTTAAACTCAATTTTTAAACACATTTTGTAAACTAATTTTTCTTTATTTTACCCATTGATGGTGTTACATAATTATTAGATCCCTAATAATTATATAAGGTAGTATAGAAGCATAATGGCGATTAGTGCAGTTGATGGCCTTGAGAGTGAGTGACGGCGCTTGACCTCACTCTCACCTTGCCTTCCGGAGATAAATCGTGAGAACCGGAAGGCATGGAAGACCCTGTCTTCCGGTTTAAGGATAGTAAGTTTAAGTCAGTTAGAAGTTAGAAGCCGAGCTCGTAGGATGTAAGGATCTGCGCAGACGTCTGGTTTGGGGATTAACAATAAAATAAGATCAAAAGTAAATCGAAGTCTTGTGTTTATTATCTAAAAACTAACAATGACACAGGGCTTCTGGTAACGAGAAATCCCCATAGAAGACCAGACCCGAAGTCCCCAAGAAAGTCCAGACCTTAGAAGATTCCAGACGCAAGATGATAGAAGAAGCAAAGCCGGCCAGAAGAATAGATGTCCAAGATATAGAAGCAAGTAAGAAGTAAAGAAGTAATGAAGGGTATACAACAATGGGACCCTAACCCCGGTACTAGGGAGTAATGACATCTCATCTGTCTTAACTATTGGTAAATAGTAGACTTGGTCAGGCAACCTATCCAGGAGAAAGAAACCTTGAATTCGAACCAGCTGTAAAAATTAATGAAATTGACCTTGTGTCACATCCTGTCCGTGGATAAATTCATTCATTTAATAATGCCATTTTTTTTCTTCTTATATATAAATTATTGTTTATAGAATTAGATAAAATTTATTTATTTTTTTAATTCACAAATTTTACCTTCAGAGATTGTACTTATTACATAACTCAACTGCCACCCACATGCACATAGTTTGAAATTTAACAAAGATCTTTTCTTTGTGCGTAGGTTGTGTGTGGCGTGGGGTGGTGGTTCTAAACTTTCTATTACAAAATAATGATGTAATTTAAAAAAAAGAAAAGCCAGTAATTTCCTAAATCCTGGCCCAAAGAATTTGAATAAAATGTCCGACAGAAATTATGACAAAAAAACAACAAAATTTGGGGGACTATTTATTTATTCGTTTCGCTTATTTTCGGGCTGTAATGTAAATAAGAGAAACGTTATCTCTAAATATAAAAGAAAAATTATGTCTGTCTGTCTGTATGTTTGTTTGTACAACGACCGAGCGCACATCCTTTTATAAAGGAACATTGCTGGAGACCAGCAAATAACAAAGTTCAATAAAAGCCACTATTTTTGTCCGAGAGGGGGGGGGTTCAAATATTTGACCCCTCATTTTACACAAGAAAAGATGAATAAAATAGAATAAGAATATAAACCAATGAAATATTTTTTAAAATTAATTTTTAAAAAAAAACAAAAAAACAAAAAAAACAAAATAATAAGGAATAAAACACAATAAAAAGCAAATAAAAGACAAAAGAAAAAATACAAATAATAATAATATATAAAACAAATCAAAACAAGAATAAAAGATAATAAAATAAATATATAGAAAAATAATGTTTATGAATCTCTATATAAATATGAATAAGAGATTTATCTTTTAACTTTTTCAAAAGCCTGCCTGCACCGAGTAGCTCTGCTAGTATTAAATGACTTTTGTCCCATTTGCATCCAACAAAACTCGACTATTACACGGATCAAACAAAAATCATGTAGAAAATGAGAAGGGGAAATGTGACAATATGTATTTATCCAACCCTCCACCATGAACAAGATACAAAATAAGGTCAGTTTTTAAGCGAACTTTAACAAGGTGAATTCAGAGTTTTCCTTCTCCTAGATAGGTTGCCTAACAAATAAAGAACCCAGTCTGTCCTACTATTTACTCATAGGGGGAATAGTTATATTCATACCTTTGCCTAGGATAATTCGCCACGGATAGAATGTAACACAAGTCGCAAGTAAGGAGCTTCCAACGAGGATCGAACTTACAATTCAGTAGTGAGTTTTTTGCTGGTCGAATAACTCTTGTGTGTCCATGTGTAGGAGACCATTGGAGAACGTCACTTAGAAGTTCGTCCTTACTTCTCAGTGCCAGCATGTATTGTTCGTCTTGGTTGGGATGGTTTGTGTGATAGGAGGTAAGTGGCCATTCAGCCCCTTTCTTGTGGGGTGCTGCTTCAGGATTTGTTCAAGACATCACGCAGCATCGGTTTTACCTTCCCAAATAGAAGTATAATCGGGGGGGGGGTGCAGTTTTCAATGGAAGCCAATTGTTTCACGGGTCGTGTATTACTAAGTACACCGTGTAATTTCCATTGGTTCAACTCGTCTTTCTGAAAGGAATCTAGAGTAATGCATTATATCCAAATAACTGTAACATGATAGATGTGAAATGTGTGGAGGGAAATGTTTGTAAATAAAGAGGGGGGGCGGTGAGATGCGGATGAAGGTATTTACTGAGTTTCTTAGTAATCATTTCTGTCGGAATGGCATTAGAGGGGGGTTTCCTTTCTTTTAGCGATATATATATATATATATATATATATAATATATATATATATATATATATATATATTATCCAATCCTCCGTTTCAGCTTTACTGAGTTTTATTTTTCAAGATAGTATGGCAATTTTGCCACAATTATATATATTATATATATATATATATATATATATATATATATATATATATATTATATATATTATAAGTAGGTAAAAGGATATGAACAAGAAATGATAACTCAAAACAAATTAAGAGTTGAAATATTTCGTCCGATTTATAAGGACAACTTCAGTCAAATGATTTATTGAAAGCATTGACAGATCGATCGCAAAAACGATAATTCGTGAGAATAAGATTATTACTTACCATATTATTACTCACCATTACTATATATATATATATATTATATATATATATATATATATATATACCCAATCCTCCGTTTCAGCTTTACTGAGTTTTATTTTCAAGATAGTATGGCAATTTGTACAACATATATTATATATATATATATATATATATATATATATATATATATATTGCGCGTGTGTGTGTGTGTGTGTGTGTACATTAACACACCACACACACACACACACACACACACATATATATATATATATATATATATATATATATATTTTTTTATTTCTAATCTCTAACGGTATGAATAAACTCAGCTAACTTCAGTTTTTTCAAAAAAAAAAAAAAAGAAAAATTCAAAACTGGCATCTGGGGAAAAATTTTTTAAAAAAGGAAAAGACCAGCACATCCGTACTTTCTGAAAAAATCATCAGTATTGTATGTAGTGGTCAAAGAAAGAAGAAAAAAGCGGATGGGTTTTCTAAGATATATATATATATAAAGTGCTCAATACGCTAAGTAGAGCATAATTATAATGACACACATGAGTCAGACACTTTATCTACCTAGGTTTCACCTGAATGGTACATCAGGATAATTCTATATTATACATTATATATATGTAACTACAGAGCCAGAAACTACCGACCTAGGTTTCATCTAACGGATAATCAGGATAATTCTATGGAGTGAAATGTGTGTAAATAAAGTGGGATGTCGAAATAAGATGAAAGTCTTCACAGAGTTCTTAGAAAGCATTCTATCGGAATGGTATTAGAGAGAGAGAGTTTTTCCTTTCTTTCTTTTTATCAATATCGGGTTATATCTCATATCGGCTGGAATTTATGCAATGGCTGACGATTTGCAACGGAGCAAAACAAATTTCTTTAGACATAAGGTAAATGATCTAAAAAGATATCAAGAAACATCGGTTGAAAAAAAAAATGAAAATAAAAATAAAAGCTTTTTGAATGTCGTGTGTTTACAGGAAACAGTTTGTTTTATCGTCCCAGCATCATGTACCAATGAACTTTTGCAGATACACTTAACATAAGTAAAAAAAATATAAAGAAATAAAAATAAAATAAGAAATAAAAATAAAATAAAATATTCCCCAAGCAGAATCAAATTGCTGGAACGGAGTCAAAATTAGTCTCAGGTGTCGGCCAATCACCGTACACCATTTCGGGTGGCCTTTCCGGTGAATAAAAATATTAAAAAAAGAAAGGAAAGACGAGTAAAGAAAATCCCATGTTGTATGCAGTACGACAATAGAATACAACCAAACAGCAGAAAAAAAACTGTTGGCAAATTCCGTTGTAAGAATTTATAAGACAAATCTATTAATGAATGAATTAAAAAAAATCTGAATGAAAACAAGATTTAAGAAGACTGTTACCGAAGTTTGGCTTATGACGAACCAGAAAGATATGATTGAAGTCGATAAATTACTCATATAGATTTATTGGATTGAATTTTGCTCTAAAAATCAATACCAGGATTCATAAACTCAAAATCTCAAAAATTTCGCAAAACAAATGTAAGGCAGAATTATTTTAGTAACAGGGTAGTAGATTCATGGAATAAAGTACCACATCAGTAGTGAATGTCCCATCTCTGAACTCTTTTAAGTCAAGGTTGGATTGAATTGGGGAAAGAATATAAATATTTCAGTTGAAATAAGATATGTTTTAATATAAGGAATACTGACAGGTCTTAGACCACCTAATATATCTAGCTGATTATTATTATTATTATTATTATATTATTATTATTAATCTTTTTGCTATCTTCTTTTTTCATTACTGATTGAATCAATGTTATAATTTTAGACTAGCAGGACTGTGGATATACCACAATTGATGTTACAAATGTTGATATGTTTGCTTAAGAGCTATTGTAAAATACTTCAATATGTAAAATGTTTAATAATCTTGAATCCATCTGTTCTCCGCCCAGCTACAGACACATGATAGAACAGATTGGATTATTTAGACAACAAGTCTAGGAGAAGGTAACTCTGAAATTAAACCGGCTTTACGCGATTAAAAATTAATCTTGTGTCTCCTAGGCATATAGACCAAAAAATAA
Organism: Doryteuthis pealeii; assembly: GCA_023376005.1. Lineage (NCBI taxonomy): Eukaryota > Metazoa > Mollusca > Cephalopoda > Myopsida > Loliginidae > Doryteuthis > Doryteuthis pealeii. The sequence continues at coordinate 53,402,407 of CM042145.1, read as the reverse complement.
CACACACACACCACACACACACACACACACACACACAAGACAGCTGGCGTAAAATTTTGTTATCAATTTCAAATTATTCCGGAGTTGGGATGGGAGTAAATTATTATTAGTATTTCCAAAATATGAGTTTTTTCTGATGGTGAAGTCGACGTTATAACGTTTCGGTTTTTGCACTTTCATCAGGACTTTGAGGTAGGTGAAATGTTGGTGTGGTGATTGTGGATGACTTGCGAAAAAACATGGAAGAATTTTTGATTGTGTATGAAGAAAGGGGGTAAATAGTGTTGGCATAGCGTTAGTTCTTGGATGCATTGAAGAAGATATTCAAGACTTGGTGAAAAACGTCGAGGCTCCATCGATATGGGACGGGGAGATCTAAGTTGATATTAATCTTTATAACTAGCAGGACCTGTAGATATAATATAGTATGATATCTAATTATTACAACGTATCATATGTTTACTTAAGAGCTATGCTAAAATAGTTCAATTATGTAAAAAAGTATAAAAGCTCTTGATTAACTCTCTCTCTCTCTCTCTCTCTCTCTCTCTCTCTCTCTCTCTCTTCTCTCTCATCTTTCTTTCTTTTTTGTCTTTTCATAATGTTTGATTAAACAGATAGCGTTCTCAATTCCGCGTGCTCACCCCCTCTTCTCTATGCTTCTCCTTCTTTCTTCTTTCTTATCTCTTCTTTCTTATATAGAGATATTTTTGTATCGCATGTCTTTTTCTCCTTGTCTTATAATAAAACGGAATGGGTGCATTATTTAACTTGCGGAAACGCAGACTCTAAAGAAATAAGGAATTTGGTGAATAAGCAACACCAGATAAGCAGGAATTTAACATTCTTTGATTTCATCCTTGTTACTTATCTTGATCGTTATCATTTGCAACACTCCCTGCTCTCGAGTTAAAACTGGACCTGTTCCTAATCGTGCCAAGATGAAAATGCAAAAAATGTAATCTGGGTTATCTGGTGTTGCTTATTCACCAATTCTTATTCTTATGAGTGTCGTTTCCGCAGTTAAATAATGCACCCATTCCGTTTTTATTATAAAGAAGGAAGAAAAAGGACATGCCGATACAAAAATATCTAATAAGAAAGAGAAGAAGAAAGAAAAGAAAGAAAAGAAAGCGAGAAAGATAGAGAGAGAGGGGTGTGAGTACGCGAATTGATAACGCTAATCTGTTTCAATCAAAACATTATGAAAAAGAACAAAAAGAAGAAAGATGAGAGAAGAGAGAGAGAGAGAGAGAGAGAGAGAGAGAGAGAGAGAGAGAGTTTAAATCAAGAGTTTTATACTTTTTACATATTGAACTATTTTAGCAATACTCTTAAGTAAACATATGAAACGTTTGTAATAATTAGATTATCATACTATATTATATTACAGGTCCTGCTAGTTATAAAGATTATATCAACTTAGATCCTCCCCGTCCATATCGAGGAGCCTCGACGTTTTTCACCAAGTCTGAATATCTTCTTCATGCATCAGAACTAACGGCTATGCACAACACTATTTACTCCCCTTTCTTCATACACAATCAAAAATTCTTCCATGTTTCGCAAAGTCATCCACAATCACCACACAACATTTCACCTACCTCAAGTCATGAAGTGCAAAAACCGAAACGTTATAACGTCGACTTCACCATTCAAGAAAAAAAACTCATATTTTGGAAAACTAATTAATGATTTACTCCCATCCCAACTCCGGAATAATTTGAAATTGATACAAAATTTTACGCCAGCTGTCTTGTGTGTGGTATGTGTGTGTGTGTGTGGTGTTGTGTTTTATTTTTGGTCTAATAATGCCTAGGGAGAGACACAAGATTAATTTTTAATCGGGCGTAAAGCCGGTTTAATTCAGAGTTCACCTCCCTAGACTTGTTGTCTTAAATAATCCAAAATCTGTTCTATCATGTGTGTAGCTGGGCGGAGAACAGATGGATCAGATTATTAACATTTTACATATTTGAAGTATTTACAATAGCTCTTAAGCAAACATATCAACATTTGTAACATCATATGTGTATATCCACATGTCCTGCTAGTCTTTAAATTAAAACATTGATTCAACAGTAATGAAAAAAGAAGATAGCAAAAAAGATTTGTTAATAATAATAATAATAAGTAATAATAATAATAATAATAATCAGCTAAGATATATTTAGGTGGTCTAAGACCTGTCAGCTTTCCTTATATTTAAACATTTTATCTTATTTCAACTGAATATTTATATTCTTTCCCAATTCATCCAACCTTGACTTAAAAGATTCAGAGATGGGACATTCACTACTGATGAATGGTACTTTTATTCCATGATCTACTACCCTGTTACTAAATAAAATTCTGCCTTACATTTGTTTTGCGAAATCTTTTTGAGATTTTGAGTTTATGATCCCTTTGTATTGATTTTAGAGCAAAATTCAATCCAATAAAATCTATATGAGTATATTTATCGACTTCAATCATATATTTTTCTGGTTTCGTCATAAGCCCAAAACTTGGTAAGTCAGTCTTTCTTAAAATCTTTCATTCAGAGTTTTTTTAATTCATTCATTAATAGATTTGTCTTATAATTATTCTTACACGATATTTGCCAACAGTTTTTGATTCTTTGTTTGGTCTGGATATATCTATTGTCGTACTGCATAAACATGGGGATTTTCATTTACTCGTCTTTCCTTTCTTTTTTTAATTTTTTTATTCACCGGAACCGGCCACCCGAAATGGTGTACCGGTGATGGCCGACACCTGAGAACTTAATTTGACTCCTTCCAGCAATTTGATCTGCTTGGGGAATATTTATTTTATTTTTATTTCTTATTTTATTTATTTCTTTATATTTTTTTTATTATGTAAGTGTATCTGCAAAAAGTTCATTGGGTACATGATGCTGGGGACGAAAAACAAAAACTGTTCCTGTAAAAACACGACATTCAAAAAGCTTTTATTTTTTTTCATTTTTTTTTTCAACCGATGTTTCTTGATATCTTTTAGATCATTTACCTTTATGTCTAAAGAAATTTGTTTGCTCGTTGCAATCGTCAAGCCATTGCATAAATTCCAGCCGATATGAGATATAACCCGATATTGATAAAAGAAGAAAGAAAAAACTCTCTCTCTCTAATACCATTCCGATAGAATGCTTTTAAGACTCTGTGAAGACTTTCATCTTTATTTCGACATCCCCACTTTATTTACACACATTTCACTCCATAGGAATTATCCTGATTATCGTTAGATGAAACCTAGGTCGGTAGTTCTGGCTCTGTAGATTACATATATATAATGTATATAATATAGAATTATCCTGATGTACCATTTCAGTGAAACTAGGTAGGTAATGTGTCTGACTCATGTGTTTGTCATTATAATTATGCTCTACTTACGTATTGAGCACTTTATAATATATATATTTTAGAAAACCCATCCGCTTTCTTTCTTTCTGTTGCCACTACATACAATACTGAATTATTTTTGCAGAAAGTACGGAATGTGCTGGTCTTTTCCTTTTTTAAAAAAATTTTTCCCCAGATGCCAGTTTGAATTTTTCTTTTTTTTTTGGAAAAAACTGAGTTAGCTGAGTTTATTCATACCGTTAGAGATTAGAAAAAAAAAATAATATATATATATATATTATATATATAATATATATGTGTGTGTGTGTTGTGTGTGTGTGTGTTTTAATGTAGACACACACACACACACACCCACGCGCATATATATATATAATATATATATATATATATATATATATATATATATTGTTGTACAAAATTGCCATACTATCTTGAAAATAAAACTCAGTGAAAGCTGAAAACGGAGGATTGGGTATATATATATATATATATATATATATATATTATATATATATAGGTAAGTTAATATGGTAATAGTATAATCTTATTCACGAGCTTATTCGGTGCGATCGATCTGTCAATGCTTTCAATAAAAATCATGACTGAAGTTGTCCTTTATAAATCGGACGAAATTATTTCAACTCTTTAGATTTGTTTTGAGTTATTCATTTATTGATTCACTATCCTTTTTACCTACCTCATATATATATATATATATATATATATATTATATATAATATATATATATATATATATATTATATATATATATATTTGGGCACAAAATTTAGCCATACTATCTTGAAATATGCAAACTCCAGTAAAGCTGAAAAACGTGAGGGATTGGATATATATATATATTATATATAATATATAATATATATAATATATATTATTAAGTATTTATACTAATCGCGCATAAAAATGCAAGGATACCCCTCCCTCTAATAGCGCCATTCCGACAGAGATGATTACTAAGAAACTCAGTAAATACCTTCATCCGCATCTCCACCGCCCCCCCTCTTTATTTATACGAAACAATTCCCTCCACACATTTCAATCTAATCATGTTACCACGTTATATTGGAGTGTGTGCATTACTCTAGATTCCTTTCAGTTCAAGTCGAGTTGAACCAATGAAATTCACGGTGTTCTTAGTAATACACGACCGGCTGGAAACATTGGCTTCCATGAAAACTGCACCCCTACCCCCGATTATAACTTCTATTGTGGGGAAGTAACCGATGCTGCCGTGATGTCATTTAGAACAAATCTGAAAGTCAGCACCCCACAAGAAAGGGCTGAATGCCACTTACCTTCCTATCAACAACCACTCCCAATCCAAGGAGAAACAATACATGGCTGGACACTGAGAAAGTAAGGACGAACTTCTCCTAATTGACGTTCTCCATTATGGGTCTCCTCACACATGGACACACAAGAGTTATTCGGTACCGAGCTCCAAAAAACTCACTAATCTTGACATTTGGTAAAGTTCGATCCTCGAGGAGCTCGCTTACTTGCAGCAGTGTGTTACATTCGCTATCCGGACTGGCTAATCTCTCCGTAGGCCAAAGGTATTGAATATAACTATTCCCCTATGAGTAAATAGTTAGGGAGAGACTGGGTTCTTCATTTTTGGTTAGGCAACCTATCTAGGAGAAGGTGAAACTCTGAATTCAAACCTTGTTAAAGTTCGCTTAAATGAAACTGACCTTACTTTGGATATCTATGGTTTCATGGTGGAGGCGGTTGGTACAATACATATTGTTCACTTTCCCTCACTTCTCATTTTCTTACATGATTTTGTTATTGATCCCGTTGTAATAGTCGAGTATGGTCGATGCAAATGGTACAAAGTCATTTAATACTAGCAGAGCTACTCGGTCAGCAGGCTTTTGACAAAGTTAAAAGATAAAATCTTCTTATTCATATTTATATGAGATTCATAAACATTATTTTCTATATATTTATTTTATATCTTTTATTCTTGTTTTTGATTTGTTTTATTATTATTATTATGTTTGTATTTTTTTTTTGTCTTTTATGCATTTTTATTGTGTTTAATTCCTGTAATTATTTATTTTTTTTGTTTTTATAGTTTTTTCCTATTTTAAAATTAATTTAAAAATTTCAATTTGTTATATATCTTCCTATTCTTATTTTATTCATTCTTTTCATTGTTGTCTAAAATGGGTCAAATAACCCCCCCTCTCGGACAATAGGCTTTATGGAACTTTTATTTGCGGGTTCCAGCAAGGTTCTTATAAAGGATGTGCGCTCGGTCGTTGTATCAAACAAACATACAGACAGACAGACATATTTTCTTTATATTAGAGATAACGTTTCTCTTAATTTATAAGCCCGAAAATAAGCGAAAGAATAAATAAAAGTCCCATTTGTTGTTAGTCTAATTTCTGTCGGACAATTTTATTCAAATATCTTGGGCCAGGATTTAGGAATTATCTGGCTTTTTCTTTTTTTTTAAATTACATCATTATTTGTAAAGAAGTTTTAGAACCACACCCCACGCACACACAAACCTACGCACAAAGAAAATCTTTTGTTAAATTAACCTATGTGCAGTGGGTGGCAGTGAGTTATGTAATAAGTACAATCTCTGAAAGGTAAATTTGTGAATTAAAAAATATAATTTTATCTACTCATAACAATACACATAATTTATTAAGAAGAAAAAAAATGGATTAAAATGAAGAATTATCCACGACAGGATGTGACACAAGGCAATTTCTAATTAATTTTTACAGCTGGTTCGAATTCAAGGTTTTCTTCTCCTGATAGGTGCCTGCCAAGTCCTACATTTTACAATAGTTAGACCAGATGAGTGTCATTATCCCTATTGGTTAGGGTCCCATTTCGTTGTATAACCTTCATACTTCTTACTTCCTTACTACTTCTATATCTTGGACATTATTCTTCTGGCGGCTTTGCTTCTTCTATCATACTTGCAATCTGGAATCTCTAAGGTCCTGGACTTCTTGGGGACTCGGTCTGGTCTCTATGGATTTTCGTTCCAAAGCCGTGTGTCATTGTTAGTTTTTAGATAAGAAACCAAACTTCGATTTATTTTGAATCTTATTTTATTGTAATCCCTAACAGACGTCGCGCAGATCCTTACTCCTACGAGCCTCCGGCTTTAACTTCTAATGTTTTTGAGAACTTAACTTCCTATCTTAAACCGGAAGACAGGGTCTTCCAATGCCTTCCGGTTTCACGATTTATCTCCGAAGGCAAGTGAGAGTGAGGTCAAGTCGCCGTACTCACTCTCAAGGCATCAACTGCACTAATCGCCATTATGCCTTCTATACTACCTTATATAAGTAGGAATCTAATAATTATGTAGACACCATCAATAGGTAAAATAAAGAAAAAATAGTTTACAAATGTGTTTTTAAAAATTGGAGTTTTAATAAGAAATTGTGTAGCCATCAAGAAATGAATAAAACAATGTCTTCGGCATAAATATTACCGCAACAGAGTTTGTAATGCCGTAAATCAAACTAACTCCTAGTCATACTCTGACTCAGATTGGTAGTATCTGTTAGGGTTCAATCTATGGCAAGTAGGTATGTTTGAAAAATAATATATTAGATAGGCATAATTGGAAACCCTATATACTAACCAAATGTTGTTACATTGAATTAATAATGTAGGTAGAATAATGAAAATATTTTATGCTGAAAATAATTGTAGTAAAAATACGATTTTAAGCTATACACTGAATTATTAGTATAGCAAGAAGGCGATCTCTAAGAGTAGTGTTTAAGTTTTATGGTGCGATGTAATGAAACAATTTAAATCATAAGACAACGAAATAAATAAGAACGAAGATATAATATCTTAATTGGTTCCTATTATATATAATTCTAGGATGATTATAAAACGTTGGAAAATAAAACAAAAATCATATTGTTTTTATTTTCCAACATAACCCAAGGATTATTTATTAAACCCTGGTTTTGTTTAAACAAAGAAAACAGTATGTAAATTAACCAACCATCATATATATAAACCTTTATTTCTAGTGATATATAAGACCATGGCAGGTATTTTAAATGCACAATATAATGCGGCTGTTTTGAGGCAAATCTAACCCAGATTTTTCAGTAAAGATTTGTAAATAAACATAAGATTTATCTATTATTAATATCAATGATTTTTGACTAAAATTGAATACTCATTGATTAAACTTACGGCACTTCTGGGCGGACGTAAACAGTGAGGTTAGTTTCGGTACAGACAACACAGAGACGCTATCTCCATTATAATAAGATATTAGCTATTGAAACATATAACCAGAGCAATAGACGGTGGTAGATAGGTAATACTTTGAAACCATATACTGTGTAGACACAGATACTAGCTTTTCAAGGTCTTAAGTGCGAGTAAAAAAAGAAAAAACGCAGTCTTCAGAGGATTTGAACTCACCTCGTCAAGTTCAAATTTTGAATAATGATAACCATTACGCTGTAACTTACACACATGAGCATTTTTAAAAGTTACTTCATTTTTCGATCTTGTTTGTTTGTTTGTTTTGTCTCTGAAGCTGTTCGCCGCTTCATGCTTCAGCCTTCTTTTAACTCTTTCCAGACTGCGTTTATAATATTTTTACCAACGTTAAAGTAAATCAAATTTAAGTTCAAATCATGGAGTCTGAATCAACACAGAAACTCTAATATTTCGGAGGCTTATGGAGGGCGTGACATAAGAATTGAACCGTAGAATGGATCGTCGACTCGAGTTCAAAATCGGACAAATTGTTTTATTCACATAAGTGCTAATACACTTGGGAAGGTAGGAATCATCCAGCTATGGCAAATAGTAAGGCAGACTGACTCTTCACCTTGGTTAGGCGGCCAGTCTAGGAGAAGAAAACCTTTAACCCCTTTTTTGAATCCTCACGTGTTTTACGCACGCCCACTAACCGAATAAAATTCACAAACCGAAAAATGAATGGAACTTAACGTAATAATACTGTAATATGAAGAGATTGATAAAAAAGAAAACTCACATAGTTTAGAACGGAAGGATTGTGATGATAAAATCGGTAGCCGTCAAATCAACCCATCGGTGCTGTATATCGGTGCTTATTATAGCTTGTAGCAATCCTGTTTGGCTTTGCAGTAGCGAGCTTTTAGATCATCGCTGTGGCGAGACTGAATCAGGATGAATGGACAAAATCGTGTTAGAAAATACACGTTGTGAAAGAAAAGTCTCAGACGAAAATTATCATAATATAGTTTATGTGTAACAAAAGTGAGCTCTAAGTTAACATGGACCTGGGGTAGAGAGGGGGCGGTTAATTGGTTCGAGCAGAGCCCAGACTAGATATGTACACTTTGGTTGACTGTCCGATTCCTCAAAAAGATGTAATATGTTGCTTTTATGTGGATGTCAGTCTCTTTGTCTTGTGAGAAGCGTCAAAGGTCTCATTATCATACTTGTAGTTTTCCATCCATCTAGCTCACCTACACTTCACTTATACTTCAAGTGTCTACTGATTCTCATATCGTTACACTTGTCGAAATAGTTAATTTCATTTCCGCGATGTCCACCATGGAATCGTACATGGTTCACTGATAAAAAAAATTGATAGATGTGTCTGTATTTGATGCGATTTTATCCGACGCTCTGCAACGAAAGCCATTTAACAAACGCAAAAAGAAGGACTACAAGATAGCATTAAAACTAGTGGATTTTCTCAAAACTCAACATACAGCCCCTAATAGAGAATAAGAATCGATCTACTAGAATATCGTGTTTAACCCACCATAGAGGAAGAATGTTAAATAATACGTTAGGCAACATATAATCGACTAATAACACAGTTCCCACTCAACTTAGCAGCTGACACCTGAACAAAGTAATAAAAAGCATACAATAATTATAAGAACCCAAACAGAATGAACTCACATTAATTGCAAAAACACACCAAAATGAATGTCTTTAAAACAATAATTGCCTCAAATTAGTGTAGTTACAAGTAATAACTCAACATACAGGTAAGGATTAGGTTAAATCTTATTTTCAGGGATGGTTAGTCGTCACAAGTCTCTGGAATATCTGACTCTTGCCCAACATTTTGTTATATGATTCGGCCTGTCAAAACAAAATAGCGATTTCTTCTTCTTCTTTCTTTCTTCTTTCTTTTCTTTCTTCTTTCTTCTTCTTTCTTCTTCTCTTCTTCTTCTTAAACTAATGTTGCCTTTAATTAACCCACGTTGGCGACTTCCGTCTTTTGAGACATAATTTATTGAAGGATTTACGTTGCGGAAAAAAAGAATTCCTTGAAATCGCATCATTTCTAATGAACACATCTTGAATGATTTTAGTGAAATGAAATAAGTGGGGGGGTGGTGGAGTGTTCCGGGTGAGATATGCACCCTGAACCAAGAAGAGTGGTGCAACGTCGTTTCTGGTCAAAACTGAAATTTAACTGAAAAAACATATCAATATTCCGGTGTTCTTAATCTTTTCAACCATGTCATCTGCAATCTGGTTAAAAATGAGACAGTCAAATCGTCAAAAATTCAAAGTATTTGTCACTCAGCAAATAATAGACCAGTTCCGTTTCATTATAAGAAAGAAAAGGAAGAAAAAAGGATATGCTACAGCGAAAAAATATAAGAAAGCAAAAAAGAAAGAAAGTAATCCTGAAATATATACTAAGAAACATGGGTGAGCGGTGGAAGCGTTTCAATTGAACATAATGAAAAATGTATAAGAAGGAAGAAAGAAGAAGAGATGAAGAGAGAGAAGAGAGAGGAGAGAGAGAGTTAAATCAGATTATTATTTTACTTATTGAGATACACCCACACAACACAGCACACACCTCACACACATATAAATATATTATATAATATATATAGATATATATATATATTCGCGATGTCTATTCAAACATCATCATCCGATCATCCAGAACGATCACAAGTCGTGCTGACAGACGGATTCCCATGACTTCTCTCTCCTCCCTCCACTCTCTCTCTCTCTCTCTCTCTCTCTCTCTCTCCCCCCACCCGTCCTATCGGTGTTGCTCTGCCTCCCTATCGGATGCATATCTTAAAAGCAGGTGAATAGTTTTTGCTCATGGTCAAACACGAGTTTCCATTGGAGAATCGTACTTAGTGAGTTGGCACTAACTTTACCAGCAGCGTCCAGTTGCCCCGTTCGCTTCTTGGATGTTTGTGGTGTAAGGAGAAAGTGGCTGTACAGCTGATTTAAGGCGGTGCTTGCTTCCAGAATTTGTATAGGACAGGCCGTAACATCCTTATTGCAATTCTAGTATTTGTTCTGCAAGCGTTCGTTAGATTAAAGTGGTGCAGCTATAGTAGATAGCATCTTACATCGGCTTCAGCTTGGAAGAGTCCGCTTTATTGTTAACAAGAAGATATGATACTCAAAATGTTATTTCTGTGACTGATGCAGGCATTCACCCTGTGTCCGGTTGAGCGCCTCCAGGCAACGAATCATTGTGGGGAACATGGAAGGAGTAACAGAGATATGAATTTCACAAGCGGTCTCCAAACCCCATATTGCATATTCCTGTTCAGGGTGGAGTAGATGCCTTATTTGAGATTTCCAAAACGCAGTGACAGGTCGCCAAAAACCGTTAATCCATGTAATGATGGAGTCGGCTTTGTCTTTTGGGTTTCACCCGTACCCTTTTGCGGGTTGTGGCCAAACACCTTGGTGCAAGCTTCTGCACATTGGGTAACCCTAATCAGGAACTAAGTTCCCAGAACGCATGCTCTGACACTACCAAAGTTTATATACTCTGCGTGATAAGAGAGTTTGGATAATAGAAATTATGTGTTAGATGCCGTTGAGTAAAGAGCTTCCTCCGCCCTTTTAACATCCTTTTCGTTTATTGGGTGTCTAGCCATCCTCTTCACTTGAGAAATATTGTGGGTTTACCTGGTTAGTGCTGATGATCCGGCTATGACAGTAGTATGGTTACATGGTACGTAGTAGGCCATTGAGACCTTGACCATAAAAGATAATGAAAATACATTTAGTAAGTCCTAATTGGAGATCATAAGGTTTACAGCATACAGTAGATCTGACACAGTTCTCAATTTTATTCTTATCAAAGAGACGATAGATAATGCAACTATTGCTGTCTAATTCCATTTTGATTAAAATGTCACTACATGCAATTTAAACTAATCAACCGAAAATCGACGAAAGTAATTGTCGTATTTCTTTGTGAGGTATGTAAGTGTAGTAAGTGTATGTTAATTATTACGAATTAAAACATGATACTGGGTCAAGAAACCTGTTCCAAATTAATTTGTTTCATTGTCTAATAAAGACGAACATAAATGATGGCATACAACAACCAACAAAAGAAGAAAGAAAAAAAAGATGGAGCTAAAAGAGGGTAATTGGAATTTTTCCTACAAATATTCTATTAAGGAATCGAAATATTTGTGAACAAAAAGTTGTTGCGCAAATAAAAAGACCTTAATATGAATACAATAAAAGGAATATGAAAGTGAATTCGTGCTCACGTGGCGTATAAAAAGCAACTGTCCTTGCTGACAATTGGGCATATATCCTACAGTTCCGTAACAGAAGATTATATATATATAGATATATATATATAATATATATATATATATACCAACCCTTCCAGGAGCAGGATATGACAGTAAGGCCAATTTATTAAGCAGATTTTGACAGGTTTTCAATTAAGAGTTTTCCTTCTTTTAATCTGGTTGCAAAAATCAGGGAATTAAGCCGATTTTATGAACTTTTTTTTGTTGATAGTATTTAATGAATGAATATTATTAAAGCATAGTTATTTATTTTAAAAAAGTTTCGAGGGTCATTATTCTATTTCTGCCATTTTTTGGCCACATATATTTGGGTATTTTAAGCTGACTTGATTTTTGTATAAATATAAAAAAAAAAAAGATTGAGACTGATTTTTTTAATTGACCGAATTTAAATAATCAATTTGATAATATCAATTGTTTTTTTAAGTTGGTTTGTTGGGTTTAGGCATGTACTACTTGTTGGGTTCTTTTATGCCGAAATTCGTTTTTTAAGAAAAATGGTGCTCATTTTTGGTGGTCCTATAATATAAATATGAAGAAAAATTAGAGGGCCGTGTGTGAATGATATCTTTGTCTACCAAGGACTCGTCAAGAGTTTGACGGTAACCTAAGAAAATGCCGTCACTAACAAACTTTATTTAATTTATTTTAATGATTGATTGAATTTAAAGTAAAAAATATTTTTCATTATTTTTTCAGTTTTTCTAGTTTTTGCATTGTCACTGTAGTGGTTGACAATGAGATTTACGAACATTTCCTGGAAAAAAATTATGCATTTACTTTCATTAATCTTTACAACAAAATCGCATTTCCCGGTAGAACGTCGCACATGCCACACCACATTTATTGAATCCATCCTTTAATACGTACCATCACAAAGTGTATGATCAGCAGATAGTAATGAACAGTATGTATGTTGTTCGGCACGCTGACCTTTCTCACTTTTAATTGCTCAAGTATAAACTAGAATAGCCTGATGTAATCGTAATGATGTGTCCAAAAAAGATGAAGATATAGTAAACATAGTGTCTTTGTGTCTACGAAGCTTTTGTTGTGACCAGCATTTTAGAATTGGACGACGACGAAAAACATCCCTTAAATGTACCTGAACTCTTTAATTTGGTTTTGGGCTTTTTTTTTTTCAATATAGGAATTCGGTTATATTGAACGAACGATTGGAGACTTATGATACTAAGAAAACTATGCACCTAGAGGGAGGATATTGTTTGCATATTCATAATACTAAATATTAGATTCGATTAAAATAGACTGACAAAACAAATATGAACGCATAAAGATTACACTATTCTTGTTTTATTTTAATTGAAAGTTCTATATAACAGTAACATAGAATTGATTTTAATCATTTGAGAATATAACATTAAGTTTATAAATCCAAATAACACCAAATATATGATTTATTAAATGTGGTTTTCTTATAAACTGGAGGTAAAATTATCTAACAAGTAATAATATGTAAACTTATTCTTCTGATATATATGCAGCACTTCGCAGGATTCTAAACTCGTTAATAACATGGCTGTTTCAGTAGACTTTAATTGGAGCATATTTAATAGATATGATGTTAATTAAAGATTAATGCTATTTATTGAGAATATAACGTATAATACTAAAGGCGGGAGAGATGGACATCGATGGTGGGGACGTATTTTCGATGTAACGACAAGATACTTCCCATTATATATAGATATAGTGGCTTGATGATTGGTAGCTTTGGTGGTTACTGGGGCAATACGTCTCGACAGAGGCATCCATAAATAACCAATGAATTGAAGAATCAAGATCAGAAGCAGATTGTAGATTATTTGGAAGAATTCAAAGAATGCTCTTCTGTAGAAGATTCGAGCGAACAGTCTGTGATGTTCGACCAATGGCCGAGATGGGAATATTGGTAGATTTAGGACTCGCTTAATGTAAATTATCGAGTGAGAGGAATTCGGCGACTCCAAGTTAATTCTATATATGATATATAATACTATATAATATATATATATACCATAATATAATATATCATCGTTTCAATCAAACAATCCAATGAAAAATCGAAATTATTTAGACTTGAATATTTGACCGTTTGCTGCATCTATATTAGCATTTATAGCAACAGGTTTATTATATTAATTCATTGAAGATTCATTTAGAATATAAAGGCGCTTGATTTTGAGTTTTATTTGCATATGTTCAGGATCTAAAACAAATAGTTATTTAGATAACAAGCCTATTTAATAGTTATTATCTTAATAATTTTTTGGACAAAACCAATTTGAAAATTAGGCCCGCGCACTTTAACAGAAGAATACGACGATAATTTTTCTCTGCATAATCTAAAAGAGATTGGAGGATAACATAAACACAGAGTATAAAAAAATTCCGAAATTTTCTTTTATTTTTTCTGTTTACATAATTTTCAGATTTCTGTATTTTATGTTTTACCAAAGTGTCCATTAATCTTTTTTCTTTCTTCGGTTCACACTTGACGGTCTTTGGTCTTTTTATTTATACTGGGAATTTCACCTTTGGTTTTAAAATTCCTAGCAATGAAATGTGCGTGCGCATTATCTGAAATGAATACTTGTTATTAAGAAACACATTTTATGATATTTTGTGTTAAATGCATGCAGGTTGTATGTGTTTTGAAACGATTTCTAAGATTTGTAATTTCGCACGGACTATCAAAATGGCTACGTTTTGTTCTCAAATGTGAAGTCACGCGCAGCGTTACATCTAAAGCCTATTTGCTAGGAATTTGACAATAAAGTGAAATGTACCGTTAAGTGACCTGAAAACCCAGAAAAGATTTTGAAATTACAAATAGCCGAGCATTATAAAATTCATTAACATTATAAATAACACTGAACATTTCATTAAATTGAAAATTTCTTAAATTTTTTTTTTTTTCCAATTGGGGTTAAATTGTATTTGTAAAATAGCGTATATGGCGTCACAATGGTGTATAATATATATATATATATATATATGTGTGTGTGTGTGTGTGTGTGTGTGTTGGTGTGTGTGTGGTTGTGTGTGTGAGTAATCCAAAAGCTTGGTAGTAGGATAATTTATTATGTGATTTTCTAAAGACACACTGTAATAGTTATTGTCTGTCCAGTATGTATAAATACAGTGAATTTTAAATCATACAGAGAGCTCAATGTATAATAATCTTTTTAGATTATATACAGAGAATATCATCTTTGAAAGGAAGGAAAACTCAACACGTTATTCATAATAAAGTTATTTCCACCAAATTGGTCCACTTTTGGTCGACATAAAATTTATTAGGAATATACGTGTTGAGTTTCTTCTTTCAAGAATTATAATATATATTATGCGCTACACTGCGTGAAACTATATCGGAAGGATTTTACAAACATTCGGTTTTAAACATATATATAATATATTATAATATCTATGATAATATGGACGTATAGTAACTGCATTTGTCTGAAGCCGAAACTTATATTACTACTCAGTCACATTCTTTAATTATGTTACGTCAAATTCTCCATGATTTATTCTTTTTAAACCTTCAAAAATTGTTTTACATTATAATACTTGTTGATCAGTATCCTACGACTAATAACATGCAATTGTATTTATTATACAACAAAATGCGATTACAGTTGAACGAGAAGGTAATTTTGCATATTGATATTTAAAATTTATTTGATAAATATGTGCTTGGTATTATGATTTTAATTGTTTGGTTTTATCTTAAGAATATAAACAAAAATCTCGTAGATAGAATCTTAAAAGAAATTTATTTACAAAAGGAAACAACTGTAATATTAACCTTACTTCCTACTTTTAACAATATTAATTAGGAAATTTACCAATGAAACGGAGTAAGGGAAAATGATGGAATAGTTATTTCAAAGTTGTCTACTTTTCGATTACCCCTCTGTTCATGTCTTTTTTATCTGCATTCTTAGGTCGTTGAATGTAGCTTTCAAATTTAATATGATATTTATATAATTAAACTTAAAATACTTGCACCGGAGGGTGCATATATTTGCTATTAATATATATATATAATTCATTATGTACTAACAAGAAGGGAAAAAATGTAGATTTTGGACTCGCTTAATGTAACAATATTCTCGGTAGGAAAGGAATCGCCATTCAAATCTGAACGAAGCTGTTTGCGGTTCACCTTCGCGCTCTTGAAAGTTGGGAAGTTATCCGTTTATCTGCCAGCAAACCCATTACAAGGGTGAGTAGCACGATTGATTTGTTGATTGTAATGGCTCAACAACCCGCTTGGGTATTTTATGTCTATGAGCTTATGGATATCGTGATCATTGTACGTCATGATTATATTTTGTGTGTAATTATTTTAAAAGTTATATAATATAATATAATTATATAATAATTTATATATGATAATATTAATATAAGTGTTCTTAAGTTTGTTGATGATTCTATTTGGGTATCATCAATTCTCAGTATATCCACAGATACATGCCCATGTTATTTTGTATTGGCTGTCAGATGAAACTGCGGTGTATTTATTGAGTTACCAGTCGAATAAATTTATAATAGCAAATGAGGTTTGTTGAATTTTTTCTTATTGAATATATATATAATATATATATAAAAAGAGAGAGAGAGAGAGAGAGAGAGAGAGAGGAGAGAAGAGAGAGAGAGAGAGAGAGAGATTAAGGCTTGGTGAACGATTTGAATGTAGATGTTAGCTGCTTCGTGTGTGTGTATATATATAATATCTATATACTTGTGTGTGTGTGTGTTGTCCTGTGCCTGTGTGTGGTGTGTGTGTGCGTGCGTGCGTGCGTGTGTGTGGTGTGTTGTGTGTGTGTGTGTGTGGTGTATGCTGTAGATTATAAACTTACCCGGATCCCGATGGAATACTATTTATAAAAAATTATAGCCTTCTCGTATTAAGATTCTTTCAATTTATTCTATAAATCTTCTGACGTTAGTTTTAATCGCGTGGCGTTGAATTTTATCCTGATTGTGTAGATTTTTATCGCACTCTTGTTCGATAGAAATCAATATCCACTTTCAATAAGAAAGAAAACTTAACAAACCATCATTGGCTATATAGAATTTATTCAACCGACTTATTAAAAAGTTTTTTTCTCTTGGAGTTTATTTTCTCCGTATTATATAGTTGGCCTACTGTGAAGGCTAGGCTTATAATTGAGTTCTGGTCGAAATAATTGTGGGCGGTTTAAGTTCTTCTTTCTTTATCTGAAATAAATGTTGCTCTTGTAATATAATTATGTATTAGTTATTATACTGATTGAGCAGCCTCTAGGGATTTGAAAAAATTCTTGCATTGTATAATCTAAAAATTTTGCATCAACATACATCATTGGTGGATGTTCAGGAGAATATTGATGACCAAATAGAATTTATCCTCTACCATCCAGTCAGTTGATAATTTTACCTGTATAAATATTATATTATAAATATATATAATACCAACTTGTTGGTAACCCTTGTGTAAGAAAAACGGCAATAGTTTTGATGTTAATAATAACTACATACATCACCTGGAGAAAAAATGGTTGTAAGAAAGACCAAATGTTAGTGTACCAACCGAAAATAATCGGTTGAAT
>CM042145.1:53335280-53384758 GCA_023376005.1 Doryteuthis pealeii | reverse complement strand
GCAATTTAGAGTACCTCCTTGACTTTCACATTGAACAAAACGGTAGCCATTTTGAATGTGGTCCGTGCGAAATATACAAATCTTAGAATCGTTTCGAAAACAATACAACTGCATGCTTTAACACAAAAATATCATAAAATGTGTTCTTAATAAACAAATTAGTTCATTTCAGATAATGCGCACGCACAATCTTATGCTAGGAATTTTAACAACCAAAGGTGAAAATTACCCCAGTATAAATAAAAAAACAAAAGACCGTAAGTGTGAACCGAAGAAAGAAAAAGATTTAATGGAGCACTTTTGGTAGAAAATAATACAGAAAAATCTGAAAATTTTAATGTAAAAGAAAATAAAAAGAAAATTTTCGGAGATTTTTTTTACTCTGTTGTTTATGTATATAATTCTCTTTTAGATTATCAGAGAAAAATTTACATCGATATTCGTTCTGTTTAAAAGTGCGCGGGCCTAATTTTTCAATTGAGTTTTCTCCAAAAATTATTAGATAATAATATTAAAGTAGGCTTGTTATTAAAACTATTTGTTTTAGAATCTGAAATATGAAATTTAAAACTCAAAATCAAGCGCTTTATATTCTAAATGAATTTTATCAATTAATTAAGTATATAAACTGTTGCTATAAATGCTAATATAGATGCAGCAAACGGTAATATTTAAGTTAAATAATTTCGATTTATTTTCATTGGACTTGTTTGATTGAAACGATTCGGAAATTTAAAAGAAATAATTTATTGATTAATAAGTCAACACTGAAAATTTAATTCAAATCATAATTCATTGATTTTTGGTTATTTCTTCTTCTTAATCCACAGTTTCCCGCTCAATTCTTTCGTAATCAATAACATATGAATAATTTCTGAGCGTTTAATTTTTCTGCGTGTTTTGAAACAAAAAAAAAAAGAAAATATTTCATTTAAATTATATCAACAAGTTAGTAAATTTTTTGTACGAGTGTATTTGATGTTTTTTTGTTATTGTTTTGTATCTAAGAAGAATATATTATATATATATATATTATATATATATATATATATATATATAATATATATTATAATAAACTGGAGTCGCGATTCCATTTCTCACGATGATAATGTTACATTAAGCGAGTCCCAAATCTACCAATATTTCCATCTCGGGCATTGGTCGAACAATCACGACTGTTCGCTCTAAATCTTCTACAGAAGAGCATTCTTTGAAATTCTTCCAAAATACCGACAATCTGGTTCTAGATTCTTGATTCTTTCAATTCATTGGTTATTTATGGATGCTCTGTCGAGACGGTATTGCCCCCAGTACCCCCAAAGCTACCAATCATCAGGCACTATATCTTATTATAATGGGGGATTATGTATCTGTCTGTCTGTAATCGAAACTACGTCACCATCGATGTCATAATTCGTTTAGATATTTACGTTATATTTCTCATTAAATAGTCATTATGTAATCTTAATTAACATCATATCTATTAATGATGTCTCCATTAAAGTCTAGCTCAAAACAGCCCATGTTATTAAGAGTTTAGACCTGCGAAGTGTGCTATATATATCACGAAAGGAATAAAGGTTTACATATTATAACTTGTAGATAATTTTCCTACCAGTTTTAAAGAAAACCACATTTAATAAATCATTATTTGGTGTTATTGATTTTTAATATTTAATGTTTTATTCTCAAATGTATTAAAAGCAATTCTATGTATAATTTTATATAGAAATCAATTAAAAATAAAACAGAATAAGTGTAATCTTTTTATATGCGTTCATATTTTTTGTCAGTCTTTTTAATTGAATCTAAATATTTTAGTATTATGAATACTAGCAACAATATCCTCCCCTCTAGATGCATAGTTTTCTTAGTATTCATAAGTTCAACTCGTTCGTTCAATATAACCGAATTTCCTATATTTGAAAAAAAAAGCCCAAAACCAAATTAAGAGTTCAGGTCACATTAAGGATTTTTTTCGTCGTCGTCCCAATTTCTAAAATGCTGGTCACAATAAAAAGCTTCGTAGGACACAAAGACACTAGTGTTTATATATTCTTCTCTTTTTGGACACATTCATTACGCATACATCAGGCTTTATCTAGTTTTTATACTTGAGGCAATTAAAAGGTGAGAAAGGTCAGCGTGCTCGAAAAACAATAAACATTACTGTTCATACTATCGTGCTGATCATACACATTTGTATGGTACGTATCTAAAGAGATGGATTCAAATGAAATGTGGTGGTGCATGTGCTGACGTTATACCGGAATGCGATTTTGGTTTTAAAAAATTGAATGAAAGTAAATAGCATAAATTTTTTCCAGTGAAATGTTCGTAAAATCTCATTGTCAACCACGTAATGACAATGCAAAACTGAAAAACTGAAAAAAATAATGAAAAATATTTTTTACTTTAAATTCAAATCAAATTGAATTAAAATAAATAAATAAAAAGTTTTGTTAGTGACGCCATTTTTTAATGTTACCGTCAAACTTTGACGAGTTCATTGGTGACAAGGATATCATCCTACACACGGCCCGTCTATATTTTTTTCATATTTATATTATAGGGACCACCAAAATGAGAACCATTTCTCTTAAAAAACGAATTTTCGATAAAATGACCAAACAAGTGTTGACATGCCGTAAAAACCCAAACAACCAACCTAAAAAAACAAATTAATATTAATCAAATTGATTATTTAAATTCGGTCAATTAAAAAAAAATTCAGTTCCTTCAATCTTTTTTTTTTTTATACAAAAATCAAAGTCAGCCTTAAATACCCAATATATATGTTGTGCCGAAAAGATGGGGGGGGTGAGAAATAACTGACCTGAAAGTTTTAAATAAAATAACTGATGCTTTATGATATTCATTCATTAATATATCAACAATAAAAAAATTCATTAAAATCGGTTAATTCCCTGATTTTTTGGCAACCAGTATAAAGAAGGAAAACTGAATTGAAACCTGTTAAAAAAAATCTGCTTAATAAATTGACCTTGGTCACAATCCTGCTCCTGAAGGGTTGGTATATATATATATATATATATATATATATATATATATATATATATATATAAAATCATTCTGTACGGAACTGTAAGGATATTGCAATTGTCAGCAAGGACAGTTGCTTTTTTACGCCACGTGATAGGAATTCTTCACATTCATATTCCTTCTTATTGTATTCATTTATTAAGGTCATCTTTTATTTGCGCAACAACTTTTGTTCACAAATATTTCGATTCTTAATAGAATTAATTTGTAGGACAAAATTCCAATTACCCTCTTTTTTTAGCTGCTCTTTTTTTCTTTCTTCTTCTTTGTTGTTGTTGTTTATGGCCATCATTTGTGTTCGTCTTTATTAGACAAATGAAACAATTTCAATTTTGGACAGGTTTCCTTGACCCAGTTCAATGCTTAATCGTAAATAATTAACATACACTTACCTCACAAAGAAATACGAAATTACTTTCGTCGATTATTTCGGTTGATTAGTTTTAAATTTGCTGTAGTGACAATTTTAATCAAAAAGGATTAGACAGGAATAGTTTCATTATCTATCGTTCTTGATAAGATAAAATGTGAGAAACTGTGTCAGTTACTACTGTATGGCTGTAACACTTATGATCTCCAATTAGGACATTACTAAATGTATTTTCATTTATGTTTATGTCAGGTCACTCAATGGCCTACTCGTACTATGTAACCCAGTACTAACTGTTTCATAGCCGGATCATCAGCGACTAAACCGGTAACACCACAAATTTTCTCAAGTGAGGAGGTGGCTAGACACCAGTTAGAACGAAAAGAAACATGTAAAAGGGCGGAGGAAGCTCTTTTACTCAACGGCCATCTAACACATTATTTCTATTATCCAAACTCTCTTCATCACGGCAGAGTCATATAAACTTGGTAGTGTCAGAGCCATGCGGTCGGGAACTTAAGTTCCTGATAGGTTACCCAATGTGGAGAAGTCTTGCACCCAATGGTATTTGGGCCACAACCCGGCAAAAGGGGCAGTGGTGAAAACCCAAAAGCCGACTCCATCATTACCATGGATTAACGGTTTTTGGCGTACCTGTTACTGCGTTTGTGGAAAATCTCAAATAAGAGCATCTACTCCCCCTGAACAGGATATGCATGTGGGGTTTGGAGACCGCTTGGGAATTCCATATTCTCTTGTTACTCCTTCCATGAATTCCCCACAGATGAATTCGTTGCCTGGAGCCGGCTCAACCGACACAGGGTGAATGCCGCATCAGTCACAGAAACATAACATTTTGATTATCTATCGTTCTTGATAACATAAAGCGAGAATTCTTCCAAGCTGAAGCCGTGTAAGTGCTACTGTATGGCTGCACCACTTGTAATATAACGAAACGCTTGCAGAAAATACTAGATTGCAACTAAGGATGTTACGTGCTGTCCTATACAAATTCTGGAAGCAGCACCGCCTTAAAATCAGCTGTACGGCCACTTTCCTCCTATCACACAAACCATCCAAGAAAGACGAACGGGGCATACTGGACGCTGCTGGTAAAGTAGTGACCAACTCATAAGTGACGTTCTCCAATGGACACGCCTGTGTTGACCGATGAGCAAAAACATATTCACCTGCTTTGTACAGATACTGGATGCCGTAGGGAGGACGAGCAAAGACCGATAGGGACGGGTGGAGGAGAGAGAGAGAGAGAGAGAGAGAGAGAGAGAGAGAGAGAGTGGGAGATGAGAGAGAGAGTCATGGGAATCCGTGCTGTCAGCACGACTTGGTGATCGTTCTTGATGATCGGATGATGATGGTTTGAATAGACATTCAGATATATATTATATATATATATGTGTGTGTGTGTGTGTGTGTGTGTGTGTGTATTTCAATATGTAAAATAATAATCTTGATTTAACTCTCTCTCTCTCTCTCTCTCTCTCTCTCTCTCTCTCTCTCTCTCTTCTTTCTTTCCTTCTTTTCATTTTCTCATTATGTTCGATTGAAACGCTTCCACCCGCTCACCCATTTTCTTTATATTTCGATTACTTTCTTTCTTTCTTTCTTTCTTATATTTTTTCTGTTTAGCATATCATTTTTTCTTCCTTTTCTTTCTTATAATGAAAACGGAATGGTCTATTATTTAGCTGAGGTGACAATACTTTGATTTTTGACGATTTTGGACTGTCTCATTTTTAACCAGATTTGCAAGATGATAATGGTTGAAAGATTAAGGAACACCAGGATTATTGATATGTATGTTTTCAGTTTAAATTTCAGTTTTGCCAAGAAACGACGTTGCATCCACTCTCTTGTGTTCAGGGTGATATCCACCCCAAACACTCCACCCACCACCACCCCACTTGATTTTCATTCACTAAAATCATTCCAAGATTGTGTTCATTAGAAATGGATGGATTTTCAAGGAATTTCTTTTTTTTCCGCAACGTAAAAATCCTTCAATAAAAATTATGTCTTCAAAGGACGGAGTGCCAACGTGGGTTAAATAAAGCAACATTTAGTTTAAAGAAGAGAAGAAGAAGAAGAAGAAGAAGAAGAAGAAGAAGAAGAAAGAAAGAAAGAAAAGAAAGAAAGAAAAAAAGAAAGAAAGAAAGAAGAAAATGCTATTTTTGTTTTGACAGGCCTGAATCATATAAACAAAATTTGGGCAAAGAGTCAATATTCAGAATTATGGACTGGACTAACCATCCCTGAAAAATAGATATTACACCTATCCCTTCCTGTATTGTTTGGGTCATATTGTGACTTTGTATACTACACTAGTTTGGAGGCAATTATTGTTTAAAGGACATTCATTTTTGTTTTTGCAATTACATGTGAGTTCATTTCTTGTTTTGTGGTGTCTTATATATTTTATTTTATGCTTTTTATTATTGTTTCAGTGCAGCTCTAGTTGAGTGGGGAACTGTTTGTCTATTAGTCTTATTAATATGTTGCCTACGTTTATTTTAAATTCTTCCCTCTATGGTGGGTAAACCAGATTATTCTAGTAGATCGATTTTTTTGCTCTATTAGGGTGTGTATGTGAGTTTTTTGAGAAAATCCACTATTTTTTAATGCTATCTTGTAGTCTTCTTTTTGCGTTGTTGAAAATGGCTTCGTTTGATGAGCTGTCGGTATATAATATCGCCCATAAATAAATACACATCTATCAATTTTTATCAGTGAACCATGTCGATTCCATGGTGGACATCGCGGAAATGAAATAAATCATATTTTCGACAAGTGTAACGATATGAGAATCATTAGCACTTGAAGTAATAATGTGAAGTTAGGTGAGCTAGTGAAACTACATATGACTAATGAGCCTTTGACGCTTCTCACCAAGACAAAGAGACTGAATCCACATAAAAGCAACACTCATTTACATTCTGATAGATTCGGACAGTCAACCAAAGTGTACAGATCTAGTCAGGTCTCTGCTGAAACAATTAACCGCCCTCCTATCTACCCCAGGTCAATGTTAACTCAGAGCTCTACTTTTGTTGACAATAAACTATATTTATGATAATTTTTCGTCTGAGACCTTTTCTTCACAACGTGTATTTACTAGACGATTTTGTCCATTTCATCTGATTCAATGTTCAGCCACAAGCGATGATCTAAGAAGCTGCAACTGCAAGCCAAACAGATGCTACAACGCTATATAAGCACCGATATAAGCATCGATGGGTGTGCCATTTTGACGGCTACCGATTTTGATTCATCAAATCCTTCCGTTCTAAAATAATGTGAGTTTTTTTTTTAATCCATCCTATTCATATTACAGTAAATATTACGTTAAGTTCCATTCATTTTTTCCGAGTTTTGTTGAATTTTTATTCGGTAGTGGGCGTGCGTAAAACACGTGTAGGATGCAAAAAAAGGGGTTTAAGAGGTTTTTCTTCTCCTAGACTGGCAGCCTAACCAAGGTTGAAGAGTTCAGTCTGCCTTACTATTTGCCCATAGCTGGATGGATTCCTACCTTTCCCAAGTGTATTAGCACTATGTGAATAAAAACAGATTTGTCCAGGATTTGAACTCGAGTCGACGAGTCCATTTCCTACGGTTCCAATCATTATGTCACGCGCCTCCATAAGCCTACCGGAAATATGTAAGTTTCTGTGTTGATAACTCATGATTTGAATTTAAATTTGAGTTACTTTAACAGTTGGTAAAAATAATTATAAACTCAGTCTGGAAAGAGTTAAAGAAGGCTGAAGAATGAAGCGGTCGAAGCATTCAGAGAACAAAACAAAACAAAACAAGATCGAAAAATGAAGATAACTTTTTAAAAATGCTCATGTTGTGGAAGTACATGGCGTAATGGTTATCATTATTAAAAATGAACTTGACGAGTTGAGTTCAAATCCTCGTTAAGACTGCCTTTTTTTTTCTTTTTTTACTCCGCACTAAGACTCTTGGAAAAGATAGTCATCTGTGTCTACACAGTTATATGGTTTCAAGAATTACTATCTAACACCAACGTCTATTGCTCTGTTATATGGTTTCAAATAGCTAATATTATATAAATGGAGATTAGGTCTCTGTTTTGTCTGTAACCGAAACTACCTCACTGTTTACGTCACGCCAGAAAGTGCGTAAGTTTATCAATGAGTATTCAATTTATAGTCAAAATCATTGATATTAATAATAGAATAAATCTTATTTATTTACAAGGTCTTTATGAAAAATCTGGGTTAGATTTGCCTCAAAACAGCCCATTATATTTGTGCATTTAAAATCCTGCCATGTGTCTTATATATCACTAAGAAATAAAGGTTTATATTATATATGGTGTGGTTAATTTACATACTGTTTTTTTTTTTTTAACAAAACCGGGTTTAATAAATAATCACTTGGTGTTATTGTTGGAAAATAAAACAATATGATATTTTTGTTTTATTTTCCAACGTATTAAAATCAATCCTATGAATGATTATATATAGAAACCAATTAAGATATTATTCTTCGTTCTTATTTAATTTCGTTAGTCTTTATGATTTAATATGTTTCATTACATTAAAACTTAAACACTTACTCTTAGAGATCGCCCATTCTTGCTATTACTAATAATTCTATTATAGCTTAAAATCCGTATTTTTACTACAACTAATTTTCATGCATTAAATAGTTTTCAATTATTCCTACCTAACATTATTAATTCAATTGATAACAACTATTTGTTTTGCAGTTATAGGGTTTCAATTATTCCTATCTAATATTGATTATTTTCAAACATACCTACTTGACCCATAGATTGAACCCTAACAGATACTACCAATCTGAGTCAGAGTGTGACTAGGAGTTAGTTTGATTTTACGGCATGTCAAAAACCTTGTTGGGTTATTTTATGCCGAAGACATTTTGTTTATTCATTCTTGATGGCTACACAAAATTTTCTTTTAAACTCAATTTTTAAACACATTTTGTAAACTAATTTTTTCTTATTTTACCCATTGATGGTGTTACATAATTATTAGATCCCTAATAATTATATAGGTAGTATTAGAAAGCATAATGGCGATTAGTGCAGTTGATGGCCTTGAGAGTGAGTGACGGCGCTTGACCTCACTCTCACCTTGCCTTCCGGAGATAAATCGTGAGAACCGGAAGGCATGGAAGACCCTGTCTTCCGGTTTAAGGATAGTAAGTTTAAGTCAGTTAGAAGTTAGAAGCCGAGCTCGTAGGATGTAAGGATCTGCGCAGACGTCTGGTTGGGGATTAACAATAAAATAAGATCAAAAGTAAATCGAAGTCTTGTGTTTATTATCTAAAAACTAACAATGACACAGGGCTTCTGGTAACGAGAAATCCCCATAGAAGACCAGACCCGAAGTCCCCAAGAAAGTCCAGACCTTAGAAGATTCCAGACGCAAGATGATAGAAGAAGCAAAGCCGGCCAGAAGAATAGATGTCCAAGATATAGAAGTAAGTAAGAAGTAAAGAAGTAATGAAGGGTATACAACAATGGGACCCTAACCCGGTACTAGGGAGTAATGACATCTCATCTGTCTTAACTATTGGTAAATAGTAGACTTGGTCAGGCAACCTATCCAGGAGAAAGAAAACCTTGAATTCGAACCAGCTGTAAAAATTAATGAAATTGACCTTGTGTCACATCCTGTCCGTGGATAAATTCATTCATTTAATAATGCCATTTTTTTTCTTCTTATATATAAATTATTGTGTATTGTTATATGAATTAGATAAAAATTTATTTATATTTTTTAATTCACAAATTTTACCTTCAGAGATTGTACTTATTACATAACTCAACTGCCACCCACATGCACATAGTTTGAAATTTAACAAAGATCTTTTCTTTGTGCGTAGGTTTGTGTGTGGCGTGGGGTGGTGGTTCTAAAACTTTCTATTACAAAATAATGATGTAATTTAAAAAAAAAAGAAAAGCCAGTAATTTCCTAAATCCTGGCCCAAAGAATATTTGAATAAAATGTCCGACAGAAATTATGACGTAAAAAACAACAAAATTTGGGGGACTATTTATTTATTCGTTTCGCTTATTTTCGGGCTGTAATGTAAATAAGAGAAACGTTATCTCTAAATATAAAAGAAAAATTATGTCTGTCTGTCTGTATGTTTGTTTGTACAACGACCGAGCGCACATCCTTTTATAAAGGAACATTGCTGGAGACCAGCAAATAACAAAGTTCAATAAAAGCCACTATTTTTGTCCGAGAGGGGGGGGGTTCAAATATTTGACCCCTCATTTTACACAAGAAAAGATGAATAAAAATAGAATAAAGATATAAACCAATGAAATATTTTTAAAATTAATTTTAAAAAGAAAAAACAAAAAAACAAAAAAAAACAAAATAATAAGGAATAAAACACAATAAAAAGCAAATAAAAGACAAAAGAAAAAATACAAACTATAATAATAATAATAAAAACAAATCAAAAACAAGAATAAAAGATAATAAAATAAATATATAGAAAAATAATGTTTATGAATCTCTATATAAATATGAATAAGAGATTTATCTTTTAACTTTTCAAAAGCCTGCCTGCACCGAGTAGCTCTGCTAGTATTAAATGACTTTTGTCCCATTTGCATCCAACAAACTCGACTATTACACGGGATCAAAACAAAAATCATGTAGAAAATGAGAAGGGGAAATGTGACAATATGTATTTATCCAACCCCTCCACCATGAACAAGATACAAAATAAGGTCAGTTTTTAAGCGAACTTTAACAAGGTTTGAATTCAGAGTTTTCCTTCTCCTAGATAGGTTGCCTAACCAAAATGAAAGAACCCAGTCTGTCCTACTATTTACTCATAGGGGGAATAGTTATATTCATACCTTTGCCTAGGATAATTCGCCACGGATAGAATGTAACACAATGTCGCAAGTAAGGAGCTTCCTACGAGGATCGAACTTACAATTCAGTAGTGAGTTTTTTGCTGGTCGAATAACTCTTGTGTGTCCATGTGTAGGAGACCATTGGAGAACGTCACTTAGAAGTTCGTCCTTACTTCTCAGTGTCCAGCATGTATTGTTCGTCTTGGTTGGGATGGTTTGTGTGATAGGAGGTAAGTGGCCATTCAGCCCCTTTCTTGTGGGTGCTGCTTTCAGGATTTGTTCAAGACATCACGCAGCATCGGTTTTACCTTCCCAAATAGAAGTATAATCGGGGGGGGGGGCAGTTTTCAATGGGAAGCCAATTGTTTCACGGGTCGTGTATTACTAAGTACACCGTGTAATTTCCATTGGTTCAACTCGTCTTTACTGAAAGGAATCTAGAGTAATGCATTATATCCAAATAACTGTAACATGATAGATGTGAAATGTGTGGAGGGAAATGTTTGTAAATAAAGAGGGGGGGCGGTGAGATGCGGATGAAGGTATTTACTGAGTTTCTTAGTAATCATTCTGTCGGAATGGCATTAGAGGGGGTTTCCTTTCTTTTAGCGATATATATATATATATATATATATATATATATATATATATATCCAATCCTCCGTTTTCAGCTTTACTGAGTTTTATTTTCAAGATAGTATGGCAATTTTGTGCCACAATATATATATATATATATATATATATATATATATATATATATATATATATATATATATATATATATATATATATATATGAGGTAGGTAAAAGGATAGTGAACAAGAAATGATAACTCAAAACAAATCTAAGAGTTGAAATATTTCGTCCGATTTATAAGGACAACTTCAGTCAAAT
The DNA here is from genome assembly GCA_023376005.1 of Doryteuthis pealeii. Taxonomy (NCBI): domain Eukaryota; kingdom Metazoa; phylum Mollusca; class Cephalopoda; order Myopsida; family Loliginidae; genus Doryteuthis; species Doryteuthis pealeii. The sequence goes on along the minus strand of CM042145.1, from coordinate 53,373,542 downwards.
GATTTTTATTGAAAGCATTGACAGATCGATCGCAAAAACGATAATTCGTGAGAATAAGATTATTACTTACCATATTATTACTCACCATTACTATATATATATATATATATATATATATATATATTATATATATATATACCCAATCCTCCGTTTTCAGCTTTACTGAGTTTTATTTTCAAGATAGTATGGCAATTTTGTACAACAATATATATATATATATATATATATATATATATATATATATATTTTATTCTAATCTCTAACGGTATGAATAAACTCAGCTCTCAGTTTTTTCAAAAAAAAAAAAAAGAAAAAATTCAAACTGGCATCTGGGGAAAAATTTTTTTAAAAAAGGAAAAGACCAGCACATCCGTACTTTCTGAAAATAATCATCAGTATTGTATGTAGTGGTCAAAGAAAGAAAAAAAAAAGCGGATGGGTTTTCTAAGATATATATATATATATATAAGTGCTCAATACGCTAAGTAGAGCATAATTATAATGACACACATGAGTCAGACACATTATCTACCTAGGTTTCACCTGAATGGTACATCAGGATAATTCTATATTATATACATTATATATATGTAACTACAGAGCCAGAAACTACCGACCTAGGTTTCATCTAACGGATAATCAGGATAATTCTATGGAGTGAAATGTGTGTAAATAAAGTGGGGATGTCGAAATAAAGATGAAAGTCTTCACAGAGTTCTTAGAAAGCATTCTATCGGAATGGTATTAGAGAGAGAGAGTTTTTCCTTTCTTTCTTTTTATCAATATCGGGTTATATCTCATATCGGCTGGAATTTATGCAATGGCTGACGATTTGCAACGGAGCAAAACAAATTTCTTTAGACATAAGGTAAATGATCTAAAAAGATATCAAGAAACATCGGTTGAAAAAAAAAATGAAAATAAAAATAAAAGCTTTTTGAATGTCGTGTGTTTACAGGAAACAGTTTGTTTTATCGTCCCAGCATCATGTACCCAATGAACTTTTGCCGATACACTTAACATAAGTAAAAAAAATATAAAGAAATAAAAATAAAATAAGAAATAAAAATAAAATAAAATATTCCCCAAGCAGAATCAAATTGCTGGAACGGAGTCAAATTAGTCTCAGGTGTCGGCCAATCACCGTACACCATTTCGGGTGGCCCGTTCCGGTGAATAAAAATATTAAAAAAAGAAAAGAAAGACGAGTAAAGAAAATCCCCATGTTGTATCCAGTACGACAATAGAATACAACCAACAGCAGAAAAAAAACTGTTGGCAAATTCCGTTGTAAGAATTTATAAGACAAATCTATTAATGAATGAATTAAAAAAAATCTTGAATGAAAACAAGATTTAAGAAGACTGACTTACCAAGTTTTGGCTTATGACGAACCAGAAAAGATATGATTGAAGTCGATAAATATACTCATATAGATTTTATTGGATTGAATTTTGCTCTAAAAATCAATACCAGGGATCATAAACTCAAAATCTCAAAAAGATTTCGCAAAACAAATGTAAGGCAGAATTATTTTAGTAACAGGGTAGTAGATTCATGGAATAAAGTACCATCATCAGTAGTGAATGTCCCATCTCTGAACTCTTTTAAGTCAAGGTTGGATGAATTGGGGAAAGAATATAAATATTCAGTTGAAATAAGATAAATGTTTTAAATATAAGGAATAGCTGACAGGTCTTAGACCACCTAATATATCTAGCTGATTATTATTATTATTATTATTATTATTATTATTATTATTAATCTTTTTTGCTATCTTCTTTTTTCATTACTGATTGAATCAATGTTATAATTTTAAAGACTAGCAGGACATGTGGATATACCACAATATGATGTTACAAATGTTGATATGTTTGCTTAAGAGCTATTGTAAAATACTTCAATATGTAAAATGTTTAATAATCTTGAATCCATCTGTTCTCCGCCCAGCTACAGACACATGATAGAACAGATTGGATTATTTAGACAACAAGTCTAGGAGAAGGTGAACTCTGAAATTAAACCGGCTTTACGCCGATTAAAAATTAATCTTGTGTCTCCCTAGGCATATAGACCAAAAATAACACACACACACACACACACACACACACACACACACAAGACAGCTGGCGTAAAATTTTGTATCAATTTCAAATTATTCCGGAGTTGGGATGGGAGTAAATTATTATTAGTATTCCAAAATATGAGTTTTTTTCTTGATGGTGAAGTCGACGTTATAACGTTTCGGTTTTTGCAACTTTCATCAGGACTTGAGGTAGGTGAAATGTTGTGTGGTGATTGTGGATGACTTGCGAAAAAACATGGAAGAATTTTTGATTGTGTATGAAGAAAGGGGGAGTAAATAGTGTTGGCATAGCGTTAGTTCTTGGATGCATGAAGAAGATATTCAAGACTTGGTGAAAAACGTCGAGGCTCCATCGATATGGGACGGGGAGGATCTAAGTTGATATAATCTTTATAACTAGCAGGACCTGTAGATATAATATAGTATGATAATCTAATTATTACAACGTTTCATATGTTTACTTAAGAGCTATTGCTAAAATAGTTCAATATGTAAAAAGTATAAAACTCTTGATTTAACTCTCTCTCTCTCTCTCTCTCTCTTCTCTCTCTCTCTCTCTCTCTCTCTCTCTCATCTTTCTTTCTTTTTTGTTCTTTTCATAATGTTTGATTGAAACAGATTAGCGTTATCAATTCCGCGTGCTCACCCCCTCTCTCTCTATCTTCTCCTTTCTTTCTTTCTTTCTTTCTTTCTTATTAGATATTTTTGTATCGCATGTCCTTTTTCTTCCTTTTCTTTATAATAAAAACGGAATGGGTGCATTATTTAACTGCGGAAACGACACTCATAAGAAATAAGAATTTGGTGAATAAGCAACACCAGATAACCAGGATTTACATTTTTGCATTTCATCTTGGACGATTTTGGACGGTCTCATTTTTAACCAGAGGGTGTTGCAAGATGATAACGATCGGAAGATTAAGTAACAAGACTATTGATATATAGATTGTAGTGAAAGAACATTTCCGGTTGGATTTCAGGTGGATGAGCAGTCCATAACTTGCAATATTCCACTTTGGCCCTATCTTGGGCTAGACGAGCGGTCGGAGAGGTCCCCCTTCGATTAATCGGCTGGTCATGTCAAGCCCTTGCACCTATATGATTGCCCCAACCCTATTGCCCTTATGGAACGCCCCAACCCTTTTTATCATATGGGTGCTAGAAGGTGGTAGCTAAGGGTCTACATGTCCTGGGAATGACGTTAAACTCTATCTGATGGTGAGGTTCCAGTTTTGGAGGTTTGGGGAATGTGGAGCACCCCTTCATCACCATTGCTCCCAGGTCCACTCTGACCCGGGGTGGTAGTACCTGTTAGGGTCCCATCTATGGGTTAAATAGAAAAAATATGTTTATGAAAAAATTGAGTATCCATTAAGAATGAATTCATTTCAAAACTTTATTGGCATTAAATGACCCACTGAGGTTGATATGCCGTAAAACAAAACAAACCAAATAAACCGGTAAGATCTATGCCAATGTCTTATACAAGTGTTTCATAAATGTGTTAAGATCAAGTTAGAATTTCGATCCGGTAAAATGCGCTGTCGATTTGCTATTTAAACAATTTTTTTTTTGTTGTATTTTCAAACAAATTAATTTTCCTCTTGTTGTCATGATTTTCTTTTTTATGATAATTTCCAGTTTTCTTAAATTCTTGAGAAAAAAACTTCAATTGATGAAAGATGGTGATTCCTTTTCTTTGCAACATAACAAAGTGTCAGTTCATTGTATGTCACAATTTGACCTTTTTTTCAAACTCAAACAACTGCTTACCACGCCATTAGCAAAGGACTAATCACAAATTAAGATATCAAATGAAGGGCAACAAATTCTAAGAAATTTCCTATTTTCAATATTTCTGAGAATTTTCTTTTTAGAAAATGATTCCCTTTTCTACAACTAATCAAGGAAAATAATCACTTCCTATGTGTGTCTAAGCTCTTCAAGTTTCATTACAATTTGTGGCAGGGATAAACAAAAAGATTTATCTTTTTACTGTCTGCTTTTTTCTTTCTTCTTTTTTTTTTGTCCAATAATATATATATATATTTCAACCCCCCACCCCCCAGTGAGACGGGCAAATTGGTAATTTTGTGTTGCAACCAGAAATGATATCTCTGTTAATTTGGACTTTAACTCTTATTTCCTAACCTGAAATTATAACTTTTCTTTGTATAACTTCAAGACTGAAAAAAGAAAAAAAAAAAGAAAAATGGCATAGTATTGTTTACACTTGCAGTAGGAGACAGCCGTCGTATCATTAACATTATATCATGACCCAGTAATGTCACGGCTGCCATTTGGAAAATTTGACACCAAATAAAACGATTTCGTTTCCTATCTGTCTAAATTTCCGACCTAAGGACTTGTTATTATTTACATTATTTAAACAATCCAGAATTTTGTCCACATCTTGATGATGGTTAGACTCAAAACGTTTCGATAAAGTATCTGGTCTTCTTCAGAGCCGATCCCAACAGTACTGTAGTTTGGAGGGTCTCGGTTCTTCTGATTTCCAGTTCACCCAAATTATTATTATTATTATTATTATTATTATTATTATTATTTACCCTTTTTGAGTTTTCACATCAGCATTAGCTGATGGTCTTTCACTGTAGTCTGAGTCACAACAAGTCTCCTCAGGTCTCCAGGACTCTTCTGAGTATTCTAGTCGATTGCAGCAGTGCAGTAGTCTGGATGGTCTCATTCTTCCTCTAATTTTCCAGATCCTCCAATCTTTTTTCCAAGTTTATTGGGACTGTTCCAAGTGCACAAACAACAATTGGTATCACTTTTACTCTCATATTCCACAGCTTTTTCAATTCTCTGGCAATGTCCAGGTATTTACCCATCTTTTCGTTTTCCTTCAACTTCTCCCTGTGATCTGCTGGAACCGCAAAGTCCACAAGTTAACATGTTTTCTTTTCTTTTTTTGTTTGTTTGTTTGTTTGTTAATCAACACTAAGTCTGGTCCACTGGCTGCACTCTTTGTGAGTTTTTCACACCAGTGTTAGTTGATGGTTTTTCACTGAAGCCTGAGTGATAGTCAGGTCTCCGGGACTCTTCTTCGTATTCTAGCCGATTTTAACAACGCTGTTGTATAAGACGCAACAGAGTAAAATAGATAAGACGCAGCAGAATAGCAAGTGTAGAATGTGTGGAGAAAAATACGAAACGAGCAATCATATAATAAGTGAATGCGGCAAACTAGCACAGAGTGTACACGACTAGGTGAAAGGTTATCCTCTGGAAATTGTGCAAGAAATTAAATTTTCCTCATAAAACTAAATGGTATATTTACAAGCCTTAATCTCTCCTGAAGGAGACGCACAGAATTTTATGTGACTTCGAGGTACAGATGGATCACCTAATCCTAGTCAGGAGACCAAACCTAGTGTTAATTAACAAGAAGAAGAGAACTTTTTATCTCGTGGATTTTACCGTCCCGACCGACCACCGAGTGAAAGTGAAAGAAAACGAAAAGATAGACACATATTGTGGAACATGAAGTAAAAGTCGTCTCAATAGTTATTGTTGCCCTTGGAACGGTCCCTAGGGGTCTTGGAAAATAATCTGGTCGAATTGGAAATCAGTGGAAGAATCGAGACAATCCAAACTACAGCATTATAAAGATCGACTAGAATACCAAGAAGAGTCCTGGGGATCTGAGGAGACTTGCTGTCACTTAGCCTCCAGGGAACCACCGCCTAAGACAGGTGTGAAAAGCTTCGAATGAAGTGAAATTATTGTGGAAAGAATTCAGTGGAAATAAGATAAATGTTTTAAATATAAGGAACATATGACTGGTCTCAGACCTATTATATCTAGCTGAAAAAGATAATTTATTATTATTATTATTATTATTATTATTATTATTATTATTATTATTATATCTTTTTTTCTTTTCGAAATAAATTTCGCAAAAGCTCCGAGCGTCTTTTTCAAGTGCATATGTAAATATTATGATGTTGTCTTGGACGGGTTATCTAACCCACGAGACCGCCCCACCCCCCCCCCACAGGCCGTTTATCATAATGACCTTATTATGTCACTAGTTGGGGGTGGGTGGGGATGGAGGTACAGCTGCACTATATCATCCTAAAAGCATTACTTCTAAATATTTAGATGGCTGTAGCCTATTTTGAAGAAAAAAAGTAAAAAGAAAAAAGAAAGAAAAATCAAAAATACTTTTTGTAATATTCCTGAAATGAATTATTTAAGAAATACCGTCTATAATCGCGTATCATGCGACATTCAGCGACCTCTATTTTAGGCTAATATTAGGGGTGGGGTGGGGGTTGCACTATACACGAGAGACAAACTAGGCCTAATCCGGACCCATTATTTGCACGAACAACATTTGTATTTCGCGTATCGTGCGTCCTCCTAATATTAGGCTAAAATTAAGGTGTCAGAAAGTTACATGATACGCGAGTAAATACGGTAAGCTGGTTGGTTTTACGGCATGTCAACATTTATCGGGTTATTTAATGCCGAAAACAGTCTCTTTTTTTTGCAGATAATTATGCTTTTAAGAAACTAATAATAACCAGTTGTAGTTTCGTGTAATCATTCTTTACTATCAGGACCTGTGGATATACCACAATATGATAATTTAATTATTAGAACGTTTGATATGTTTACTTAAGAACTATTGCTAAATAGTTCAATGTGTAAAAAGTATAATAATCTTGATTTACCTCTCTCACACACACACACACACACACACTCTCTCTCTCTCTCTCTCTCTCTCTCACACACACACACACACACACACATACACACACATACACACACACACTTTTCTTTCTTTCCTTCTTCTTTCATCTTTTCATTGTGTTCGATTGAAACAGAGTAGCGTTATCGCTTCCGCGCGCTTATCCCCTCTCTCAATCTTTCCCCTACTCTCTTTTTTCTTTCTTTCTTTCTTTCTTTCTTATATTTTTCTGTGTAGGATGTCGTTTTTCTTCCCTTTCTTTGTTCCCTTTCTCTATAATAAAAACGGAATTATCCATTATTTAGCTGAGGTGACGACACTCATAAGAAATAAGAATTTGGCAGACAAGTAACACCAGATAATCAGGATTTACATTTTTGAATTTCATCTTTGACGATTTGTACGGTCTCATTTTAACCCATTTAAAGAACACGAGTATTAACATATAGATTCAAATAATTTGCATATTGTTATATGGTTTAAAGTATTCATATCCAATACAAATAATTTTTTAAACAGATTCTTTTGACTCTATTGAATGGACCTGATATTAATTGCAATGAAGCAATACTCGATTCTCCCCCATATCTTCAGAACTTGAACCTTACCAGTGGATGCAATATCAACCCATGCCATTTATTTAAAATTAGGTTTAAAATTCTATGAAGAAGAAAATATATCATACAAATAAAAGTATTGGGACTGAATCTATAAAATAACATTGAAAATCTGGAAAAGTTTTATTACTTTTTGTACACGAATATAAATAATAGAGTCAACGCGCAGTTCTCCAACAGTATGACAAGCTAATCGACTAGTAGTGATTCGACCACGAATACTACTTAACTCGACTACAAATAACCTTTATATGTGTTCCATTGGGCGAGTTAAATCTTGTAGGGAAAATATCTTCCCTTACAACAAAAAGATATAGAAATGTAAGATATAATATAAATTGAATATATTATAGAAATTAAATATATCATAGAAATAAAATGTATTATAGAAATAAAAGATACTTTCGAAATAAAAGATAATATAGCGCGACTGGAGTTCGAACTCGCTTATTCCGATGTTGCAGTCCAGCACGTTAACCACTACGCCACGGGGAGTTTCATCTACGGTGGATTGAACCTAATAACTTTTTGTTTGTTTTTTTTCTTTCTATGACTTTTCTTTATTCTATACTAGAAACGGCTACCCGGCATCATCTGAGTAGGGGGGGGGGTAAAAAGTTAGTTTCGCAGATCCATTATAATTGAATCCTGAGTTGGATCCATACAGGATGCCCCATTAAAATCCCCACATAAAATGCGGTTATCAATTATTCTACGGTGGGTTGAAGGCGTAGAATAAAGTAAATAAGAAGAAACAATATAATTGTAATTTTCAAACAGAATTTAAGATAGAAATTAAAACTAATTTTAAATGAAAGATTTTTAACAAATCATCTGGGCTCAATAGATAAATATAACCGAAACTATATTACTATACAAGTGTTATCATAAGACAGTTATATTTTGGTAATATGAAAAAAATCTTAGTATTGATTTCTAATTGAATAAATATGAGCAGGGGATAGGGTAATGCCACTGAAAGACCAGTTAGTTTCGGTTCCAAATATCTGAATTCTTATTCAGTTTCATTAGGATTCAGTAATACTCAAATGCAATAAGAGATTTATGCACCACGCACCTGTACGTGAGTGAGTTCCTGCAATAAACTTGGCTCTGTGTCGAATTCTGTCCTTGAGGTATGCGAATGGGTTAATATATATATATATATATATATATATATAATATATATATATATATATATATATAACACTTAAAAACTTGCATTTTCTTTGGTTAATCATTTTGAGGATAAAATCTTTATTGCTACTATGCTTTATTGGTTGGCTGTTTTTTTCCGGCATGTCAACCCTTATTGGGTTATTTAATGTCGAAGTCAGTCTTTTCTGAAAGCAATTATATGGTTTCAAGTAACTATTCCTATTTAATAATAATAATTTGCACAGCCCATCTGTATTTTTTTTTATCTGGTTTGTTGTCTGCACCACTGCATTCGACTTCCCCCCATAAAAAAACACCTGGCACAATTAATTTCACAGAAAGATCCGATACACAGGTACAACCACAAAACCTGGGCACAAGGCCCGAATTTTATTTATTGTGGGGGGGGGGTAGGATTATAAAACTGGCCTGGTTTTACCAATGACGGTAAATAATCTAATGGTTTCAAGTAACTATTTCTATTTAATAATAATAATTGACAGAGTTCACATGTGTACAGGAAGGTTGTGATACAAATGAATCACTTTATCCCGACCAGAAGACCAGACCTAGTATTAATTAACAAGAAGAAAATAACTTGTTATCAGACAGATTTTTCGATCCACTGGAAAAACGAAAAGCTCGACAAATACACGGCTCTTGCCAGTGAACTAAAAAAGCCGGGATACATGAAGATGATGTTGGTACTAATTGGAGTCGGTACTCTTGGAAGAGTCCCCAATGGTCTGGAAAAAAGACGGGACAAATGAGAAATCAGAGGAAGAATTGAGAATATCTAGACTACTGCACTGTTGAAAATCGGCTAGGAAACTTAGAACAGTCCTGGAGACCTGATGAGACTTCCTGTCACTCCAGTTAAAACCATGAGTTGAAACCTGTGTGAAAAAAATCGCCTAGAGCTAACGTAATACTAATAGAGTAATACTAATAGAGTAATACTAGTAATATTAACAGAGTGAAAATGAAAGTAAACAAAAAGCTAGAAAAATACTTGGATATTAACAAAGAGATAAAGAATCGAGGCCATCAAGGCCATGGCAATGTTAAGATCAGCAAGAATACTTAGAAGGGTCTTGGAGACCTTAGGAGACTTCTTCTGACTCAATCTCCAGTGAAAAACTACCAGTTAAAACTGGTGTGAAAAACTCACACAAAATGAAAATAATAGTAAAACTTAGTTTGCACGTAGTTATATGGTTTCAATTACTTCTACCCAATCCTAAAAATTTATGCACATATGATTTCAAATAACTATTCCTATTTAATAATAATAATAATAATAATAATAATAATAATAATAATAATAATATAAATTTTACTTAAAAAATGAACAGGGGGATACAAATTCACTAGCGCACAAGAGAAGATAAACCACCTTATGTACATGGATGACATAAACATTTTTGCAAAAAATGAAAAAGAATTAGAAACCCTGGTACAAACTATTAGAATATATAGCCAATATATAGGAATGGAATTTGGAATTGAAAAATGTGCTATGTTAGTAATGAAACAGGGTGAAAGAAAATTAATGAATGGAATACAACTGCCAAATCAGGAAACTATAAAATCACTTGATGAAAATGAAAGTTACAAATACTTAGGAATTTTAGAAGCAGACAATATCAAGCAAGCAGAAATGAAAGGGAAAAGTTTTAAAAAAAGAATATCTCAGGAGAACTAGAAAACTTCTAGAAACCAAACTTAACAGCAGAAATCTGATCAAAGGAATCAATACCTGGGCTGTCCCCATTATAAGATACTCAGGACCATTCTTAAAATGGACAAAAGAAGAACTCAGACAGATTGACCAAAGGACGAGAAAATTAATGACCATGCATAAGGCTCTCCACCCTAGAGACGATAGAGATAGATTATATGTGTCAAAAAATGAAGGGGGAAGAGGTCTTGCCAACATAGAGGACAGCGTAGAAACCACTATCTAACAACTTGAGGATTACACAAGAAAGAGAAAAGACAAATTACTTATGTCGGCCAACAATAGTAGAAATGACAGATGGACAAACAGAAAAACAACAAAGACTAGAAAACAAAAATGGGAAGACAAACAATTATATGGACGCTTCAAACGACAAATTAAAGAGGTTGCACATGGAAAGACTTGGACATGGTTAAGAAAAGGAAACCTCAAAAGTGAAACAGAATCATTAATAATTGCTGCACAAAATAATGTCATAAGGACAAACTATATCAAAGCGAAAATTGATAAGACCCAAGTAATGTAGACTTTAATAGAGATGAGACTGTAAACCATATACTCTGCGAATGTTTACAAGAACTTTATGCAACCATAAACCAGAATCTGTTTGAGAACGAAACGCATAAAATTCTCTGGACTTTGAAATAAAAACGGATCACCACCAGACCTTGTTGATAAAAGAAAGAACTTGTAACTGGTGATTTTGCAGTCAAAAATGGACAAATTTAAAAGTATGGAATTTTTCTCCTCAGTCTCCAGGACTCTTCTGAGTATTCTGGCAGATTCAGTGTTCTGAATGGTTTCAATCATTGGGACCGTTCCAAGTGTATCACTTTGACTTTCATATTCCATAACTTTTTCAGTTCTCTGGCAAGGTCCAGATATTTGTCCATTTTTTCATTTTCCTTTAGCTTCACCTTGTGATCTGCTGGAACTGCAACATCCACCAGTTGACAAGTCTTTATTTTATTTCAAAGTCCCAGAGAATTTTATGCGTTCGTTCTCAAGAACAGATTCTGGTTTATGCATATACCATTTTGTTGTATGGTCAAAATTAAATTTTTGCATAATTCTCAGTGGATTACCTTCCCAAACCAGTCGTGTCTAGTTTTGTATTCCCGTTGAGCTAGTTTGCTACATTCGCAGAGTATATGGTTTACAGTCTCATCTCTATTACCACAAAGTCTACATTTATTATTTTGTTGGATCTTTAGTTTGTCCTTATGACATTATTCTGTGCAGCAATTATTAGTGATTCAGTTTCACTTTTGAGGTTTCCTTTTCTTAACCATGTCCAGTTTTTTTTCATGTGCAACCTCTTCAATCTGTCGTTTGAAGTGTCCATATAATTGTTTTTTTTATTTTATTTTATTTATTTTTTTTTTTAGTTTTTCTATTCGTCCATATGTCACATCTACTATTGTTATGCCGTCATAAGTAATCTGTCTTTGCTCTTTCTGTGTAGTCTTCGAGTTGTTGGATTGTGGTTTCTACGCCGTCCTCTATGTTGGCAAGACCTCTTCCCCCTTCATTTTTGACACATATAATCTATCTCTATCATCTCTAGGGTGGAGAGCCTTATGCATGGTCATTAATTTTCTCGTCCTTTGGTCAATCTGTCTGAGTTCTTCTTTTGTCCATTTTAAGAATGGTCCTGAGTATCTTATAATGGGGACAGCCCAGGTATTGATTCCTTTGATCAGATTTCTGCTGTTAAGTTTGGTTTCTAGAAGTTTTCTAGTTCTCCTGAGATATTCTTTTTTAAAAACTTTTCCTTTCATTTCTGCTTGCTTGATATTGTCTGCTTCTAAAATTCCTAAGTATTTGTAACTTTCATTTTCATCAAGTGATTTTTATAGTGGCTTGATTTGGCAGTTGTATTCCGTCCATTAATTTTCTTTCACCCCGTTTTACTACTAGCATAGCACATTTTTCAATTCCAAATTCCATTCCAATCGTTATTATTATTATTATTATTATTATTATTATTATTAATTTAGTGGACCTGGGAGTAATGGCAACAAAAGGTTACTCCACTGGTACCAGAAGTAAATTGTCACCACCGGATGAAGTTTAGTGTCATACCAAGAATACCGATGGGGTGGGGGGTTATTTTGCAGAGGATGCAGTCGATATATTCTAAGTCCCACCGACAGTCGTTATTGCAACTTAATAGCACTATTATAATAATATAGAACATTATTAATTGTGTGTATGTTTGTTTTTAAAATAATAACAGATGTATACTAACTTTTGCACACCATCACACACACACACACACACACACACACACAGGGTAGCGTAGACATGAATTCAACGGCGCTTGGTAACTGACAGTTTCTTGTTAGGCGATTTTAAAACCAAGTGCTCCATGTCCACGCTACCATTAGATGATTAAACATTTCGGTTTATACAAAATCTTCGTTTAAATCTCTGTCTGTCTGTCTGTCTGTCTGTCTCTCTCTCTCTATATATATATATGTGTGTGTGTGTGTGTGTGTGTTTGTATGTACGTAACATTGAAATGATGTGTATGGTTTAAAAAGATGATAACGAGGGTATACCTACACGTTCATACCATTATATATATATATATATATATATATATATATATATATATATATATATAAACGCGCTGAAATATGGAACAGACTCCTCACGTGTACAATCAATTGAACCATTTTTTGTACACTTAATTAAACCACATTTTCCTCCTGGATCCCCACCTCCCCGCGGGCACTCTCCCACCAACGCACCCCCTCTCTCTCTCCCCCGCAAGCCGCCCTCTCTCTCGCAACTCCTCTCCCTCCCCCATAAGCGGTACCCTTCTAAACTCCTTGTCTTAAGCCTACTCAGCCTGGCTCGTAATCCGTCAGCACTTCTAGCAAATAATAATAATAATAATAATAATAATAATAATAATAATAATTATTATTATTATTATTATTATTATTATTATTATTAGTGTACAGTGCTCAGGTGCACTACAACTCATCAAAAGTGCGTGTTTAGTACATAGAATAATGTACAAAATTCATGAAAATGAACAGTGTATGAGTCATGATATATAATTGTGCGTGTGTATAGAGGGAGGGATATCAGGTATAGTGTTGGTAAATTTCAAGAAGCATGGAGATTTTGCTGTCTCGGATTTTGAAGGATGAAGGTGTCTCGACAGCTAACAACTGATGCAGGTAGTTTGTTTCATGCTTCAGCAACATCACCCTCATGTCACGCTAGTAGCAAATATATTAATGACAATCTCTCGACAACGGTCCCTATCATGCATTACTCTCGGGAGGTCCTGCGCAGCATCCAGTATATGCGCAGAGTTGATCAATGTAGGTCCTTACTGGACGGACCCCACTGGCGTGTTATGTGCTGGTTTCTACTGGAAAACGTCACTTATGAGTTCGTCTCCGCTTCTCGAGCAGTGCCCAACATGTCTTTTTCGTCTCACTCGTGTGGTTTGTGTGATGGGAGGCAAGTGGCCATACAGCTGCTTTCTTCTAGGGTGTTGTTTCCACCATTTGTTTAATATCGTGCGCATCATTTTGTGCAGCTCCCATTTAATGATGAAATGTTTCCGAAAGTCATGGGAAATATGCTGTTTTCTGACTTTATAGTCTTACTCACGGGTACTAGAAACATGGAAATTAAAAAAAGTGCTCATTGTTGCCATTGTCAATATGATTAAATATTTGTTGGTATTTATCAAGTCAATTGCCAAACGTGGGAGCTTCAAAGATTCCGAGAGTAACAAGATGTTCATAGTATAATCGATATTTGGTTGCACATTTCTGATCAGTTTCAAATTTTGAAATAAGAGTTCAAGGCTGGTGATACAAATATAAATGGTGATACAAATGGTGGCCACACCATATCTGTATGCAGTTTTAATTAGATAACTTGAGAGTGGCTGACAAAGGTCTTTGTTGGGTGATGTTAAGATATATCCCCCCGGCCTTCTTAATAATTTTAGAAACATGCTTTGTCTAATACAAACCACTATTGATAGTAATGCCCGGGTCACATTTATTTTTTCATATTAGTGTTGTAGAGGGAGTATGTGTACCCTGGGTTTTTTTCCTCCCCAAATGCATGGTGGTATACTTGTCTACAGCCAGCTTCAGTTACCAGTCCATGATCCAATGATGCAGGTGTGTCCAGGTGTGATTGCAAGAAAGATCTACATTGTTCAGGATCTGTCCTTTGTGTCTTAAGGTACAGTTTAATGTCGTCTGCATATTTCAGTATTGGGGCACATTCCTTACTCTGTGATGGGGGTTCCCACATAACCGATTACAAATTGTTCCGCATCAATCGTCGTCGTCATGGCGTCACCATGACGACGACGATTGATGCAGTCTATGAGGAATAATTTGTAGCCAGTTATGTTAAAGATCCCATCACAGAGTACGGAATGTGTCTATATTTTCGTGCCTGTAATGAAATCGAGGCCGATACTTTTGACATAAAAATCAAAGAGCTGTATCTTGTTGTATTGACTATGAGCATTTAAGGACACTAATTTCAGTTTATTCTGATCGGCAGAGGATGGCATGTTGCTCTAATTTAGTTCACTAAAGTTTTTTTCAATTGTTTTCATTGCGAACTATTGTGGAGGCAGTGTGTTCATTAAGGTAGGTCAATTTTGGAACTGTAACGTCTCCCATATCGTGAAAGTTGCAAATTAACATAAAGAATTACCGCACATTTTTTTTTCAAAAACTTTGTCTCCAAAAAAGATTTCAATCTTTTAAAATGTTATCCCTTTTTCAACTGTTGGCCTTTTTATAATCTTTTTTTGTTATGCACACGTCAGTATTTAGTTGAAATTAACATTGGCTCATTTCATGATGTATGTAAAAAAAAGATTTCAATCTTTTAAAAATGTTATCCCTTTTTCAACTGTTGGCCTTTTTTATAATCTTTTTTTGTTATGCACACGTCAGTATTTTAGTTGAAATTAACATTGGCTCATTTCATGATGTATGTAAAAAAAAAAAAATCCAAAATCGAATATTTGTATTACTTACATAATTTTCTCTTTGTCAACAAAGCGTTGGCATTGGAATTATTTACATTCTAGCTGTTGTTGCTCTAAAATATTCATAAAACTATTTTTCTTTCTATTCTCTTTTGTTTACACAATTCAAAACTTAAATCATGATATAGAATTATTAAATAATTGTTTAAGAAAACTTATTTTATTTCACATGCATGTAAAAATAAAGGAGTTAATTCTACAAACCTAAAGGGAGATTTTTTTAGCAAGGCATGTCCGGTAAGATTCCTCATTGTGACGTTCTAAACGAATGTTTGGTTTGATTTCTATTATTTATCAGTCTAAATCAGAAATCATTTACACTATTCACACAAACTCTGTATTGATGGTCGAATATTGTTCTTGTTGTTGTTCTTTACGACAGTCATGTTGTTGTTGTTGTTGTTGTTGGTGGTGGTGGTGGTGAGGAGAAGTAACGGGGGAGGGGGAATAGATGGGTTGCTGTTGTTGGTGATGTTCTTCAATAGGAGGATTAGCGGAAGCTACGGTCACCGAGGGGGGGGGTCGTTGCTCAGAACAATGGTAAAATGTAGACACACAGTCCCGACCCTAAAAGGAATAATTTGGTAAGTGAATCTATTCCCAAAGTTCATCAATCATAGAAATATGATTGTCTCGTTTTCTGTCCTGGAATCTTTCGAAATTTGCATTGAAGTCATAAGGGGCAAAGGTGACTGTTGTTTATGTAGTTTTATTATGTTGGTCGTCTTTAGTGCGTATTCGATGTATGTTTCTTTTAAATCCCTTTGTATTTGGTTCTTCTTGGTTGTGGATTTTCAGTCTAAAAGGGAATTAAAGGAAAAGAAGAGACAAAGACAAAAATATACTTTTAGGTTTCAGACTTTTATTCTAGCTTCATAGCTATTTCGTGGAGAGGAAATTCCATCTTGTGCCAGTCGTAGTGGTTGTTCCCAGTCAAGGCCTGAGTTGGAATCACCGAAGGATTTTCTTGGCAATAGGAAGGGGGTTCTTTTCTCAGCGGATGTCTAGAGGATACTTCCTGTCTGTTGGCTCTTGGGATATTGTTTATTTTTTTTCGTTGTTGATTTATTTTACTTTAATTTCTTTTGAATCACCACGGGTTCCATTGACCCCATTCAACCCATCGATTTCAAAAGAATTTCTCTGGTTCTGTGCATAAATGACATACGTGACTTCCCGTGTAATTTTCTACTTTGAAACATCGCCAGTGTTCTCACACATTTCAACCTTATGGGTCACAGTAGCGATTTTAAGCCCTGTCGGTTGGGGCTCTAGAATACACCGACTGTACCTCTGCAGATGGGGTAAAACAACAACAGCAACAAGAGAAACAAGAAGAAGAAGAAGAAGAAGAAGAAGAAGAAGAAGAAGACTTAAATGACCTTTTGTGGGATCTTCGTTCACGCTAAACAACATATTTTAATAATCGAAAATAACCTTAATGAGGCCACCTGTTGGCCATTTGTGGCGACCCTTGATTTTAAGGATGGAATCCTGGTGGCTGAGCAGTCCATGATGTACCCCACCCCACTTTTGCCCTTAATTAGACTAGACAGGCGGCAGAGACGCCCCCCCCCGATCAATCGGCTGGCCACGTCAAGCCATATCACCTATATGATTATCCCAACCCTTTTGTCTTTTTGGCAACTCCAAACACTTTTTTATTATGTATGTGCTAAAAGAGTGTGGCTGAGGGTCTTATTATCCTCGGTATGACGTTAAACTCTATCTGATGCTGAGTTTAAAATTCTGGAAGTGTGGGGAATGTGGAGCACCCCTTCATCACCATTACTCCTAGGTCCACGCTGACCCGGAGGGTAGTACCTGTTACGCTCCCATCTATAGGTTAAATAGAAAACAATGTGTTCAAAACAAATTGAGTATCCATTAAGAATGAATTTATTTCAAAACTGTGTCGGTATTAAATGACCCACTGAGGTTGATATGCCGTAAAACAAAACAAACAAAAAGCAATTTTATTCTGTCAGTTCAACTGTACATAAAACAAAATGCAAACAGATACCAATTTTACATCTATTCATATTTATGTAAAGGACGGTGTGTATGTGTGTATGTCTTGAGGAAACTACAAAAATAATACAACCAACGACAGAGTAAATATATATACACACATTCACTATCATCAGAGCTTTTTGGGCAAAAATGATAAAGATTTTTATCTATATTTGGGAACAAACACCTGACACCTCATCAGGTCTTTTTTCGTGGGGATTTTTATAGGGTATTCAGCGAGTATCCAACTTGTGATTGCTAATAATAGGAACTGCGAGCTTCCATAATTCCTTTCACACCATACACACATTTCTTTATCTCGGGTCTCACCTCACATCGCCCCTCGCTCCAAACAGGTTCAGGACACAGCCGGATACATGCCGAACATCTTCTAAGTACATCTATAATATATGTATAGAACGCTATCCGGGTCACCTGAGTAAAGAGGAGGGGGAGTATGAATAGGAATAGTGAACATTTGCGTCCACCTTGTGTTCCATAACTAGTAGAATCAAATATGACATCGATAAATGTTGGCTCTGTCTCTGTGTTTTCTTGTTGTATATATCTTCTTTAATTTTAAGTTTAATGTTATGTTCATCAACTTGAATAAATGCGCTTTATGGTTACGCCATATGGGATTTGAGGGTTCAATTGGTTATTACCATATATACCGTAAATTGTTGTTTAATAAAAGGCATAGAATAACGTGTCTACCTCACGTCGTTGTCTGTGATAACTGCGGCGAGAATAAAAAAAAGGATGTCTTTGTGGGCGAATAGACCTCATATGATTTGTATTTTGTCTGCCATAGATTGGGATATGTTTATTGTTCTAAACCATTCTGAACGCGGCATCAAGGTGTACTTACCGTTATCTACTATTTAAATCCTAATTTAAATATACTTATGAATATTTAATAAGAGTCTATTTTAATGCTCAAAAGCAAGCTCTGCGTGACACGTTGAATGTGAACCATATAGTATCTCCACTTATTGCTAAAATCATATCGTATTGTCCTATGGGCATATCCATAGCAATTAAATAGCAATACAAGATCGATCACAAATGATGTGAATTCCTTTTGTCATATTAGTGCACTATATGAAACGACTATCCGGTGATGTCAGTTGTAGAGAGCGACAGGCATAATAAAAAGTATGAAGTTCCAGACAGTCTGGATCAAGAGGTTGAATCTCGTCAGTGGATGCCCCAATTTGTATATTATCACTAGTATATATAAAGACACTCGTGAGCACGTTGATTCGGCCATGGTGGCGGTCAAGGAATAAAAGAGGGCTACTTAGACTGTGAACAAGAAACAGACAGGGTCTCTCTATATTTTAGAGAATCTATAAATTGTGCAAAAAATAACTATAAACATGCGTGTTACTATCTTATAAAATTTTCATGTTTTATAAGACAGCTCGCAAGACCAATCAAAACTTCAGAGTTATTTTCTTGAGCTCACACAAAGATAAGTATCCTGTGATGATAATGATGTAGATAGGAGCGTAACTAAGTATCTACCTACTCCGTAGTCAGACGTATGAGACCCTATTAGAGTAATAGTGATTGAAGGGGTGCTTACCTACATATCTCCATCATATATCATTGCGACTATCCAGACAGATTTAATAAAGCTTTCAGTCTATCGCATAGTGAATAGAGTTTCGTAATACCGGGTATCATTTAACCGGTAATAATAATACTCCACACCTGTTCTGTTGGTATACTATTATATATTTACAATATCTAATGTTATATTTGGAGGGATATAAGGACTACTAGCTACTATAATAGGGGATGTAGTATATAATATCTTGTGTTATAGGTGTAATAATAGGCTATGTAATATGACCAGCCGGGCTGAATCGAAAGGGAGTGAGAGAGCGATTCTATGCTGACATTTTAGTTCAAATAGTCTATTAAAGAAGCAATATAGTGGTAGGGTAATGCATTACTGGTAGTGAAGTGAATCTAACGAGATATGCGTACTCAATAAAAACTAAAGAAATACAAACTCATGTTTATGTCTGGTTGTCTTATCGGCACTTCCTTCTTCAAGAGTATTAAGAACTTTATCCAGAATGTATAGAATATCAATAAATGCATACGTGTCCGTTTAAGTTTTAAGGTCTGGATAAGAATCGATCTGAAAATCTCTTTATTTTTCCCTGGTCCTATTAATTAGTTTTCTTCTCTCATTTTCTTTCTTTTCTATCTACTATATATGCTACTCCATTTCATTCACTAACATTTATAAGAAAAAAAACGGATGGAGAATCGAGAAAAAAAAGAGAGGAAGATTATTTGTTATTTTTATTTAATACTCTATCACCAAAAGAACTTCCGCACGACCACAAATTTCTACTTATTCATCTCTGAAGATAAGAGGTGTCATTGATACTGTCGATAAGACATAATACTTACACATCTTATTTGTCTTGTTATTCTTATCAACGCAACTTAGTAGCAATCTCTCTCAAATCAGATATACTATGATTAGACACATCACTTATCAGGCTGATAAGACTCAAGTAGATATTACCAATTACTTATATTGATACCATATTATAAGGCACAGTAGCTACTAATATAAGGATAAGTTATAAGAACTAAATCAACGGTCAAGTCACTAGATAAGTATCAATATATATATATATATAATATGCACATGAAAACCAGAGTAATACATATTCTTTATATCTGGAGTGATGATACAGAGGAGGTACAATGGTAGAGGTGATTATATGCCGAAGCTTCAGGTGTTTCACCACACGAGCCTGATGGGAGTGTGAACACACGTTCTAAGATAATGGATCTGATTGAGAACGAGAGGCGTTTCCGACAAATAAACGGAATCGACGATAGATAATGAATTATAATGAACTTGTATAAATTAAAGTGACATCAACTCGATCTAATGACAGGAATATTATCATATTAGCAATAAGCTCCTATAAAGAGTCCGAAATATTTTCAATCTGCATATGAGTCTTGACAGGTACAATCTATTTAACTGCCGCGTAATTTTACAAATAAGAAAGTCATTCTAATTAGACTCGATTTTAAATAACATCAGCATATAGAGATTTGTAGAAAAAGAAAATATTTGATTGTCTATACTATGTTCTCTAAGATGAATAGCACGTATATATTCGTATGATTGTCTTATGAAAAGACAGAAAAAAGATTCTAGTGTAAGTAGCATACTCGATATATATTAATAGTGAAGAAAATATAATTAATATTAGCTATGATCTTTAGTTCTTAATAGATAGTACAAATCGGATTTAATTATGCTGCTACCGTATACTTAAGTAGATAGAAGAACACTATATCAATCAAGATATACAGAACCTGAAAATAATTAAAACTACAACAGAGGATAAATAAAATTAATGAGATTGCACTCAAAAATTTATAAGACTAGAAATATTTGAGAGAGTGCGTATATGAACTGGAACGACAGAAAAAAAATTAAATTGACACTATGACCAGATCATTTAAGATAAGAAGCATTTTATATCATAATGACTATCAGGATCTGTCACAAAACAGAGCACAAGAAAATCATCTAGATGCCATTAACAGCCGAATAATAAGAGCACTTAGCAAAGAAATAATTCAATGACACTAGCCTATAAGTTTTTTAAGGAAATAAAAGGAATAATTCTGACATCGATATGGAGTTACTGACAGAGAGAAATACAGACTTATAATGTCGCATAATTGGACAATTTAATATATACATACATGAAATGTAATTGAGAGATCTGGACACTTATGGTTACAACGATAAGCACAATATAATAAACACTCGCAATAACTAATGAAGATACACAAATTATATTGACATGAGTAGATTGTAAAGATGAGAAATGTATTAATATGCTTAGAATGTTTAGTAAGGACTAGAAATCATATTTATATTGCATATAGCATTCCTAAAAATCAAGTAGAGAAATTTTTCAATGTGCATAGTAGCCAATTTTCACAAGACACGAAACACACTTCACAACTCAACTTACTGATGATCTTCAATAAGGCTACTACTACACTAACATTTACACACCTCACCATAGGTTATCTTTACTAGAGAAATGTCTAAATGGAACTATACAGTTCTCTACCACCCAAAACATGGAAACACCTAAAACTCAGTCTATAATTTATGCACGACGCATCCGGATAAAAGCACAAAAAAAATCTATGCATGAACACATAAACAATTTAAAAAAGATGAAGGGTATGCACATATACACCGACTATTACCACACACAAAACACGATGATCTTATTATACATGAGGTGATTCTAGGATGTGGAAGATACCGATAACGAAGAGACCCAAGCTACACGATCATAATAATGATCTACCGCGGGAACAACTTATTTAAAAAATACACCTCTACCCAGCTAGGTGTTACATGTAGCCCTCTTTCTAGGGTAATGATTATAATGAATCATGACAAAACGAATAATAAAAGCTCATCTGGACACTATAAACGTATACTATGTAATCCCTAAAACATTTAAAAAAAACCAAATTTATAGCATCTAGATAGAAGGAGGCGTACGGAGTTATAGCTCACGCATCGGTAGAGATTGCGCCTAGTGACGCAGAGTGACCAGGTATATCAATATATGCCGATTCACTGCGCCATCGGAGACGGAAGTAGCACAGTATAGTAATATAGGACCCTGACGTTAGGCGATGTCTTTACAAACAAACACCTTCTCAGCAATTAACATTAGAGTCCGTGGGACCTAGCATAACGAAGAAAGGAGACAGTACTCCCGCGTTCCGGTTCGCATATATCGTACATTTAATCACCATCGCCATTCAGTGCTTTACATACTTAATTTTTTTTATTCAGCTTATATAATGAATATATTATTATCCTTTAAAAACTACGGGTAATATAGTAAACGTCTAAGGAAACTATATTAGTTCGTAATTCAAATAAAAAAGTATAAATCAGCGATGATAAAATATGAGAGAATTAATTTATGATCCTTCTGTTATTAAGAAGGAAGAGTTTGCATCATCTCATGTAGATCAGAATGATATAAAAATGAAGTAACCAAAAGTAGCGCAACTGGACCGAAATGTGGAAGGTGTCAGTAAAGATAACACTGAGTATTTCTGGTGAGGAGTAGGGAATTCACACAACATACAGATTACACGACCTTCGCTATTCTGGATCCAATCTCTAGTTAAGAGAAAGAGAAATATATCCTGTGGTTAACAATTGTAAGTATATGATAAAATAGAATATAAAGAAGCTAAACACATATAGTTAGATCTATTAATAGGGAAAATACAACTTTTAAAAATCATATTCATACAGTTGAGATCATTTTCGAGTTACTTGTTATTATACTACCACGGACATATAATCAAGAGCGTTAAAACCGGAAGAAGTATCCAAGCTAGGTTGCAAGTTATAGAAATCCAGGAGTAAAACAAGGAATCTAAGACATGATGATATAATAATTTTAGATTAGAATCGATAATAACTTGTTCAATTATTTAGTTACGCAAATTCATTGCATATATAAAAATGTGTAGCACAATGTAACAGCATTAATTGTGTTGCTAAACTACATATCTTGAACTGCTATATGTCGATATAATAACATACATAAAAAGATTATAAAGGGCTCTAATACAAGTATTTATAAAGGAGTATAAATTATTATTAAAAGAGTATGGTGCATATTGCATCTATGCTTTAGGCAGTTAGGAAGATTAAGAATGTTGGAGAGTGACTGCCTGAAAATAAATATGAAGAAGTGCTTCAATATCAGTAGAATAGTCTTTAGTCGGTAACTATGACCAACTTCACAGACAATATAGGAGAGCTGTTACATGATTTAACATAAAAACTAACACACATATATCTAGTCCACTTCTAAACAACTAAATGTAGATAACTGCTCTTCATAATAGCAATATTCGCTATATGACCAACAACCTGACACAAAAAACTTTAGCCTACGAGAATCATCAAATTCCGAGAAGACACAACCACACACATTATTACTAGTCCAGTAATCTATAAGAATATAAAATAACAGATAATATAATTGTATATCATCATTTAATATATCTCTATAGTAATATCTAATTACTATAATAATAATATATACTACGCTAATATGTACTTTATTGATTTTCTATTATGATCATAATATATATCGGCCTCATGATATTTCTATTATCAAGTATATACGAAAAATATAGACAACATATTCCGTCAACTCTAGTATGATTCTGAATCATATCCATAATCTAGGACTACAAAATATAATTCCTACTATATGATCATAGCATCAATTGAGTGCAGTAGATCATAGTTGTAGACGTCCAATGTACGATATCTGAACGATTGATGAGGAATCATTTAGTAATTACGGTATAATGAGTAGGGATAACCTCATTATATAACATGAGAGATAGTAAGGAGAAGATGCCTATCAACATAACCTACGTAAAAAAAAACTAGGACATGTCGAAAGCATAAAGAGTAAACTAGAAACAGCTGACTAATCTAAAAGGACATGCTCATTAACGCATGGAATCTGAGAACAATAGTATAGATCTTTACTGACAATACCTCACTCATATATGGACATACTATGTCGTGGCAATTGTCGGTGTGTGTGGTGTGATGTGTCTGAGTCGTGATCGTGTGTAAGATGTGTCGTGCGTTGTGTAGGCGGGTGCTGTTGTGTGTGACTATATGTGTGTGTGTGTGGTGAGTGTGGGTGTATAATTTTATACCATGCATTTATGGGGAGGGAAAAAACACAGTAGGTTACATACACGTCCTCTATTCATACTCATAAATCTAAAAAGGAGTGCTAAAACAATATATATCGCTGAGCTCAGTAACGCTTAAGATATTAAAAATTATCACCAAATTTGATAGGTGAATTTGTGGTTACTGCACACCAATCTTGTAGTTCATTTCATCTACCCATGCAGTATTCTTCATAACTAACAGTTATTTATTTAATCGGCATCGAGGACTATCGATAATTGAAGACCACAATCATGGCTTTGTATGACCACCTTCTCTATAATATACTAATAAAACTGGGACATACGATAATTGATGTGTAGGCAACATTGTATATCTCCATGTGATTGTTGTCCTAGCTGTGAACCTTGAGTATAAATTTTGGTAAAGCACTGAGCATGGGAAATCCTGTGTGCCAATGCTGCTGTAGTGTCATGTCGTGGGTATTTTTATTATCCTATACACTTCAGTACGTGTGAAAATAACAGATAACTGAGGTTTTGTTTTAAACCATGAAAAATATTGACCAAGCCGAAAGGACATAAATCGTGCGGTACACACTTTTTTAAGAGGTCAACAAAGTACCTAAAGACTCTGAAATAAAATTACCCGAATACGGGAATGAATAATCTCTAATGAAGCGAACTACAAAAGAATTCAACAAAAATCACCGGAGAGTGCAGGGAGTGATTCATAAGGTTACATTTATATTGTTTAAATTAGTCTCATAGGTTACGCAAAATAAACCGGGTGTTAAGTCAGGAACTTAAAAGACTTGCAAAGAGAGACGCAGAATAACTACCTTTACCCCATGAAGATTTCGGGTTGGAACTCCATGTTTTCTGATACATGGCTCATATTAGGATCACAGAACGTCCTGTAGGCTTGCATATATCACTATAAGAATGATTAGTACACTATTATATAATAATGGTTAGTATAAATAAATAACCTCTAGGAAGCATAGAAGTGTTATCATGAGCACTTTGGCCTACACCACTCAAACATAAATACTATCACACGTGCATGCAGTGTGAGAATCGTATCAAGTGAACGATGGTGGGTGTGTTGTGTTACGTGTACTCCAAAGACCCATATCCAACGTCAGCACCCATATATACAATAAATAAACAAATACACTGCATATACAGGCTATCCACTGCAGTCATATGATTCCTTCTTTTGTTATTCTCTTATCTAACGGATATAAACACATCTAAATCTTTTTTCATGAAACAACTTCACAGAGAATGAAGGCGAAACTCGGGATAAAGCGACTCTTCTTAAATAATCAATTAGTTATGACTAATTAAGTACAGAACTGTTATCAACTCATAGTATTAGCATTTTAATTGAAAATTGATCTCATTTATTGGTCTTTGTTGTTTGTTTGTCTTGTTTTTTCTTGTTTTTTATTTAGTTTTCTCGTTTTTTGGACAATATTTTGGCAATCCGAAGAAGATGACTCTCTCTCAAGATACCTCTCTATATCAATAGGAACGCTCTACAATACCAATCTCATTTGATAACTTTTCTCTTGAACCATTCTCCTTGACGATGAAACGCTCTTTGCTATAACCAATCATCTCGAGATTATTCTATATCATAGAACATTCGGACTATCGTTTATCACCTCTTACCGGCCCCGCCAACTCAAGCGTATGAGCTATCAGAGGAGCATCATGTGCTGTAACACACGTAAGAACGTATGTTATGGGTATCGATGTGGCCGCACTCCACCTCGACGCGCTACAAAAAAGAAATCCTCCGTTTGAGTCTAGACTTAGTGAAAACGAAGGGGAATAACAGTAACTCTTCCTACGCGTCATAACATTCAGTTAGATAATATTAAATCATTAATTGACTATTTAGAGCACCTCGAAGACTTAAATTGTAATATTATGATCAATTCAACTGTTATTTGGTTCGAAGAAGGTCAGGAGGGTGTACACTCAGCCAATAACGGGTAACTAGCAGAGGGGAATTCATACGAAAGGATCCACAAGGGCATGAGTAGATAGGTCCGTTAATAGGACAAGAGAGTCCAAATTAGAAATAGGGGATAAAACTTCACAATATTTTTTCTTTTACAATTTAATCTGAAACCTTTTTTTTAATTTTTTTTATTTTTTATAACTTTGATTTCATTTTAAATTAGAAAGAATTCTTCACTTACCATCTTTGTTTTGGTTTTTTTGTTGTTATGTTGTTGTTGTTCTCTCTTTTCTTCTTTTTCCTTTTGTTCAAGATTTTATAAACAGGTATTTTCCATGTTATTGTATCTTGGGGTCCATTTGTTTTTGGCCGATTCTAGAGAAAAATACCAAACACCTGAGTTTAATTTTCAGGAAGTAAACTGGTGTTTGTCATCAAATCATCAACTGGTCGGGTACATTATTTTGTTAGGGGTGGAGTTGTTAGTTGACACAATTATTAAGTACACCAATTTTAATTTGCTACAAACTATTAACTGTAAATTACGTTTTTTAATGTAATATATATATATGTAAATATATATATATACATATATACATATATATAAATATATATTGTGATGTTAATGGGAAAAAAAGGTTGTTTTTAAGTGTGTAATTTTCAGTGTATCCTTTTTCACGGTCATGAAAATCTAAACGTGAATTTGTTTCACGAAGAATAAAATAAAACAAACTCTTAGTAACTTAGTAACTATTTCTGAATAATAAATGACCAAAAAAAGTGACGATTTTTTATGATTTTGATATTCCGTTAGGATATGAAAGCAACAAAACAAACGGTGCTTGTGATCATTTTCAAGTTAAAAAAAATATTCACCTCTCTCTCTCTCTCTCTCTCTCTCTCTCTCTCTCTCTCTCTCTCTCTCTCTCTCTCTCTCTCATCTATTTATATATATATATAACTCTCTTTTTTATCTCTTGCTCGCATCTACATGCTCTTTCCTTCTCCTCTTCTTCCTTTCTATCCGTCTGAATCTTTTTCTTCTTCTTTTTTCTTTTTTGAATTATAAAAAATAATTTGTAGTTTTCGTAATCCAACAAATTCTTTTAAATAATCAGAAAATAAACTTAAATATCTGAAATATTTTCCCGCATGTTGCACACGTTGTTTGCCGAATGTTTGGGTCGTGGTAATTTAATTGTATATAATTCTCTCTCTCTCTCTCTCTCTCTCTCTCTCTCTCTCTCTCTCTCTCTCTCACTCACTCTCTACATATATATATATATATATTTGTATGTATACATATTTACATATCTTTCCTTAAAATCTGGATGATAACTTTTAATGTAATTCCTTACAAAAACAAAAACAACCCAAAATCCAGGCAAAACTTTCAAATATATTCCTGTTTTTTTTTTTCTTTGGATATTTCCGAGTGAATATTTCCGTTTAAATGTCTTTTTTCTTTCCTTCCTTCTTTTGTGTCGGTACAACAATCTATCACCTCTTTCCACCATCGACCTTTAACCCCCGCCTTTTTTTTTCACCCCCCGGAGTATCAATAGTCCTATACACTAGTCATTATCCTTCCAGCCTCCGATGATAAAGCAGTGCCAGTGACGCTCTCTCTCTCTCTCTCTCTCTCTCTCTCTCTCTCTCTCTCTCTCTCTCTCACACACACTTTAATGCCGGTAAAATTACCAGCTGCTAAATCCCTGCCAGTATGCAACATATATACACATACATATATATATATATCTACTTTTCTACAACAATTGCGCTGCTCCGTTGTTGTAACTGACTGTTATGATTCCATTGAGTGCGATGAAGAAATTAACTGACTGCCTGTAAAAACTCTGTAAATACCATTTCGCGGTACACGCACTCAACTGTTAAACCTCATTATAATTCTTAATTGAAATTTTGGGCTGAACAAGACCAGAATTAATAGTTCTTTTTAGAAGTCTTCTTTCCTTCTGATTTGATTCTGACAATCTATTGTTACTTTTATCAGTAGAGACGCGACGCTTATCCTGATATCAAAACTTCCTTTTTTTTTTTTACATTTAAATAAAATAATTTCTTTGGTTTCATTTGAAATATGAGACGACTTTATTTACCTCCATTCAGAGGTTGTTTTTTTTGGGTTTTTTTTGGTCATCTAGTAGATAATTGAAAACGAAAAAGATTTGGACAGTTGTTATAGACGAATCAGTCGATCCCAAAAGTTAAGCAACGATAAGCCTATTCAGTTCTGGGATGGGTGACCATTTAGTAATAGCAGCATTTAGAGGGTTTTTTTTAGGGAGGATATTTGGTAAAATATTGAAGACCTTACTAAAAATAAAAGAAAAAAGATTCGGATAGAAACTAATAGATCCCCAAAGTTAAGCACTGATTAGCCTGTTCAGTTCTGGGATGGGTGACCATTTAGTAACAGCAGCATTTAGAGGGTTTTTTTTTAGGGAAGATATTTGGTAAAATATTGAAGACCTTACTAAAAATAAAAGAAAAAAAGAAAAAGATTCGGATAGAAGCTAATAGATCCCCAAAGTTAAGCACCAGTTAGCTTGTTCAGTTCTAGGATGGGTGACCACAGTTATAGCAGGTTTTGTAAGCAACTTAAGGCCTGTGTACCAATCCAAGCTAATTGAATGTTAAGTTACGCTTAAAGCAGCTCTTCCTTCAGATTACCAAAGTTAAGCAACGATCAGCTTGATCAGCACTTAGACGGGTGACCACTTATTAACAATAAGTATTGAAAGCAATATTAGGTTGGTTGGTTTGATTTTACAGCATGTCAACCCATATTGATGTTTGCACCCACTGCACCTTCGATGCACAATGTCTATGACCCCAAACGTTATGATATTCTGTGGTGGCACGAGTCAGAGACAGGTTCACAAGGATAAAAATAAACACAAAGTCTGATAACAGGACGCTGATGGAAGAGGAAGTTGTGACACTTGTGCAGTTTTTGGTGGAGTAGTGTACACTTGGGTTTATGTCAGCTGGCAAGAAAGTTGTTTTAAGTCTAAGTCTATTACTAGCTTCACTGATGTGGGTCTGGCTATTCCTATCTACTGCTACGGGGACAACCTCTCACTCCAAAGGCAGAGTGGAACTGGGAGTAATGGCAAAATAGTACTTCACACTCCCCAGTGCTCGAGAAATTAAAATACACAACTAGATGCAGTTTAACGTTATACCCAGGCCATTAAGACCCTCGGCCACCGACTTCTAGCACATATATGATAAAAAGGGTTGGGGTTTGTCATAAGGGCAATAGGGTTGGGACAATCATATAGGTGCTAGGACTTTGACGTGACCAACTGATTGCCCACACGTCTAGAATATGAGGGTGTATATTACGCCGACCGCCCCTCTGCAGAAGGGGTAGATACCCCTCTCAGAGAGACCGCCTGTTGGTTGTAGGTGACCACATGTAATGCTTGAGGACTGGATCCTTGTGGGTAAGCGGTCCGTAACTCGGGTACTAAGTCGTCACGTGGCCTGCAACTCTCCACTTACTTGTGTCCGATCAATCCCCTGTATGATTAAGTCCCGAACGTATTCTACAAATCTGTGTTTGAAGGCGGTGGCTGAGGCTGATGGGGTAAGCAAGAAGTTTGGGTGTTTTAAGGTTTAAAAGTAGCTGGATATTCTTGGTGCGTGTTCTTAGGGGTTTTGCTTTTAACCCCCATCTCATTTGGGGGTCGCGCTGAAAAGGAAGGAATTCAAGGAACGAAATGACGTTAAACTCTATCTGATGGTGAAGTTCTAATTCTGGAGTTCTGGGTAGCGGGAAACTCTGCTCTATTGATTTGTTTACTTTTGAGATTTACAAATGCTAGACATTCTTTTAAGTAGAATTTCAATGCTATTTCTATGTATATTTTGATTTTTAAATATTTTCAAATATAAATCAAATCTTTATAATTTTTGCATAAAAAGCAGGAACCGGTGATACCTAATGTGTATATAAATATAAATTCGTTTTATTTTCGTAATTTCGTCCGGACATACATACTTACATGCCAACAGTCCTTTATATAATTACTAGAAGCGGCTACCCAGCATCACCTGAGTAGAGGGGCGACAAAAGAAAAACGTCGTATAATGGTTAGCAAGTTAGTCTCGCAGATCCATTATTATGTATATCTTGATTTTTAGACATCATCGTAAATATAAATCAAATCTTCATAATTTTTGCACAAAAAGCAACAACCGGTGATATTTAATGTTTACATATATCTACTTTGTCGTTAATTGTTCTATTTTCGTAGTTTCGTCCGGACATACATACATACATACATACTGTTGAAATTTATTATGGAGGCGCGTGGTCTAATGGTTAGAGTCGTAGGAAATGGACTCATCAACGCGAGTTCAATTCCTGGACGAAGCTGTTGGCATTTCACATAGCACTAATACCCTTGGGAAAGGTATGAATCCAATTCTCCCTCTAGCTATGGGTAAATAGCAGGGAAGACTGGACTCTTTAACCATGGCTAGGTAACCAGTTTATGAGAAGGAAAACTCTGAATTAAAAACTGTTAAACTCCGCTTAAGAAATTGACCTTGTGTCGCATCCTGCTTGTGCGGAGGGGTTGGTAAATATATATACAGTTGAAATTTAGAAAAGAACTCGCTCCTGGCTACACCGGCTGGCAGTCCTTAGGGGGCAAACGTCGGGTTTCATCGGTAAACAGCAGCAAGGTGCCCGCTCCCTTATGATCACGTGATGTTTCTTATAAAAGCGTTCACTGCTTCTCCCTCACCCTGTTTCCCACTTTTCCCTTAGGGGACAAAGCTGTCTTTTCACCCGTTTCCCTTTAACAGATGCCCAAGTTAAGTGCATTCATGCTATTCTTTCTCTGTTGGTCTATTCCACCAGAAGGAATTCTGGTCCATTCCTTTTGAAATGCAGATTTTAGAGACTTTATCAAGATACCCAATGACGGTCGGATAAGAATTACCTATCATTTCCGCACAAGAGAATTTAGAAGAGCTTTCGATAATTTACTGCAACCTTCAGATAAGCTAACCCCCATGCACCCTTTGATACTTTGAAGTCTTCAAGACTCTCGCAGGATTAACTCTTGCAACAATTCACTTAGCAACTTGACTACTATACAACTAACTACTAGCTAACCCTCTCACGGTCCTGTGAAGAGCCCCTGACAAAACATATCACCGGTAGCTTATCTGACCTAACCTAACGAATATTGGATTGAACACCCTCACTAAACCCTTTTGTTATACCATATATATGTATGCATTGTTGTATATTTCCACGTATTTAATCTGTTGTAGCACATTTGTCGTCGTAATCTTGTTTCTTTGAAGTTCGTGCCCAATTTTGTCCCTGTATTTGTTCCTCGTAAATGATCTCCTCTACACCATAGGAGCCAACTTGATTTACAGTTAATTTTTTACAATACAAACATACATGTTTACATACACACCAATAACTCTTCTTCAACTTTCTTGTGGGTCAAACAAAACAACGAGGGTACGGGAAAGTCCGATCGAGAAGGTTCACCCACCTATAAGTGGCCCGCAGCGCAACACGCACTTATAGGCCCGCAATAGATAAGGATTAAAAATATATTTTCAGTATATCATATTACAGGAGGCACCTTATGATGAACAATTTATATTGTCAACAAGTCATTGGAGCTAACCAGCTGTCATCAGTTGTTCATGGTATTTTTGTTTTCACTTTTCTTCTTCTTCTTCTTCTTCTAGTTTTTGGGAATTATTATAAACTGATAATTCATCAACGTTTTATTTTCTGGTCTGTTTATTCAGAATATGAAAAGATTCATCTCACCTCTCTCTCTCTCTCTCTCTCTCTCTCTCTCTCTCTCTCTCTCTCTCTCTCTCTCTTCTAATCACATTTCATTATGCCAACTTGCATCACAATGAAAGCAATTAAAACTATGAATAAAAGAATTTCCAAGTTATTAAACAAAATTAGACGAATCTCTAAACTTCCTTTAAACATTATATTAACCTCAATTCGGGCGCCTACTGTAGCGCGATAGTGCTGGGACCATAGTTTCCTCTAAGTTACTACAGCCCTGTTGGTTGGGGCTTTAAAATACACCGACTGAACCTCTGCAGTTGGGTAAGACCCCCTCCAATAGAACTACCTGCTAGCCGTAGGTGGTAACCTGTAATGCTTAAGGACAGAATCTTGGAGGCTGAGCAGCTTATGACCTGCACCACACCACTTTGGTCCTTACTTAGGCTAGACAGGCGGTCGGAGAGACTTCCTTCGATCAATCGTATGGTCATTTCAAGCCCTAGCACCTATATGATTGTCCCAACCCTATTGCCCTTATTGGCAAGCCTCTGCCCTTTTTATTATATATGTGATAGAAGGCAGTGGCAGAGGGTCTTAGTGTCCTGGGTATGATGTTAAACTCAGTCAGATGGTGAATTTCTAATCCTGGTGCTCTGAAGAATGTGGAGTACCCCTTCATCACCATTACTCCTAGATCCACTGTGACCTGGAGTGGTAGTACCTGTTAAGATCCCATCTATGGGTTAAATAAAAAAATAAGATTTTTAAAAGAATGTGTTTAAACAAATTGAGTTTAAAAATAAAATTGAGTATCCATCAAGAATGAATCAAACAAAATGTCCTCGGCCTAAAATAACCCAACAAGAGTTGATATGCCGTAAATTCCAACCAACCAACCAACCAAAGTAAGATGTGGCTTTTACCCCGTACCATAAAACATTTACCTGTCATCGACATCATTTTTTTCATCAAAAGTCATGATCATCAGTTACTTTTTCAAATTCTGATTCTTTGACCTTGCTGGTTTTAATTTACAAATAAAATGTTAAGCAAGAGTTAATTTCACGTTCGCACACTAGGGGTCCTCAGATGCGGCCAAGAGGATCATTTAACTTATTTTCCCTAATTACAGTTTTTCTGTCTAATTATTCCCCTTGTTTTAGACGGACGGTCGTATCAATCGGCTGGTCACAGCATCCGACTAGAAACCACAACATTACGCTTTCTATACCGGCCTTCGCCATCTCACTGCATGAGTAGCACAGGGAGATGATAGTAGGTGTGGCGCTCCACCTCAGACGCAAAAACAATCTCCTTGGTTTAGCGAAAAAGGGGATAGACTTCTTCGCCGTTCGGCTGATACCGACATTAGGCCACCCCGTCGACTTTACTTAATTTTTTAAATTCCAAGCCGTTGTTGTATCAGTACTTCTCTATGACTCCACCACTTGTACCCTAACGAAACGCCTTGAGGATAAGTTAAATGGGAGCTGCACAATTCGTGGAGACAGCAGCCTTCTGGAAAGTAGTTGTACGGTCATTTGCCCCTATCACACAAACCATCTGAGTGAGAAAAAGACATGCTGGACACTGCTTGAGAAGCAAAGACGAACTGATAAGTGACGTTCTCCTATGGAAACCAGCGCATGAGTACGCCAGTGTCAAAGACCTATATTGACCGGCTCTGCGCAGATGACCTTCCGAGGGCAATGAATAATAGGGACGGTTGGCGAGAGATTGTCATGGATATCCGTACTACTAGCGTGACATGATGATGAGGAGGAGAAGGGGGAAGGAGGGGGAAGGAGGAGGGGAAGGGGAGGAGAGGGTATAATAAAACACAGATGTCCATACATTTGAAGCTAAAACTAAAAAAAAACGTATTTTTTGAATTTCGAATGCGTGATTGTGTTACAAAATACATTTAATCATTATAGAATGGGGAGAAAAAAAAGTAAATCCCATTCGACATTCAGAATTGGTTTCATAGAAATAACTTTTATTTAAGCAAAAATATTCATAGCAAATATCTAACAACACATTCGGATTAATAAACGAATGAACATATGAAGTATTGTCAAATCAAACACAATTACAATTTTATTCGACAAAGAAAAAAGAAAGAAAAGATTCTCAATATTTGCAGTAAAGATTGGTTGGCTAAAATAACAGATTCATCAAATGATTGCATTGATAAGAATCTGAAAAAGGTTGCACGGAATTACAACGAAGGATCATCTATAATTAGTTAGAAGGTTCGTTGGTTGGCTGGTTGGTTGGTTGGTTTTATAGAATGTCAATCCTTGTTGGGTTTATTTTATGCCAAAGTCAGTTTAACGATTATGATCCCCAATTATATGATCCGGTATGAAAATTCAATTTCTCAATCATTTCAAACAAGTTACCAATTCATAATTAATCGCAATATCTATTTTTAAGCGTAGATATGATAATGTGGTTCAAAATTAGTTTAAATATTATAGGGCTCATGTGGTCACAGAAATTTACTGCCAGCCAACACTGGGTCCTCCTGCTTATATATATATATATATATATATATATATATATATATATATATATATATATATATATAATATTATTTATATTTTGCTTGAAGGCAATTATAATGCATGTATCGCATAAAATTCGATAATTATAGAAAATAATCTTGACAAGTGAATCCCGGCAAAGGATGGCTCGTTATGCAGAACACCGTACAGACTGTTTCGACTTTATTAAGTCTCATCAGCGATGTATACTAACGACTCCCCTCCGACAGGATGTTTCGACTTTATTAAGTCTCATCTGTACGGTGTTCTGCATAGCGAGCCATCGTTTGCCGGGATTCACTTGTCAAGATTATTTTCTATAATTATCGAATTTTATGCGATACATGCATTATAATTGCCTTCAAGCAAAATATAAATAATAATTTATTTAACAATGCTTCTAAAAATACAAACATCCAAAAATCTTATATATATATATATAATATTTTTTTTATTTTTTTATTTTCCACTTTTATTTTTATTTTTATTTTTATTTTTATTATCGTAACATACACAACCTGTATTTTTTAAATACTCTCAAACCAAATTAAACTAGTTATTAAATAATTTTAAATTTTCAACTTTTAACTATTAATACGACCCATAACATATCTTTTATTAAATAATAATTGAAAAAATTATTTCCATAAATTAATTCAAATTTTTAATTCAATAATCAATAACCGTTCCTGATCTACGAAAATGTAAACAAGCGTTCCTCTACTGAATTTAAGTCCCATTCCAACGGGCATGTTTATAACACCAAAGATTAATCGTAAACTCGATTAATTTAAAAGTAACCCTGAAGAATCTATCGATGAAACTCGAGTAGGTTACTCATTTCCATTCTTAAATAAATTTATGCTCTACATTGTATTGAGCACTTTGTATTTGTTTTTTCTCAACCTTAACCTCTGGATATTGTGCGCTTCCAACGATCGTTCTTATACCCACCGGTAAGTTAATACTTATACATATACAAAATATATATATATATATATATATATGTGTGTGTGTGTGTGTGTGTGTGTGTAATGACACTTACACGAACGTAAACTTGGTGGAATCTGGTTTTATCTATGTGCAATATTTGATAAGTAAACAGAGAAACTCACAAACTTGCAACTTACAATTCGTGCTTTATTCAGTCCCCAGCAAACCATTTATTCGTGTAACAATATTATGAACAACATTTTATGACATGAAAATAAAAAAAAGCTATAAAAATTAATGAGTTAATATAATCATTTCTGATGGTTTAAATGAAGACGTTGAGTCCAATCAAAGTCGTGAACAAATGATTTGTTCTCAGATCATTTTTTTATTACTTCAAAATCGATAGACATGAGAGTTGTTACGATACATGTGGCCATTTTAGAATTCTAGTTGAAAGCAGTTTTACAGTGGAGACTCCTTATGGCATAAAGTTTTATCCTTTCTTGAAGTAGAAAGATGTAGTATCAGTTTTAATCCTTGTCTGTTGATCTGTCCTGAAACTGTTGATCCTGTCGTGAAGTAGAAAGTTGTATAATCCTTGTCTGTTGATATGTCCATCCTTTAGCAGACCCCCCACCCCCACCCCCAGCGAGAAATTTTAGGACAATTTATCAACGCCTTTAAATAGTAAATTAAATACATGTTCGGGCGTTTTTGATTGGCCGATTCAGACACCACTATTTTGGAATAGTCTATAAATATAAGTCGTGGTCATTAGCACACCTTATACCATAAAATACTCTAACAATATCATCTCAAAAAGCCCTACCTCCAGAGACGCCACTAATATATATATATATATATATATATATATATATATATATATATACAGAGATGCTGATAGGTACGGATCCTGCGTCCTTGACACACACACATCTAAAAGGGCGTCGTAAAATCTTATCCCAGTGTTTTCCTTTTTTCTTCCTACACCATTTCAAGCTAACTGTAAATACATGTCAATAGTTTCGTAGAAACGAATTATACTAGATAGGTTGCAAGGTAAGAGTTAGACGGCTTTAGTTGGGACCCATAAATTTTTCCGGGGACTCATTCAAAGCAAATATGTGCGTCACGGGACGCACTAAATCAAAAAACTATCAGCATCACTATATATATATGTATGTAAAGTATCCAAATGACTGGTAGTAAAGGATGATTCCACCTGGGATCCTCAAAATCTCACTGTAATCTTCATCCGAAGAGGCCAGTCTCTCAAGCTTTTGGTCGAAATAAATTTATTACGGAATGACGGTTTGTTAAGTTTTTACTTTCTTTGGAAATTATATACACACACACACACACACACACACACACACACATATATATATATATATATATATATATATATATATATATGGGAAAATGATTTTTGGTTGTTTAGAAGCATGAAAGAAATACATGAAATAAATGAAGAACTGGGTTGAATATTATGTTCTAAATTCCATCTATTTACCGATATTTCGAGGAGCTACGTTCCTCTTATTCAAAGGTTTGTGTTGCATAGATAATATGGGTGCTTTATTTATAAGTTAACACTGCTCAATTTCATTTATAGAGAATTTATATTCAAGATAATGTGCGTGGACATGGAGTCAACGATGCCTGGTTACTGACAGTTTCTCGCCTGTGCGATCTCTAGTCTATCGCGTAGGTGAGAAATTGTCAGTAACCAGGCGCCGTTGACTCTATTCCCACGCTACCTTAACTTATATATATATATATATATATATATATATATATATATATATATATATATATATAGGCACCAACAAAATAAGTCATTTAGGCCATGTTGAAGGGAGAAACGTAAATATTTTTGAACTTAAAAAAAAACTCTCAAAAAAGAAATAAATAACATATAGAGTTGTTACAAAGTAAAAGTTATTTCAAAGATCAGATTATCCGATTGGGGAAAATTACTCACCGTTATCTTGAAAAATAAGTAAAACAGTTCTTTTTTTTTTTTTCTACAACAGGGTCAATTTCTTTATTGATATTTTTTAGCAGAATTCTGTATTCATTGTTCTTTTACAAAAAAAGCTCTCGCATCGACACTTATAGAACTCTTTTGATATAATGATTCAAATTCTTATCTTTATAGAAAAAAAAGTTAAATTCGTTTTTTGTCGGTACATTGTTCATAATTCATAAAATACAATAGAGATAGTATATATGTGTGTGTGTGTGTGTGTGTGTGCGTGTGTGTGTGTTTTGCTCAGGTGTTTTCTTTCTTACAGGAATAATATTTTTCCAAAGTTGCTACTAAGTGCCGCCATTAAATGGAACAAATGTTTTAAGACATTTCTTATGGGGCCGCCTGTTGGCCGTGGGTGGTGACCTGTGATGCTTAATGACGGAATCATATTGGCTGTGCTGTCCATAACATGTAACCCTCCACTTTGACTCTTAATTAGGCTTGACGGGCGGTCGAAGGGGCACCCTCCAATCAATCGGCTGGTATATGTGCCTAAAGCCGGTGGATGAGGGTCATATTATTCTGTGTATAACGCTAAACTGCATCTTGTGGTGAGGTTCCAATCCTGGAGTTCTGAGGAGTGTGGAGTCCCCCTTCATTTCAATTAGTCTCAGTTCTACATTGACCCGTAATGGTAGTACCTGTTAGCATCCCATCTATAGGTTAGATAAATCAAAAATTAGTTTT
Organism: Doryteuthis pealeii; assembly: GCA_023376005.1. NCBI lineage: Eukaryota > Metazoa > Mollusca > Cephalopoda > Myopsida > Loliginidae > Doryteuthis > Doryteuthis pealeii. Next base: position 53,335,395 of record CM042145.1, on the reverse strand, counting down.
TTTAAGTATGTTTTAAAAAATGAGTATAACATTTTTTGAATGCTCAACAAGAATGAATAAAACAAAAACATCATCGGACTAAAATAACACAAGTAACTTTTCTTAACTAGCAGGA
>CM042145.1:52972780-53330280 GCA_023376005.1 Doryteuthis pealeii | reverse complement strand
GTGATAATAGGTGTTTATTTTCATGTCGGCATTTCTTATATATATATATATATATATATATATATATATATATATATATATATATATATATATATATATATTAGGAAAATGACTAAGAAGATTTAGAATGAAGACATAATAGACTATTTCAGGTGGCCTATAAGAATGCTTACTCCTCCGGCCACCATCATCAGACGCCAAATGAAGAATATTATTCGGGTCACATACACACTCAGCTACTTCTCGGATAAACTCACAGTGAGTCATAAATCAATTTCTTGCCCCCCGCCCTATATGATGTGAATCAAACAGGGAAGTGTAACCTCTTCAATTTATTTTCATCTTTTATTTCCCTTTGGTTTAATGACGAGACAATATATTTAAATATACATTTATACATACATTAACAAAACAATTCCGATGAATTTAACCAGAAAATGGTTTCCAGTAAACAAATGGACTGGTCACATTTGAATGTATATTTTCCTTTAAAGAATTTTCTCATTTTTTACTCATATTTTCTCCTGATGGTGAGCTAAATTTGAAACTATTAAAGAACGATTAAAAAATAACACACCACTTTTTGTTCCTATTATATATAACAACATATATATATATACACACACACACACACACACACACACACATATATATATATATATATATATATATATATATATATATATATATATACATTCCAACCAAATTAAGATTTATTTCTAAAGATTATCCAATTCTTTCATTGCGCGTCTTTTTCAGAAAATAAACAGATCCATTTCTCAAAGAAATAAAATCCAAAACAGATTGTCTCATTTTTCTCTCCAAAATATTAAGATCCATTTCAAAAAATGAAAAATAAAATCCAATTTTTTGATCTGTCATTTCTTTCCAAAATAATCAGATCCATTTCTAAAAAAGATAAAACCCCAAAGTGAATTCCTTTGTATTTTCGAAATGGATCTAAATTCAATTGGAATGCGATATGATAACGCGGCCATACAGCATGCAATAGAGATGAAATATTTATCGGTCGTGTATTCTTCCATGCTAAAAGCCCTATTGGGTTTCTTTTTGATAAAATGAAAACATTGCACAAATTGTTCTTGACGGGGTCAATTAATGAGGAAGTTTTGAGAGAATACAAATTCATATATTCAAAGGAAATGCTCAAATGATTTCATACTTAGCGAGTTTTATTAATACTAGCAAGAATATGCGCCCTCCGCCGGGCGTAAGTTTTAATGTAATGAAATATATTAAATTAGAAAGACTAACAAAATTATATAAGAACACATATAAAAAGACATTTTAATCATATTTTAATTGGTTTCTATATGAAATCATCCATAGGATTGATTTTAATATGTTGGAGTACAACCCGTCAGCCTGATGAACTAAAGGGCTCACTGAATATCCGAAAATGGCCGTCAATATCGGATCCCTTCTATCAACCATGAGTTGTAGTGTTTTCTACACTTTCTAAAAGTCTGGTTGAATGCCCACGTTGTGCTCTGATCTCAAACGACCGCTGCAGAAACTGATACAAAACGTCTAACGGCGGTTTGATGGTTATATCACAAGACAATTATTTATTCATCACTTATATAACAAGAAAAAATACAGAGGTCAATCTTACTCAAAGCTGTGGGAGTAATGGACGTCTAATTAATTTGTTTCGGTCAGAATACAATCATGGGTTCTGAAAAATATCGCTCAGGTAGTTCTTAGGTTAATTTCTTGGCCAAGTTTTCCACTCCGATCAAATCTAAGTGAGGAATCCTTTTCTCTGGGTTCCTTGATAGTCTTGTCTGAAGTCAGTTGGTCTGTTCGATCCGTTTCTCTTCGTTCTCACTGACCACTCACCCGGTTCTGTAAGCCTCTACATCGCTGCTCTCTCAGCCTCTGCCTGCCTCAAGTCTCAAAACACCCAGTTTAAATAATCTCTAAACCCGGAACTAAGTAGGTTCCAGTTGGCAAATAAATATTAGCTATCCCTTTGTTTCAACTGGGATTTCCTAATTTTGGCCAAATAGTCCCCCCCCCTTAGTGGTAGTAAGAGGGTTAATCCCAACATTAACTCAACAAAGAATTAAAAAGCTTCCTTCATTTATCTGAATTCCATTTATGTGAAAAAATCATTTCCTTTTTATGCCCAAAATAAATTCTGACCAGCTGGAATCACTAGGGGTGGGGGTTCCTATCTACTCGAAACCCAGACATTGTGTCACCCACTAAAGTCTTTTGTTCTAATGCTGGTTCCTTAGGCCATAACAATGTCACGAGAGAATAAAACAATAATATTAGAGATTAATAACACCAAGTAATTAATTATTAAACCCGGTTTTGTTAAAACCAGTATGCAAATTAACCACACCATATATTATGTAAACCTTTTTTTCGTAGTAATATAAAGGACACATTGCAGGATTTTAAACGCACTAATAACATGGGCAGTTTTGAGGCAACTTAGATTTTCATCGAGACATCGTTAATGAATAAGATTTATTATATGCATTAATTATTTTGACTATAAATTAAATACTCATTGAATTCGTAAGCATACGCAATTTCTGAGGGTATTGTAACGTAAGCAGTGACGTAGTTTCGGTTACAGATAGAAACTGAATCTTCATTATAATAAGATTTTTATTTGAAATTAGCAAGGTTACTAGGCGTTGCCCAGGATTTAAAAAGTTAAAAATGAATCTTATCTATATTTATATATAGAATAGTAAAACTTATTTTCTATATACTTGTTTTATTATCTTTTATTCTTTTTGGTTTTTAAGTTGTTTATTTGTATAAAAATTCACCTATAATGACGACGATAACCGTTACGCAGAGCCCGCTTCCTTTTCACTACTTCTTTTGTATAGACCATATATATATATATATATATATTATATATATATATATATATTCCCAAAGCTCGGTAGAGCTCCCTAGAGGGGACTTTAACCAACTTTCACCGCTTAGCGTAAAGGCATTATTCGTCTGTTGTTTACAGACTTGAGTTCTCTGGTGATCGTAACATACATCTACAGACGTATGTACTTATCAGTTAAATGTTCGCTTCTTACTGACAACTACTGACAGCCGAGACGGTAAAGAGTCGGACTGATGAAAATTTAGTCTGGGTTCGCTCTCGGCTGTTAAATAGCTGTTAAGTCTAGCCACACTGATGAGACGTAAACATCGAAACACGATGGATGACTATATATATATATATATATATATATATATATATATATTAATATTTTTTTATTATTTTAATTCCTTGGTTCAGATATAAATTTATTTCTGCATTTCTTCGCCATCTCAGTTTGATTTTACTAATTTCAGACGTGAAACGAGATCATTCCAATGAGAGCGTGTATGAGGTCTTCAAATAAAAAAACAATCATACTGAGGTGGCAAGGAAAATGCAGAAACAAATTTATATCTAAACCAAAGTCTCTATTTACACACACACACACACACACACACACACACACACACACACACACACATATATATATATATATATATATATATATATATATATATATATATTGTTATGTATATATGAGTATATATATTTATCTATATTATATATATATATATATATATATAATACATATATAATATAGATAAATATATATACTCGTTAGATATACCAACAAAGAAGCATACGTGGAGCACATAACAATATATATATATATATATATATATATATATGATATATATGATGAGTATATATATTTATCTATATTATATATGTATCATATATATATATATATATCTCATCATATATATCATATATATATATATATATATATATATAGACAAAGAATAAGGTCGATTAAGCATCTATGAACCCTATGAAGAAATACTTGATACGACGATAAGAGAGCAGTTAAATAACGGAAACGGAAATGATAGTAAAAACAAATTTAAAAAGAAAATCTGTCCATATTTTCTAATTGAAAAGATCATGTTTTTCTTTTTTTTAAAGTAAAATCTTTTTTGACATTCGATCGTCTCTCATCTTAACTTAATTTTCGCCCACTTCCCGGGCAATATCACCCACTCCCCGCTGAGAAAATGCTGAAGCTAATTTATTCATTTACTTCATGGATGAATATTACGTTCAAAGGTTCCCGCTGTCAGATATTGAACTGGATTAGAGAAATCTTAGAAGTGTCTGTAGCGGATATTGATCTCTTTATTGCTTCTGCAATTAACTAACTGGTATTTGTTAAGCACCAGAAGGACGTGTGTGTATACCACAGTATGATAATTGGATTGTTATAACGTTTGATGTGTTTACTTAGGAGCTATTGTAAATAGTTTGATATGTACAAATCATAATCATCTTGATTTAACGCTCTCTCATTCTTTCTTTTTTTCTTTTCATTATGTTTAATTGAAACAGATTAGTGTTATCGCTTTCGCACTTTCACCTCCTCTCACTATCTTTCCCTACTTTCTTTCTTTCTTTCTTTCTTTCTTTCTTATTATTTGTTTTTTTTATAGCATCTCTTTTTACTTCCTTTTATTTCTTTATAATAAAAACGGAATGGTCCATTATTCAGCTGAGGTGGGACACTCATAAGAAATGATTATTTGGCGGATAAGCAACACCAGATAATCAGGATTTACATTTTTGCGTTTCATCTTGGACGATTTGGACGGTCTCATTTTTAACTAAATGATGTTACAAGATGATAACGGTCGGAAGATTAAGGAATAAAAGTATTTATAGATAGATTTGTTGCCTCAGAAACACTAGGTTCCGGCTTTGCAATCGACTCAGCCCATGAGTAGCACAACTTGGATATGGGCGATAAAGTGAGGAGCTGATGGTAGGTGTGGTGCTCCACCCCCGATGCAAAAGCAATCTCCCTGGTCTAGCGCTAGTGGAAAGGGGATAGACTCCCTCGCGGTCAGGTTGATACCGACAACCACCTACTTTACGAGTTGTGTGATATGATTCCAAGGTTGAGACCCTTTGGTGAGAATTGAACTCATGTCAGCCGCTATGATCGGTAACCATTACATATCCTGCATTTTGGATTATCTTTTGATCGTTGTTTAGTTGGTTGGTTGGTTGGTTGTATATCAACCCTTTTCAAGCCATTTAATGGCGAATCAAGTCATTTTGATATTCGGTCTCTTACAGTACCTGCTGTTGTTTAAAATGGTCACCCATCTAAGTATTGAACAGGTTAATCACTACTTAACTTCAGCGATCTTGAGGTGTTGTGACTGAGTTATCAAATAATAACATTGAAAATCCGAAAGAAAGATTAACATCGGTGTGTTACCCTTTGGTACAAACAACATAAATAGGATAATGTCCAGTGCGCTGCTCTTAAGACACACAGGAGAGAAGCCACACTCTTGTGAAGTGTGTGGCTCTTCTTTTTCACACAAATCATATTTAAGGATGCATATGCAAAAACACACAGGAGAGAAGTCATATTCTTGTGTGGCTCTTCATTTTCAACAAAGTACATTTTAATGGCACATAAATGAAACACAATGGAATTCAGTTGAATTTTGGTTGCCTCTTTGAGGGCATTAAAAATCCCTGTTAACTCGTATATAAGTCGAATTATGAAACCTCAATTTCTAGACAAAAACCGGCATCGACCAATACAGAAATAATAACTTAGGTGTCCCATCATGGTGTAATGGTTAGCAAGCTAGTCTTGCAGATCCATTACTACTGAGAAGCGAGTTCGACCATGTATTACATCTTACCCGTTGTGAATGGGTTGGGTAAATACTTACATGAGTTAAACTTTTTTTGTAAAGTTGAAATTCCAACATAATCGAAACGGCTAGAAACTTTGGTTTCATAAATCAATTTCATGACCCTAAAATCAAAAATTCTCCAATCGGCTTCTCTTCGATATTTTCTTATTTATCCCATTAAAATATATTAATACTCATGTTCTTTAATTGTACGATCGTTATCATCTTGCAACACTCTCTGCTTAAAAATGAGACCGTCCGCATCGCCCAAGATGAAATATATAGGATCAACTAAAATGTAGGTCCTGATTCTCTGGTGTTGTTTATCCACCGAATTCTTATTTCTTATGAGTGTTGTCCTCTCGGCTAAATATTGGACCATTCCATTTTTATTATAAAGAAAGAAACGGAAGAAAAAGGATATGCTACAAAGAAAAAAATGTAATTAGAAAGAAAAAAAGTAGGGGAAAGACAGAGAGATGGGATAAGTTTTTATAATAAAGAAAGAAAGGGAAGAAAAGGGACTTGCTACCCAGAAAAATACAATAAGAAAGGAAGGAAGGAAGGAAAGAAGGAAAGAAAGAAGGGAGTAGGGGAAATATAGAGAAAGGGGATGGGCGTGTGGAAGCGATAACGCTAATCTGTTTCGATGGAACATAGGGAAAAGATGAAAAGAAGAAAAGAAAGAAAAGAGAATGAAAGAGTTAAATGAAGATTATTATACTTTTTACATATTGAACTATTTAGCAATAGCTCTTAATTAAGCATATCAAATCTTGTCAAAATTAAATTATCATACTGTGGTATATCCACAGGTCTTGTTAGTTAAAATATACTACATAAATTATATAATATGGACTGTTTGTTCGAGTGGTTTGGCAAACGCACTTTTGTCCCGTGGGTTGGTAAGCACAGAAAAGAGAACAAGTCTTTTTTTTTGGGGGGGGCGCCGAAAGTTATACTTTTCCGGATGTAGAATTATGGGATATCTCTTATTTCATCTTATTTCATTTTTGTATCTTATTGTTTCATTTTTTTTAAATTATTATTATTAAACATTACTAATTTTGATATTTCGGACTGTTGTCCTCGTCTTTATTGTGGTATATATAAACACAACGTTCAGGCCACAGGATTTTCTTATTTACCTTAAACTAAAGTCATGATCTAAAATCGGTGTTCTTGAGTTCAAGAGGGGTTTCGGAGCTTTATATCGTTACCACTAGTCAAAGCGCTCCTAGCAGCATAAAATGCGTCCAGACTTATTGACAGAAATGTGATTATTATATTGCCTCGATCTAAATTTATTGTAAATTCTATTAAATGATATAGAAAAAAGGATGCTAACTATCGTTATACGTTTCCTTTTTTTGTGAAAGAGAGACGCCCTTTGTGTGTGTGTGTGTGTGTGTGTGTGTGTGTGTGTGTGTGTTAGAAAATTAAGGTTTTATTTTATGAGGGAGTAAAACAAGGGGAATAGACATTTAACAGCAAGATAAAGTATTTGTGGAATCTGACAAGATTTAAGTGTAAAAACCGCAACAAAAATGAACATTGTTAATTACATTTTTCTTTTTCTTTTTCTTTTTCTTTTTCTTTTTCTTTTTCTTTTTCTTTTTTCTTTTTCTTTCCCGGGGAAAACCCGAACAGACGCTTTCTTTTTTGTTTCGCTTATCATTTAAAATACACATGTTAAAAAATCTGTTCGCCAAACTTTAATGCAAAGGTGAGGCAAATTACGTTTGTACTCTTATCTTCATTCGTCTTTAATTCTTATGTGTTTGCCTCCCCCCTCTCTCTCTCTCTCTCTCTCTCTCTCTCTCTCTCTCTCTCTCTCTCTCTCTCTTTATCGAAAATGGATTATTTCTTCGTTATTTTTATTTTATCTGCAAGAATCTTTTTTGTGTCCTTGTAATTTTCTATCTGCAAAGTTTAGTGAGTGCACTGACATCACTTTAAGGTCTCGTTAATTCTTCGCTCGCGAGAGAACGTGACTGGCGATCATAAAGATCTATGTTGCGATCGCTGTTGATTGGTTGGTTGGTTGGTTAGATTTTACGGCATGTCAACCCTTGTTGGGTTGTTTTATGCCGAAGACATTCTTGATGGGTACTCAATTTTTTTACACACATTTTTAAAACTCATCATTTTTCTTATACTTAAATGTATTTATGAGATGAGGGTTGATATGAATAATTTTGATATTTCGAATTGCTGTTGAAACAGTCAGAAATATAAAAATGATTCATTTTTTTAGTTAACCCATAGATGGGGCCCTAACAGGCACTACCACTCCGGTTCAGAGTAGACCTGGGAGGAATGGTGATGAAAGGGTACTCCATATTCCCGACCTCCAGAACTGGAACCTCACTATCAGAGTTTAACGTAAAACCCAGGACATGAAAACCCTCAGCCACCACCTTCTAGCACATATATGATAAAAAGGGTTAGGGTTAGGGAGTTTGATTATCACCGGGAAAATCATCAAAAGGGTTTGACATGACCAGCTGATTGATCGGAGGGGGCCTCTCCGATCACCCGTCTAGCCTAAGTAAGAGCCAAAGTGGACTGCTTAATTTCCAGGGTGCTATCCTTAAGCATCACGAACGGCGGCCACCCACAGCCAATAGGTCTTATCCATCTGCAGAGGTGCAGTCGATGTATTCTAAAGATCCATACGATTGGGCTGATCTTTGCTGAAGTGAAAGGGCAAGTGTTACTTTTAACAGTGGAAAATCAGATTCTCTATGAACCCATCATTATCTTCACAATACTCCGGGGCTTTTCTGTACATAAATCCCGACCAACCATTCTGCCGTTCACTTAAACTTTGCAATAACTTTAGTTTGTAACTTGCTGTAGGGATTACATCCCTTACTTGCAACGGTTTCTTTATTTGACGCTAGGAGACACGAAGAGTAATTATCTCCTGTGTCTGCAAATAGCTACTTTGTGGGGTGGCCAGCAGCGTTATAAAAGAAGAAGCCGCTAAGTCAAAACTCTGCCTCGACATAGGAGTAGTAAAGCGTGAGTTGTGTTCCTGTCCATGGGCAGGGAACTTATGTGCTCCCAGAAAAACCCGTAGCGCATGAATTCGATAATAAGCTTAACTTTACACCTTCCTTTTCTATCAGCAACAGGATCAAGGACTTAACACTTTCTCTACTAAAGACTCCTTTTTTTATTAGGACATTTCGCTCATACAATTCTATATAATCTCTTCCTTGTATTGCATTGTCATGGTTGGATTCTACTCTGTTAAGTTTTCTCAGGCAATAAAATACTCTTGTTCGTCGTGAATTATATTCGCAGTTATTAAGAATGTTTTCTCCAAACTTTTTTTTCTTCTCTGGGCCACATTTTCGGGGCCATACCAAATTTTTATCGCAATGATAAAATGGGTCAATAATTATTTATAACTATTTTGACTGGGACTCATGAATACAATTATAAGTAATCAAGACGAACCTTAAAGATAAACGGATTGTCATGTAAGTAATTTATAATAATATAAGCAATTTTGAAATTTTATTTATTTTTGGTATATGAATATTTTGAAAGTTTTTCTAAATCTTTAGTTGTTTTTCAATCTTTCTGTCTCACCCACTACCCACCACCATTCGCCGTTTGGAAACATCTGCTACCTAGATTAAATTTGAGGAGATTTTTTTTTTTTAATTCTTTGTAAATTTTTGAAAAATAATTAAATAATTTTTAATGAATTAGTAATAAAGAATAAAAACTAATGATACAATAGAAATGTATTTTTTTTTAAAATTCGACCCGAGGGTGTGGGACCCTCAAAGTTTATTTAACATCTGGGTAAGTCCAAAACTGAATAAATAAAAAATAAATTGGGTTGATTTAAAGGTAAGTCAGCATTATAGTGTAATGTTAATGGGTTAGTCTACCATACGACTGTTAGGGAGTTTGATTATCACCGGGAATCACATACTTCTGACTCTGTGCAGATAGGAAATAATTGCCCTCTTTTATTATTTTTAATTACATCATTATTTCATAATTAAATAAATGATTCAAATTTATAATTAAATAAAGAGAATTAATTTAATCTTTTTTAAAACGTTGCAGATTCGGTCAGTGCGATTAATTTTTGCAATTTGCTAACATCCAACCTTTTGGGGGTATTTTTAAAAATCAGCTGCAAAACTTCAGGAGAAAAAAAGCGCTGTAAGGGGAACCCAAATCCGAACGTTTTTTAGACCTTATTTTTCTGATGCAGGTATCATTGGGGAACGAGCAAAGTTTTGGTAAAGCCTGAACCGTTTACCAAATCTTTTCCCGTTTCCCAATGATACCTGCATCGGAAAAATAAAGTTAAAAAAAATTTGGCTTAGATCACTATGGCATATCAACCTTTGTGGGTTGTTTCATGCCAAAACCATTTTTGTTGAACACTAGTGGTACTCTCTCTCTCTCTCTCTCTCTCTCTCTCTATATATATATATATATATATATATATATATATATATATATATATACCAAACCCCTCCATACGAGCAGGATGTGACACAAGGTCAATTTCTTAAGCGGAGTTTAACAGGTTTGAATTCAGATTTGTCCTTCTCCTTGACTGGTTACCTAGCCATTGTTAAAGAGCCTACTACTATATAGTCCCATCGTTAGGGAACATGAGGAGTTTCATACCTTTCAGATGGTTATTAATCCCAAAGTGAATGTAATAGCAAGACTAAGATTCGAACTCGCTGACTATAATGTCACAGTCCAGCACATTAGCCACTGTGCTACTTACTGTGCTTTAAACCTACATAAACAGTTTTACCCTGTCGCTAAGCAACAAGTGTGAAGTCTGTTATTGATTTATACATTGATAATGTAATATAATTTACCTTTAAATGACACATAAAGATATTGGAAAATTATCCGATTTTAAAAATGAAATGTATGCAGTAATTATTAAATAATAAAACCATCAGAATTGTGTAGATTAAAATCTATTAATCTGAAATGTGTTTTAGTGAGTCAAAATATATTGGTTTACTTTCATTACAATTTCACTACTTTTAGTTTGGTACATTTACCAAATAAAATCTGTCAATCCGTTTTTGTATTTCCTCTGGATAAAGATGTAAGGAGATAATAGATATGTTGTCTTTGATTGTGCGTTAGGGCATTACGTGTCAATACCATAATTCAAACCAGCCTCTTTTGGTACCCGTTCTTTGAATGGATAAGATTGTTTTTGGTCCTTGCTCTTGGGACAAAGTAGACATACTTTTCATCACGGTTCGTTGTCTCCAAATTCAGTGATGTACTTTATTTCACTATTGAAATGAAAATCACAAAGACAAGTAAGACTTTTCGCCATTTTTAACTTCTTTTTGTGCACTGCTTGTGCATGAAACAATGTGTACATTTCATCTGTTTGGGACACATCGATTCCTTTAATACTTGTCATAAGTCTTTATCTGCATTAACTCTTTGCCTACCTAATTTCCCCGATAGATGTGCTTAATTTTCTTTGTATTTCTTGGAGAGGAGATTTTCTCCTGTGCTAGTCAAAAGCATCTCTCACCAACAATCCCTATCATTCATTGCTCTTGGGAGGTCCTCTGCACAGCATCCAATATCCACAGAACTGGTCAATATGGGTGTTTGCTAGACGATCTACACGCTTGTTTCCACAGGAGAACGTCACTTATGACTTTATATCCGCTTCTCTAGCAGTGTTCAGTATGTTGTGTTCGTCTCACTCGGATAGTTTGTGTGATAGGGGGCAAGTGGCCGTACAGCTGCTTTCTTGTGGGATGTTGTTTCCATAATTTGGTTAAGTTTGCATGCAGAATTCTTGTGGAATTCCCATCTAGCTTATTCTCAAGGCATTTCGTTAGGGTCCAAAGTGATATAAAAAAATCAATGGATATACTAATGCTAATATTGTTCCTTAGTAAATAGGGACGTGACTAAATATACTCTCTAGCACCAAATATCGATAACGAGTATATATAATTTATTTTTATTAGATATATACAGGTAATAAAACTATTAAAGGGGGAGTCCATGTGGTGCAGTGGCTAATGTGCTGGACTGTGACATTTTAATAAGCGAGTTCGAATTCCAGTCTTGCTATTATGTTCACTTTCGGACTAATACCCATCGGAAAAGTATGAAACTCATCATGCTCCCCCATCTATGGGCAAAATAGTACCACTAGTGTTCTTCTATAAAGATGGCTTTGGCACTAAATAACCCCAAAGAGGTTGACGTGCCATTAAACAAAGAAACCAAACAGTTAAGCTATGTTGAAATCAATGGTTCCTACAAGATCACTGAAAGTTAAGCAGCGATGATCCTGTTCACTACTTAGATGGGTGACCGTTTAAGCAATAGCAGGTACTGTAAGCAACCTGATATTAAAATGACTTGATTCAGAATTAAATGACCCACACAGGGTTGATATGCCATAAAACAAAAAAACAACCAAAACTATTAGAATCATATATTGTTGTGTAAGATGTATAAGTAAAATACCTATAAACTCGTACAATACTCTAGTCTCACAATATTTTAATGCTATGTTTGTTATTGATTTGAAACACTAGTCGTATTAATAGTATATATCAGGACCTGAAGGAGTTAGAAACTATCTGCCTAGGTTTCACCTAAACGGCTCATCAGAATAATTCTAACTCAGAGTCAGAATTATCCTGATGAGCCGGTTAGGTGAAACTTGGTAGGTACTTTGTGACTCCTTTAGGTCCTTATAATTTTGCTCCACTTTGTGTATTGAGTACTTTCTAAAAATAACAAAATAAGTATATACTAGCTACTGGCATTAATTTCGTCTGCTAGGAGTTTTAAAAGCGAATTAAAAATAATTAAATCTATTATTTAAGGTCAAACTTTGTCTAAATCGATAAGTAATAACATACTGACCATCATTAAAAAAGAAAAATATTATTCTTTGATAAATAAACACTGAAAATTTCATTAAAATCCGATAATTCCCTGATTTTTGGTAAATTATTTTCTGTAGGGGGTAAAGTCATTTTGTCAAAAACGCATTTTAGGCTCCGTTTGCCAGTCTCTAAAGGCCTGGAAATGGAAATTGAAAAAATGGGGCACCTTATATTTACCACAGTACCAGTAATAGTGAGAGCACTGGGTATGATGAAGAAATAGACAGATAAATATATGAACAAGATACCTGGAAATTCCAGCCTATATGAAATAGAAAAGAAAATGCACTTTGCAGAACTGCTCATTTCCTATTATTCAAAGTGAATATTATTCTATGTGAATAGAAATGTAATTCCCAAAAGAGGCAACAAAAACATAAATACATAGAATAAATATAATCAATACCTTCCCTCAAGCTAGGTCTTGGGTAAAGACCTGGTCAAGGCTTATAAGGAAATTAAAGTAAAGCTAGATAATAAAAAATTATAACTTGAAGTAACTATTCTTAATACAAATAATTTTCTTTTTCTCATATTTTTTAACAAATATTAATCTTATTATAATGGAGATACGGTATTTGTCTGTCTGCAACTGAAACTATGCCTCTGCTTACATCACAATACTCCTAGAAATTGTATAAATTTATCAATGTGTATCTAATTTATAGTCCAAATCATTAATATATTGAATAAATCTTATTTATTAACGATATCTCTATGAAAATCTGAGTTAGATTTGCCTAAAAACAGCCCATATTAATTAGGTTAATATTGTATAAAAATCGATTTTTCCATCCCAAAATCCAGAAAAACAATTGATTGATTAGTTTGTAGCAACTTTGAATGCTGAAAATCCACAAGAAAGAAATAATAGCAACGCTTAGGCAGATCTTATTTCAACATTGGATCATGTCGGAAACAAAATGGCAGTTATATTGCAAAATATATCAATTCTAAAGAGAGACATGTCTTAGTTGTGAAGATTTATAGACAAGGACAAAAGAATAACTAATCATTTTTCATTACTGAGGCATGCTGGGAAAAAAAAGGCAAATCTTGATGAAATATAAATTGATACTTACTGATAAAGAGAAAAGATGAAGATATCATCAAATAAGAAAATGGCAGACAAAAGAATTATTTTAACAGGAGTTTACAATCTATATATTAATATGATTGTTCCTAAATCTTCCATCCGTTGTCATCCTGCAACACACTCTGGTTAAAAATGAAACCATCCAAATTCTTCAAGATGCAATGTAAAAATGTAAGTCCAGATTATCTGGTGTCACTTAATCGCAGATTTGTTCCATTTTATTTCACCCAATTTTAAAAATGAAACATTCCAAATGCCCAATGTAAAATTAAAAGGAATTGAAAAAAAAAAAAAAAAAGAAGTTCCATGTTTGTTTTATTTGTAATATTGAAATTGTGAATTGCAGAAGATTTTCTGGTAATTTTGATCTTATGTCGTCCTAATTTACACTATGTTTAATGAGCCGGCATCAGGTGAATTTCTGGCCCAACTTAGAGATTTTCCATGTTTTTGTCTGAAAATTAATGTACATATTTTAAAGCCGCCGCCCCACCACCAAATTTTTATCAGCAAATCAATGTAGATATTTTACAACACCTCTTAAAAAAAAAAAAATGTCCATTGTATTTGTACAGTATAGATCCTGCTAGTTAAATAATTCCTTTCTCAGCATTATATCGATTGTTATTGTATATTTTTGTATTATTTATTACAAAGACAACAGTAGAATTTATATGCAATGAAATTGTAAATCATTGTTTCTGGCTTAAATAACTGCTCTTGATATTTGTTTTGTTTCATGGAAATTCCACGAGTCCTGCTAGTTAAATAATAATTCCTTTCTCCAATCACAAATGAATTTCATTTTGAGCTTCATGTTTAGATTTCACAATCACAATATTTCAATTTAATGGAAACAGTTATTTTTCCAGAGATTTTACTATTAAATAAGTCCTTTCTGCATCATAAATTACAACTAGCAAAAATATACACACACTGGGCACAACTATTTGAGTTTTAATATAATTAAATATTATATTGAATTAAAAAGACTAATGAAATTAAATATGAACACAAAAAATATTATACTTATTTTTACTTTATTCTAATTGATTTCAATATAAAATTATAAATAGGATTGCTTTCAATAACACCAATTAAGACACGACATAATATGGGCTGTTTTGAGGCTAAGCTATCTCAGCTAGACCTTAATGGATACATTAATAAACAAAATGCTTAAGATTAAATAATGATTATTTAATAACCAATTGAGAATATAATGTAAGTAACTAAGGGAAATGTGATGTTGGTAGTGACATAGTTTCAGTTACAGACAGACACACAATCTCCATTATAATAAGATGTGTAGAGTCCAAGCAAATGCCACAAATATATTTTCTCTTTCCTATTATCTTGAGTTTCATTAAAATTTGAAATTTCACAATCACAATATTTAATTGAAACACGGTTATTTTAATTGATTTTACAATTTAATTATTAATTAAATTTTGCATTGTCAAGTTCAAAATGGAATCACTTATTTTAACATGGGTTTATGTGGACTAACCTAGTTTACCTTTTGTAGAGAGTGAATGGACTGGTCCAAGACTGTTTGTACACTGCTGTTTTAGAACATTGGAGTGATTGCTGAGCCGGCAAAGGACCATTGGGGCCTGTTCCAGAATGCTTTGGCCTCTGGCGCAGTTAAGTAAAATTTAATTAAGGACTGGGTTTATTGCCCAGGGTCTGAGGCGCTCCCCTTGAGGGGGGAATGCCGATGGGAACAACGCATTTTTTGTGCCTATCACTTCAACTTGTGGGTGGGCCCACATAAAAATGTCCTGGTGTCCCCCCTCCTCATAAGTGGGATGAGAGGCAAATACCTGAAACTACAAAGATTACAAAACCATTATGTGAACCATCTACCTCGATGTTTCAGATCTCTTTTGCAAGTTACTCTATGTTTGGCACAAACCATAGTTGAATGTACGAATATACTGAATATTGTCTGATCCAATATACAAGTTGGTGATGAGGAGGAGGAGATCATTTCAAAAACTCATTGTCAATCTCTTTTTTGCTGAGGCTCTAGAATACATCGACTGCACCTCTGCAGAGTGGTAAGACCCCCCGAATTGGCCATGGGTGGCGACCCATGATGCTTAAGGATGGAACCCTGGTGGTGGAGTAATCCATGTTCATTGAGTTTTATCACTTCCATGTCTTTGACAGCAAAAACATCCAGAGTTGACAATTTGTTCTTCATGTTACCAAAATATTGCAAAACTTTTGATTCACCCAAATACATTGCAAGTTAAAAATCCCATTTGACGGAATTTGAGATAAGGCTTGAGAATTTGTATTATTTAGATTTTTAACACTAATCCTCAGCTTTATTGTTATATATGCAAATTTTCATCCATGTGCCCTCCGTGGATTGAATAAAAGCTTCAATTTGAAGTTCTGTGAACGCTTTCAATTATGACCTGATGGTTCCTGAGTTCAACAAAAAACACCTGAAGAAGGCTGGAGGGCACATCAGTTGAAACATTGTGTATGTAATAATAAAGATGTGGGTAACAGTCCAAAAATTGCAAATAATACAAATCAAAAATCCCAATTGAATTTTTTTTTTTAAATGACTAAACAACAACAACAAAAAACCAATAAAACCAATAAAAAAATCTGATAACAAAAGAAAGAAATATTGGAAAATTGAAATTCTAGTTTTATTCAATTTTGAAAATTGATACACAAACATCAAAATTTGGATAAAGGGAAATCATTATCGGACAAAATCAAATAATTTGTTGAAACAAAAATTTAGATTTTGCACAAATTCTTTTTTTTAAATTTTTGAATGGAAATGTATAAAAAAAAAGAAAAGAAATGATTTTCTTTATTCAACTACATGCAGAATGAGATTAAAGGGGTCGACGAAAAAAAGGGAAAAAGAGTGAAACATAAATGTGTGCGTGTGTGTTAGTACCAGACTTGTTTAAAATTGATTTCGATTTGGAAATGTAAAGATATATACACAGTAAAGTAAGACATCACACAATGTTTTTTTTATACGATGTTGAACACTGCCTTAATTTTAAGGATGATTTGTCAATGAGGCATAGAATATGCTGACTGTATCCCCTGTAGAGTCTGCCAAGATTTATGCACAGACATTTTTGAATGAGCAAATTATAAGAGACAGCTTGTACATGTTAGACTATGCAATGAATTGATTAAGTTGAACAGACCAACCCCAATTCTAAAAAAACTTTAAATTTTGAAATTGTACCATACTTCAAAGATAAACTATTTTTATTTTGTTTTAAACTATCATCCTCGTTTTTTATTATTTCAATATTGTAGATGACCAATGTGTGATATTGTACATTTCTTTACATTCTTGAAAAGACACCAATTCTAAACAAGTACCAAATTTTGGTACTAAACAAAAAAAGTGACATGTTATGAAAAAACACTGAAAATTTGCATATGATGTTATGAAAAAATAAACGCGGAAAAGTTTGTTTTTTTTTAAAATGAATTTGAATGTAATAAACCATGGTAAGAAGAATGAATGGAGAAATTCTGATGTAAAAAAATTTGTCCAATGTTTAGAAAAAAAAAATGGCAATTTTTGTTTTCTGACCTCTGGTGACCTTCAATTTCAACCTCACAAGTGAAAGTTTGGGGAATTTTTATACCAAAATCTTTCGGCTTTGTCATTTAAGTAGGGAAATTGATATAAAACACCCACAAACCAGGAGACACATTTATCTCCAGCCACTTTCCCTGCTCTTTCTTTAACCCCCACCCACTTGGATGGTGAGAATGCATTTTACGATATCACACCTGGTAGGTGAGGAGTTAATCTTATAAACTGAATAGAATAAAAACTTATCAAACTCTGTGTGTGTGTGTGTGTGTGTGTATATATATATATATATATATATATATATATATATATATATATATATATATTAGTTTGCTATATTTATAAAGAGTGCTCAATATCAGTGATAAAGCATATATAGATTTAAGTTTTAATAGCGTAGACAGTCAATGGCACTTAGCGACTGTCAGTTTCTCGACTATGTGATTACCCGACACCCACACTCACAAGGTGGCGCAAAAGTCCCCATTTTAAAAAATGTGACACTGTGAAGCAGGAAAGAAAAAAAAAAAGGCATTTTGTGGGATTCTCCACAATTAATTCAAAGTAATTTCCCAGAGTCAAAGAAAAAACTTTACCTTTTTTTTGTTTTTTTATTCATTCATTCGAAATTTGTTCATTTTTTGAAATGTAAAGTGACTTTTGGTACCACCCTGTATATGTGAGTGTATGTATGTGAGTGTGTATGTGTGTGTGAGTGAATGAAAGATATTTTTAAAATAGCCAATTCTTTTCTTGGTTGAACTGAGAACTTTTCAGCAACCCCCACCCCCCATAACATCTAAATTTGAGTAATTCCCTGTTGGATAATGGAATCAATACAGGGTGTGATAAAAAGAATATACAGAAACTGAAGTTTCATTATTTCTTGGAATTTTTGAGATGAGGCTTGAGAATTTGGATTATAGTATTTATTGTTTCTGACTAATCCTTACCTTCCAATTTGCAGTCTTGATTCTTTTTGAACACACCTTATATTTATAGACTTCTTAAAATCTAAATTTAAAATTCACCTATTGAAACATTCCAAATACCAATCTTACTAAATGGGAATTTTTATATTCAGATTAAATTTATCAAAAATTTAATATTTAGATTTTTAATTCCATAATTCTAGATCAATAATGGTAAAACATTTTTTGCTCAGACAGGCTGAAATTTTTCTTTTCTTAAACTTTTTTTTTTTCTTTCTTTTCATTTTTCAACTTAGAACTGGAATATGTCTATATATATATTCCAGTTTTAGGTCAGTATTTACCAACGTAAGATCCATGGATCCTAAGAGAGTTAATAAAAGTAAAATGTTGGTCTATTGGGGCACATGGTGTAATGGTTAGCAAATAGGATTAGCAGACCATTGTTAGTGAGTTTAATTCTCACTGGGTGCCCCACATTTCCGGCCTTGAGCCATAACTAAGTTAAGCTTAGTAAATAACTATACTGGTATTTTGTGAGGTCATGGAGTACGCAAAATCTTTTAAAAGCTTCGGGGGGGGGGGAGAGTCCTCTGCTATATATTTATAAAACTAATATAAAATATAACTTGGAATTTGAAAATATATTTATAAAAATAAGTAATTTTATAAATTTACTTTAATTTCAACAACTGTTCATATTCATTGAACTTTCTATAAAACATAACTGAGACATTTTTTGTTTGTTTCTTTTTTCAAAGGCCATCATATGTCACCAAAACCCGACTATAATTCTATAGGCATGACATCTTATATTAAAGATCTTTCCAATAAAAAATAGACAAATGATTTCTGAAATGAAATTGAAATCCAGAAATGGATTCATTGTGAACATTTTTAGTTCAAATAGACAAGAATATTGATAATCTGGAAAGGGCGGAAAACGGCTTCAATTGCATATTCATTTACGAGACGAACACATTTCTTGTCTTCAAATTCTTCGGTGCGTTCCAAGCCATTGCAGCTGAAAAACAAAAACAAAATTCCTTAAAATTTAAGAATTATGAAATAATTTATAAAATAACTAGAATTGGCTACCTGGCATTGCCTGGGTGATAATAAAAAGTTAGTCTCGCAGATCCACTGAATGTTTTGGCATTACATAATGTTATATCAGAGAGAAGATATCTCTTATGATTCACAATGCTTACTCACAAAATACACCTCGCTAGCATAAAACATCAAAACTCAAGTCGGAGGCAACAAGCGGAAGTGAACTCAATGGTACCCTATCACGAAGTGACCAATTCGACGCAGTTCTGTGCATAGGCTCGGATTGAGTTACGCTTGAAGGGAATTCCAAAACAAACAAAAAATAATATTGTAAGGAATCCGGATTTTCAGCCAATGAAAAATCTTCCCGCTAAACACCTCAAAGGCATTCTGGAGCCGATCGCGTAGCATATAAACCCAGGCATTTTTGAGAATCGGCAGTTGACGGACGGCGAGGACGCCGAGAATATCACCAGGCGGGCAAGATCAAAGGCCGCTATTTTCCACTACCACGTCGATACCCACACCTCACCGACCCCACGGCCATTCCTGACTTACGGCCCCTCGGCCACTCCTATTTCCCGCACCAAGTGACTGTATCAACTCACTTTCTACTACCTCACGCCTTGCACCAGGCCAAGAGAGAACTGACGTATTATCATACGCTACCCACTACAACTCGCTGGGTTCCTGACTTGGTCCCTACACCAAGTGACCGTATCAACTCAACTTCTACTACCTCACGCCTTGCACCAGGCCAAGAGAGAACTGACGTATTATCATACGATTCTACACCTCACCGACCCCACGGCCATTCCTGACTTACGCCCCCTCGGCCACTCCAGAGAACTACTACCGTTATCTACGGCGACAACAACAATTTTCACACTCGTTATTTCAATAAACGATTCTTATCAAATTAATCTTGTCCATTATTCTTCCTTGCAAACCATACGCTTTTAAGGATACCTAAGATATAACAATAATTGATTTAGGTTTTAATCACAAATGCAACCAATGACTTTCCCTTTTCTTACTATTCAAATGCTAGTTTTTAAATATCTTCCCAGATATAAATAAAATCATTATTTTTGCACAAAAAGCAAACTCTGGTGATAGTGAATATGTATATATATATATATATATTTACATTGTCATTAATTGTTTTATTTTCGTAGTTTCCTCTGGACATACATACACACAACTGCCCTTTATATGTGTATAGATAGATAGATTAGCAGGATGTGTGGATATACCACATTATGATAATGTAATTATTACATTTGATATGTTAACTTAAGAGCTAGTGCAAAATTGATCAATATGTAAAATATATAGTAATCTTGATTTAACTCTCTGTCTTTTTTCTTTCTTTTCGTCATCGATTGAAACAGATTAGCATTATTGTTTTCATGTTCTCACCCCCTCTCTCTATCTTCTTCCCACTCTCTTTCTTTCTTATATTTTTTATGCGTAGCATGTCCTTTCTTTATAATAAAAATGTAATAGTCCATTATTTAACAGAGGTGACAACACTTAAATGAAATAAGAATTCAGTGGATAAGCAACACCAGATAATCAGTATTTATATTTTTGCATTTCATTTTGGATGGTTTGGATGGTCTTATTTTTAACTAGAGGATGTTGCAAGATCATAATGGTTGGAAGATTAAGGAACAAGTATATCAATATAGAGATTATAGAATAATTTATAAAATATTTATAGAATAATAAAATAATTACAATTTAGAAAAAAAACCCACATGATTAAGGTGTTATAGCAGTTATCATTGTAAGAAAATGAACTCAAGGAGAGGAGTTCAAATCCTAGATGAGGCAGTTTGGATTTCTTTGTTTAACAGCATATCAACCTTCATGGGTTATTTAATGATAAAACCATCCTTGTAGAAGAACAATAGTGGTCCTATTTAATCCATAGCTAGGGGGAGGTTGTTTGTATTCCACCTATTGAGACCCATTAACAGATCAAATAGATCTTTTGAGGAAATTAGAATTTAAATTTGGATAAGAACAAATTAAGCAAATGAATGTATTTGTGTCCATTTTCTCTAGACAATCAGTTGGAATTAATTATGAAATAAGAGTTTATATTGTCAAGACTAATACTTACGCAACTGCTTTCTTGATACTGATAAAATCAGTTGTAATTTGGACAGTAGTATGTCCGCCAAAGGTTTCATAAAGACGTAACAAAAGAGTCCTGTTGTATCTCTCACTCTGAAAAGAAATCAGTTTATATATATATGATTATTATTATCTATAAGATGAAGACAGTAAAAGAAAAATCAGATTGATATATTACGTTTGTGTTCGAGAATTAGAAAAAATGAGCAGGACCTGTGGAGATACCACAGTATGATAATTTCATTATTACAATGTTTGATATGTTATTGCTAAATAGTTCAATGTGTAAAAGGGACATAATTTGTTGAATGTTTTTTTTGTTACCTTTTTCACGGCACCCAAAATGACTTGTGATGTGTTGAGTTTAAATAAACTCAAATTTGCAAGTGAAGGGTTAACTTTGAGGTATTTCACAATCAATGGTGAATTCAAATTATAAGCTTGTTGAATCACACCACTATTCTGGAAATTGCCTAAAAAAGAAAAATAAGAAAAAATATGAAGAATACATGTGAAGAAAATTAGAATTACAAGATTTAACGTATTTGACGGCATATAGCACGGCTCAAAAAATTGACCTGCATCTTATACATCATAGGTGAAGTTTGAGACCTCTTGTAGGCCTATTTTATTATTATTATTATTATTATTATTATTATTATTATTATTATTATTTCCTGCTATTGAAATGTCTTGTGTATGCTAATTGCTTGCCTGTACTGCCAAATTGCTTTTATACAGCTATGTTTCTGCTTGTGTAATGCACAGCTAGACTGTTTTCAACAATATATGCTTAAATACACTAAAAACTTTTCCCCCTGAATCTGACCTGCTGAAATGGGATGTGTCTTATATGCCCGTGCGTCTTATATGCCATCAAATACGGTATTTTATTTTATATGTTTAAAAAAAAAAAAGAAAGAAAAAAAAAAGTTTAAAAAATCTTTTAAAAAAATGATACCTGAGTGAGGCATTACTGCATAGGTGAAATGCTGAGTGCCAATATCAGCCTTGTGGTCAGGAGATTTTGAAGAACGCAATCTGTAAGAAGTATATTCAAAAAATTAATTTAGAGTAAAAAAAGGAAAGAGAAAAAATATCAGCTGTTAAATTGGATTTTCTGTCCCTCAATTTGATTCATGTTGCATTGTGGGTACAGTAGAGGGATCTACCCCCCCCCCATTAGCAGGATATGACACACAAGGTCAATTAATTGTAGGGACCACCCTCTAGAAAGTGACCCTCTTAGGTAGACAATAGAAAAAAAAAAACAGATAAAGAGATATTACAAATTAGACTTAAGACAGACACCATTAATGAGGATGTCCGTAAGACATAGTTGGGATCTGTCTTTTACTCGAAGGAAAGAAAGAAAGAAAGAAAGAAAGAAAAAAACATCTGGTCCAGTTTAAAACATTTCCAGACATGACTAATAATTCCTGGAAGTTTGATTGAAATCAATTTCAAAATGTAAGAACTTTATTGGCCCAGACAAATTTGGTGAATATTAAGTGCAATAATAGAAGTTCAATCATTAATGACTTTATTATTTTATACAACTAAATCTTTTGAGTACAGGTTGGAAAAATATGTACATACACGATTCTTTTTAATAATCTATTCATAAGGAGTGTGCACTGTATAACTTTACAAACTAAACTAGGGCCATATAAAATTTAAATTCAACTGGAGTTGGAGTCAGTATAGTTTTACCAACTGACTACAATTGTAGAGCACCCGCCTAGGAATCTTTAGGTTCCTTGTTTGATACCCGTCCTCACCAACTCAGCACATGACTAACACAGATTTGGTAATCTGATCTGTGCGGTAAAGTGAGAAACTAACCATAGGTATGGCGCTCCACCTCAGCAATAACTATCTCCTAGGTCTAGCACTTGTGAAAAGGAGATAGACTCCCTTGCTGTCCGGCTGATACCAACAATAGGCCACTCAACCAACTTACTTACAGTGACCCCTCAATTGCTTCCGACATAGACTGTACGTCCTGTATAAAAATGCCCTTGATTTAATGAGTGTAAAAGTATTTCTATTGGTTTATTTGGATCAGAATGGATTACTATGTAATGGATCTCCTTCAGAAGATGGATCCAATTCGATGCGATTGGTCCAAAATGGCTTAAGTGCCAAAACATTGGATGGGAATAGAAAAAAAAGGTTACTTACAGAGAAAGACGAAGAACATTTTCAAATGCAGAGTAGCCATATTTGCTGTCATTAAGAACAGCAACACCAAGACCATATTGGGAAAGGTCAGCCCATTTATGACCACACACCTGAAATGGAAAATATATAGGATCATGTGACAACAAGCACGTATATATTTTATATGATATTTCTCAGGTAAAATGAAACAGGAATTCTTCCAAGCTGGAGCCATACTACTGTATGGTTGCACCATTTGGATTGAAACAATACGATTGCAGAAAAAAAAAACTACACAAGGATACTGTGAGCTGTTTGAAAAATATCCTAGAAGCAGTACCCAACAAAACAGTAGCTGTACAGCCACTTACCTCCCATCTTACAAACCAATCAAGTAAAACAATCAAGATATGCTGGGTACTGCTGGAGAAGTAAGGATGAGCTCATAAGCTCATAACTCCTACACATTGAATTTTTTAACATTTCAATATTTCAAGAAGAATTTATATTTAAAAAAAATATATTTTAACAAATTTAGAAACAGATACCATTTTCTTTAATATATCAAATGTATTGAAAATATTTCAATATTTTTCCGAAAATTAAATTTTTTTCCAAATCCGGTGAAGCTCGTACAGAGTGAAACATCCTAATATATAAACACTCCACAAAATTAATTTTCATATCTTATTTCTTTTTCATTTTGTTGGATATTTTATTCACATATTATTTCAACTATTAGATATGCAAGAGTAACCTGAACTCCCAACCCCTGAAAACTGTCATTAGCAATCCATACCTTTCTTATGCATATATTGACATTGCTTTCTGTTGATGAGATATTACTACCTACGGTTTAATAAGATATAGATAAATATAGAGACTTACTTCAAAGCGAGCCCAATCCCAGGAAGTATTTGAATGAGTTGGTCTTTCAATCCATCCATATTGAATGTCATAAGTGGCTTTTGTTGTTGTCAGATTGAAAGGAAATTCAACTTTAAGGAATTTGTGGCTTTCGTGCCAAATCACCTAAGAAAGAAAAGAAAGAAAAGAAAAAAATATGGAAGAAAAGAATAAAAAAGAAAAAAGGGGAAATGGCTTTGGGAAATATTTCGACAAATAATCCCCCCCCCCAACACCTTTCTTTTCAATTTATTTATTGGAAACAATATTCTATTTATAGAATTATAAATGATTTAAATATATTAATTATAAATAATTTCCACATAATATTTATATAAATTATAAAATATTATTTATTTATTGAAAACTGTATAATGTATATAAAATCATAAATTATTCTTTATAAATAATTTTAACATAATATTTGTATAAATTATATAAAATTATTTATTTATTGGAAACAGTATTATATTTTTGGTTCCTATAGAAGACCTAGACGTGTCATTCCTAACATTTTCTTGTTTAGAGTGCACTTTAAAAACAACAAAAATATTTGTTTTATCTTTAATAATTTAAACATTAATAATGATTATTTTTTGTTCAGTAAATTAAGGATAGTTATCAGTGTTTATACAAAATGGAAGAGATCTTATGAGATAAAGGTAATATTATTTTAATATCTGTCCTATAATGGAATAGCATATTTGCATAAAAATTTCATGCACAAAATGTAATAGCTCCTATGACAAGGTAAATAAATCCTTTTAATAATTCATCTAAATCATTAAAAAAAAAAGAAAGAAAAAAAAGTTATTATAAAATACCTCAGTTTCAAACTTCAAGTAAGGACAATCCACATCCAACATAATATGTTGGATGATGTAACTTTTTTCACTGATTTTCAATGAAACCTGGAATATAAAATTAAAAAAAACATGTAAAAAAGATCAAATATTAATAATTTTACAACTTCAGTCTGTAATATTGTACGTAAATTAGACACTCATATAAGCATTAACTTAATATCAACCAACAGTTGATACTATAAAAGCAGTCAACGTATATTTTTAAAGATATAAACCTCACAACACAGTCAATTAAATAATGAGACTGTAAAATTATCAACTAAACTACAAATTAACCCTATCTTCTCCAAAAATGTCTGAATTTTTAAGATGAGGCTTGATAATTTGGATTATTTAAATTTTTCAGACTGTTATATAACAATAAAGAGGTGTGTGCTGTAATGGTTAGAGTCATAAGAAATGGGCTCGTTGACACAAGTTCAAATCCTAGACAAAGCTGTTTGCACTTCATATATTGCTAATACCCTTGGGAAAGGTATGAATCCAACTATTCTCACTCCCGCTATGGATAAATAGTATGACAAACTGGGCTCATTAACCTTCAATAAGTAACCAGTCTAGAAGGAAAACTATGAATTAAACCTGTTAAACTCTAAGAAATTGACCTTGTCACACCCTGCTTGTGTGGAGGGGTTGGTAAATATATATATATATATATATATATATATATATATATATATATATATAATAAAGACGAGGTCAACAGTCCGAAAAAACCAAAATTAAAGAAAAAATGTTTTTCATTATATATTCTATTAGTTTATTTACTGCTAAATTAAAAAAAATTAAAAATAAATTAAAAAAACTAAGTGAGTGAATTTCCTAATTTTTGCCAGATGTCGTAAACTCACAGATCATATTTTGCTAGAAGCATTTTTAAATAAACAATTATTGAACTAGAATAAAAATGGCTCCAAAACATTGAACCTACCTTCACAGTGCAACGGAGGGGTCCTGAGTCTACAATCATGGCCTGTTGCAAAAATGTCTCTAAAGGTTTCCTTTAATAGAATAAAATCAAATATTAAAATTTAAAGACATGATAATGTTCTGAAAAAGAATATCAAGAATTCCCTACACTCTAGGTAGAAGTTTCATACAATGCTTGTTCATAATATATGAAACTTTATCTAGGGTGAGAAATTTAGGAGTAGGGTTAGGAATCACAAGGTTCTTGGTTCGATACCGGCCCTCGCCAACTCAGCATATTAGTACCACAGGTATCTGTGCGGTAAAGCGAGGAGCTGATGGTAGGTGTGGCGCTCCACTTCAGATGCTAAAATAATCTCTTTGGTCTAGCACTAGTGAAAAGGGGATAGACTTCCTCGAGGATTGGCTGAGACTGACTTCAGGCCACCCCGACGACTATACTTTTTTTTTTTTTTTAAATATAGAGAAGAGATTTATTTTCAATTTTTCAAATCCTGTATCTCTTAAATGAATAATTTTGACTTGTATTATCCTTCATTTTCTTAAGTCTTGTTGCTTTTTATCACCTCTTCTGTAGTTACTTTTACAACAACATACATTAGAAACAAAGAATAAGTTCCCAGTGAGACTCAAACTCACCCCACCCACCCCCACCGCCTTCTGTCCCAGAATAAATTGTTCAAGATGGCAGTATTTATTGTTTATTAAAAAATAAATGATTGAGAAATAAGTGATGGAAAAATGTTTGTTACCTTGTCTCCAGATGATAATCCATAACATCCCAAGCATCCCAATAAAGTGGAACATCATCAAAGATGAGGAATTGGTTGCCAAGACAATTGGGAGAAATGCATTCCCTGAAAAAAGAGAAAAACAGATAATGAAAATGGGATAAAAATGAGGGCCAAACAAAAGTGATATTCTAACATCAAAATATTCTGTGCTTGTTTTGTGGGGGAAATAAAACTGTATGTATAAATTCACTGAATGAATGATGTTTCGTTTTATGGAATGTCAACACTTGTTGGGTTATTTAATGCCAAAGCCAGTCTTTGTTTCAAGCAATTATATGGTTTCAAGTCACTATTCTTATTCGATGATAATCTATATACATTATAATTATATGGTTTTAAGTATTCTTATCTAATCTATTAATAATGGAGATTCGCTTCCGGTTTTTGCCTGTAACAAAAACTACGTCACTGCTTACATCACTATGCCCGTCATAAATCGTCATAACAGAATAAATACACTCAAAATTTGAACATGCAACATTAAACAGTCCTCATTGTTTTTTAAAACAAGTTTTAATAGATACATCCCCAGTATCATATATTTATATATAGTTTGTATTATTTTAATAGATATTCAAAGTTAATAGAACTTAATTTTGGTTTCAAATTGTTTTATTTTTTTTTTTTTACTCCTTTAATAAATTTCATGATTTATGGTTCAAACTCTCCGACATTTAATTTTTAACTTCCACCTCCTCAAGCAATATCTTTTAAAAATGTATTTTTACATCGCCCGGAGGACGTTTTTTTTATTTTGCTAGTACAAATAATGGGATCACAATTATATGGGTTTCAAGTTCTATCTAATACAAATGATTCATACACAATTATATTTTTAAAATAAAAAGCAACTGTCATTATTTATTGTGTCTAATTAAATATTAATCTAAAAATTTAAAAAAACAAAAAAACAAACAAAAAACAACCTACTTATCTGTTTTGACCGATTTCAAACTAACAAGTCTTCCACAAGTGTCCAAAGTCACTTGAATATAATTGTTCTGCATGTAAATAAAGTCTTCTTCCTGAAAAATTTAAGAACAAAATATTTTTTTAATTAAAAGAATAAACAATGAAGACATAAAATAATTAAAACATAAAAAGATTCTGTGTATGTCTGTGTGTTTGTACAACAGCTGATCACACATTCCTTTTTATAAAAGAAAATTGATGGATACCAACAAAGATCAAAATTGAGCTTTATTCATATAACAATAATCGTTAGACAACAAAAATCTCCATAGCTGATAACCATGTAGAAAAATAGCAGAGAATGGAGCTGAAAACTGGATTGATTCAATTGTGTTATTGCACTCCGTGTATTTGTTGTAGTTTCCAAGGGAATAAATAGAAGGATTTATTTTTGAAGTTTCCCTTAATTCAAAAAGAGGAAGGATTCTTGGAAATTATTTACTTATAAATACTTTTGCAAGTTAAAAGATATCTTACCTTAGTAGCATGAGGAAATCCTAGTCCCATCATTGGTTCCATACCACTTATGCCACAAGATGATGATGACACATACACTAGAATTCAAAGGTAGATAAAGAAATTTATTAGACAAGAAAAAACAAACAGTTGACATAAAACATTTTAAGACAATTGATGTACAAGGGTCATTCAATAAGGTGAATTTTGCATAAACAGTTTGCAATAGGAAACATTGTTTAAAGTTGGACCTTTTTCAAGGAAATCAAGAGTGATCATTCCTTTCATGTTTCAGAAGAAAGTCAGTATGACCTTCTTTACTAACAACTACATCTGGGACATTTTCTTTAGCAGAGAGTCACTGTGTTTCCACTTCATAGACTGACTTTTTTGACACAGACTCATAGGAGCAAACCCATGTTTAAACCATTTGTATTTTTTACTAAAACATGCTTCTCCATACACATCACACTGTTTGATTTACCACCATTTTGAATAGCCTTAAAACAAATATTTTTGCAACATTAAAATAATTTTTGCTATAAACCAATTCAAAATAATGCAGAATGTATATTATGGAGAAAAAAAATTGGGGAAATCTTTTTTTTATTTTTTCCCAAAAATTCCCCTTATTTATTGAATAACCATTGTAGTATATGACAATTTATTATTTTCACTGACAATCTTTTTTTTTTTAAATTTCAAAACCGAAATTCATGCAATCAGCATCAAATAGTTTTTGGTGAAACATTTTAATTTCAATTTCTCTTTGAAATATTGTCATGTTACAGTGAATTTCTCTAACATTTTTTGTATCTTTAGATGCAGAAGTTTTTTTCTTGCTACCATAAATTTATTTTTTTAATGATAATTTTCAGTTTTCTTAGAATTGTTGAAGAAAACATCAATTGATGAATAATAAATATTTCATTGCAATATCAATTTTCTTTTCTTTGCACAATCCTATCAAATATAAATAATTTTCAAGATCTCCAGAATTGGAGCCTCACCAGCAGATGTGGTTTAGTCATACCAAGGACATCCCATTTGGTGGGTGGGTACCCCTCTGTAGGTAATACAGTCAATGCCCCACTGAGAGGGGGCAGTTACCCCCTCAAAGAGGCAGTATATATATATATATATATATATATATATATAACAAAATATAATAAAAATAATACATACTCAATTCATTTCCATAGCAATCCACCTGAGACATAGAAGGTGGATATTTCATTCTCTTGGACATTTCAGGACCGTATTTAGGAACCTGGACAACTTCAGATCTGTCCCATGACAGAGGATTGTAGACGATGTAGCATTCTTCTTCAGGATTCTGGCAAATATAAAGAGAAAAAAATACAGGTAAGAATCTTTTTGATTGTTGCCTTTCATTTTTTTAGGGCAATAAACAATTTTGTATCAGTGTTATTCTGATTTTCTTACACAACTACATTTGTAGACAGGAACAATAAGTCAGGATTCACTTGGCATCAAATTTACATAATGATAATAAAATATTGTGTACAGGGCTCCTCAGGTACACCTCATCAAAAGGTGCATGTATAATACATAGAATGTAAATTGAACGTCAGTTATCATAATATGGACACAAAGTCAAGGCCTGGTTTTACATCTATGTATATTTTATATTGAACGCCCCATATGAAAGCTAATTCACACAAAGCCTAACTAGACCTGTTGCCACAGCAACTGCCTGCCCCATACTGACCTTATTAGCCACAAACATGCCTGCAGTCAATGTTGACCACCCCCTTAATCTTGGTTCATGAAGCGAGGCACAGTTTTATATATATATATATATATATATATATATATACATCCACAGCCACTGTGTTCCTATCACAGCTCCTCAGTATACACACCACACACACACACACATTACAGTAGAAAATAAGAAAAAAAATCAACCAACCATCCAGGATAAAAGCAATGAAGCAATTTTCCAGCTGATTGTTTCTGTAAAAAAAAAAAAAATGATTTTTTTAAAAATCCCCAGCATATATTAACCAAGATGCTTTCTTATCAACATAATTTATTTTTAAGTTTCAAATAAATAAAAAAAAATTAATAAATTACACTCTCAAATTATAAAATAACAATAGATTAGATTTCTAAATATCACAGAGTCAATCATGAAAGGAAGCAGACTAATAAAAAAAAAAAAAAATCGGGGTTACCAGTTGAACAGATATAATGTTACAAGACCCAAAATCTGTAAGGATACTGGTATAACATCACTGATGACCTCCTTTAGTGCATTTCAACGATGTTGACTATTCTGACAAAATTTCAGTCGATCAATTATGCAAATGTTAAGCAAATTAAATATTTAAAGAGAAAGATTAAATAAGAATATTAAAATAAATTCTCCAGGAATCTACTTACCTGAATAATGTTTGTAAGCATCTTTATAAACCTAGGGAAAAGAAAAATAGAAAAAGAAAATTAGTCATTTATTTCAGATTTACAACACAAACATATTTTCCTTTGATTAAAAAAAAAAAAAAGAAATAAATCATACAATTTTCTGTTATCTTATTATAATGGAGATTTGGTGTTTGTCTGTAATCAAAATTACATCATTGCTTACGGCACAATATCATTAATACATAGAATAAATCTTCTTTATTAACAATGTCTCTATGAAAATCTGAGTTAGATTTGCTTCAAAACAACCCATATTATTAATGCATTTAAAATTCTGCAATGTGTCTTATATACCACTAAGGAATAAAAATTTACATAATAAATGGTGGTTAATTTGCATACTGGTTTTAACAAGTAAAGTAAAAGTAAAGTCGACGGGCTGGCCTAAAGTCGGTATCAGCCAGTCAGCGAGGGAGTCTATTCCCTTTTCAATAGCGCTAGACCAAGGAGATTGTTTTAGCATCTGAGGTGGAGCGCCACACCTACCATCAGCTCCTTACTTTACCGCACAGATCCCTATGCTACTCATACGCTGAGTTGGCGAGGACCGGTATCGAACTAGGAACCTTGTGGTTTCTAGCCGAACGCTCTACCGACTGAGCTAACCCGGCCCAAACAAAACTAGGTTTAATAAATAATTAGTGTTATCAATCTATAATATTTTTTTTATTCTCCAATGTATTAAAATCAATCCTATGAATGATTTTATATAGAAACCAATTAAAATAAGTGTAATCTTTTTATATGTGTTCTTATTTAATTTCATTATAACAGGGGTTTATTATTTCTCATAGAACATTATAAAATAAAATCACATATTATTTATTACAAAACTCTATACACCAAAAAAATGAATAAGTAACAGTCCAAAAATAAGTATACCCCTATTTGTACAATTTTATTTTTGGTTACAGTTAACAGTATTATAGAGTTGGGTAATTGATAATACCTAATAATATCCATTCTCAATGTATAATGTTCCACTAGAATTAATAAAATCTTGATAAAAATTGGCTTGTATATACTTATTTATATATGATACTATGTTTACAAAATTTAATCTAACACATGGTCACTTATTTATGGGTAATAGTGTATCTCCAATAATAATTTTTCCACCAGAGATTTATCATATTACAATATTAGCAAAGTAACCTGCAATACAAACAAACAGAATTTATTAAACTATTATGTCAAAAGAATCATTCATTTAAAATGGACATTCTTAAAATTGACCTGATAAGAGTTTCAGGGAGATAACTCAACAATAATGATCTGATGGTCAGATATACAGTATTTATTGTAGAAGATACTTTGTTTTTTTTTTTGTTTTTTTTTGGGGGGGGTCTCAATTTTATTGTAGATGAGAGATTTTTTCAATTTTATTGAAGAAGAAAAATTTTTTTCATTTTTATTGTAGAAGAGAGAGAGAGAGAGAGAGAGAGAGAGAGAGAGAGAGAGAGAGAGAGAGAGAGAGAGAGAGTTTTTCATTTTTATTGTAGAAGAGAGAGAGAGAGATTTTTAAATCTTTTGATTATTTACCATATTGATGGATGTTCCTGGCAAGACGTCATGGAATTGGTTCAACAATAACAATTTCCAGAGGCGTTGAATCTCCTTTTCTGGATACATGGATCCTTCTCCGGGTCTTTCACGACACAAAAGCATACTGTAAACCATTTCCACATTGTAGAGCAGAAATTCACAGGCACGATTATATTTCTTCACCTGTCAAAAAAGAAAAGAAAAGATGACACAAAATGAATATATTAAATTGTAAACTAAATTTCATTATGGATTCTTTTTTCTTTTAATATTAAATGCAAATTGAATTTCATTTTTAGAATAAAATACTTTTGAATATATTTTCTTTTCTTTATATTCTAATTTATTTTCAATTATCTCTAGAATTTGTTCAAAGAATCTTTTATGAAGACAGAATTTGTTTGTTATTAGTTTAAGGGCTTGTTTAGCTCAGTCGGTAGAGCACCCACCTCAGAATCACAAGGCTCGGGGTTCAATACCAGTCCCCAGCAACTCAGCGCATAAGTAGCACAGATTGGGTAATCTGATTTGTGCAGTAAAGTGCTGAAAGGAGGCTATCTTTTCTTTTTTTTTTTACAAGCAAACAATAGTATGGATTTCAAGTAACTCATAACAATCATTTGTAAACAATTATAACTTTAATTTTTATAACAAATATTTAGCAGTTATACAGTTTCAAGGATTCCTATCAAATACAAATAATTTTAAAACAGATCATCTTTGTTATACCTTCCCCTATGCTATATTATGTTAGACTATATTCTGTTTACAATCTCATCAAAATGTAGGGAGGAGAGGGTCCATGCCTTTTTCAAGAGTATACCTTCCTCTATTTACAATCTGATAAAGATGTGTAATCAATTACTTGAAACAACTTTAATTTTTTTATTTTGATTTATGGCATATCAACCCTTTTTGGGTCATTTAATGCTGAATCAAATCATTTTTTAATAAACAAAAGTTTCAGGTTGTTTACAGTACCTGCTGTTGCTTAAATGATCATTCAATTAAGTATTGAACAGGCTTTGATTTTGAGTATAGACAGATTTTGCTACAGGTAGGAGGAGGATTTAAAAAAAAAAAAAGAATTTCCTACCTTAGCATGGGTTGTGTAACTTCCATTATGCAACTCCAGATAAAGTTCTCCTTTCCATTTACATAACATGGATGTATCTTCCGATTCCACCGCTTGGAAGAAATCGGTTGGGGTACTCATCATCACTCTGGAAAACAAAACAAATATGGAAATTCACATTTTAATTTCGGAGATGAATTATCAATATTATAAATTAGGTAGGAGTCTTTTAGTAGGATTGGGTAGTAACACAATATTAGAATTCTTTTTTTTATTGTGTGTTTTCATTATGAAAATGTTTTGGTTGGGAGATCCAATTCTACAACAAACAGCATCGAGTTGGCAACGAAGATATAAACAATAAAACACTGAAAGTTTTGTTTTTTTTAGAAATTAATTTTATTGTTATAAATGAATCAAGAAATTATGTTTTTAACAATGATAGAAAAAGTATTTGTACGCTTATAAAACATCTAACATACATTTACTTTAAATTTATACTTGCAGGTTGTGTAGTTATGAATGGGAATAATATTGTATATAACCCAAACACAATTAAATAATATATTCTTATTTTCTTTTACATTCAACGAAATAGAAATAAATGATTATTTACTTACTTCGGTAATCCATCAACATTTTTCATCCGATCGAGACGTTCAAGCATGGCCTCACTGAAATAGGAAGAATACAACAGAGTCAATTCCAGTTTTTAGAAAGATAATTTACATTAAATACTTTGTTTATTAGTAACTTAATTGTTATCTATATATTAATACACTGGTTCTTTGATCTTCCGACCATTATCATCTTGCAAAACCCTCTAGTTAAAAATCAGACTGTTCAAATCATCCAAGATGCAATGCAAACATTTTAATCCTGAATATCTGGTGTTGCTTATCCACTGAATTCTTATTTCTTATTAATGCAAAAATAAATTGTTTGAGAAATGTATAGAATAGGAAATTATTCCTTATGTTTGGAAAACAGCAATTGTAATACCCCCTACATAAAGGTTTATTACATTTTCTCTAACATAAACTGCCCGCGTCTGTTGTAGGCTGCCGAAGCACTGAATCTTTCAAAGCCTCCATGCTTCCTGTAGTCCGCCGACACTATACCCCTCTCCGCGCGCACATACATGCATATTACTACTGTAAACTGTTCATGTTCCTGACACTAATACATTATTCTGTGTACTTGACATGAGACTTTGATGAGTTGTGGTGCACCTGAGCACTGTACACAATAAATTTCATTTGAACATGTATTTTGTGGAAGGTTTTTGAAAAATTGATTAGAAATCGCATATTAAATTTTTATAGGGAAATGTATAAATTGTAATCACCATGGTTTTGTAAATGGAAAATCAATACTATCTAATATTTTGGAAAGTATTGATACAGTAATGTAATGGAATGGGATAATGTGGATATTATTTGGATTTTTATCAAGGCATTTGATACATTTTATCATTAGCAATTACTAGTGAAAATGAAAAATTTGGGTATTGCTATAATTTTTTTTTAAAAAGGAAATAAGAATTTTTTTTTTTTTGACATAACTAAAACAGAAAGTAAAAATTGGTAACAATTATTGTGAAACACAGTATAAACCGTCAGTGTTCTTTAGGGATTTTTGTTGATTTTATATTCATAAATGACTTACCTAATAATATAAAATCAGAATTATTTGTTGATGATATTAAACTATTTGTTAGATAATTATAAAAAGAAATAACACAAATGGATTTAAATAAATTGTCATATTAGGAAGTTATTTGGAAATTTAAATTTAACTGAAAAATGTAAAGTGCTACAAATTGGATCCCAAAATAAAGTTGAATATAAATTAAGTAACAGGAAAATCAAAAAAGTAAATGAAGAATGTAATTTCGGTTTGGCTTTGATGTTACTTTGAAAGTTAATAATCAGATTTTGTCTATCAAATAAAAATGGAATGATTGACTGGAAGGTTAGAAATTTTGTCATGGGAGGCAAATTTTGTTGTAAAAATATACAAAACCCTCATATAGAATATCATACCCAGGCGTGAGCCCCAGTGTCTAGACATGAAAATTGGAAGTGTAAATGTGAGATTGGAGAGCATACAAAGAAGAGTGACAAAACTAATAAAAGTAACAAATTAATTACAGGGAAAGATTAGAGAAATTAGAATTACCTACGTTAGAAAGAACAAGAATTTGTGATCTAATTGAAAATTTCAAAATAAAATGGAATTTCTAATTATGATAGACACTTTTTAAAATATTTCTATTTAAACTGGAAACTTATTGTCAAGGCAGATTTGGATTTTTTTTTGATAATAGAGTAATATACTTTTGATACTTTTGAAACAAATTGTCTAATCAGATCTAAAATAATAGGAAGATTAAATAGGATGATTTCAGAAAAAAAATGTTTAGAAGAAGAATTTAAGAGGGCATTTTTGGAGAAATATCGGATGAATTACTTAATAAATAAATTCTAAGGAGGTGCTCTTAGCACAATGGTTATCATAGTAGGAAATGGAACTATCAACCAAAGTTCAAATCCTGGACAAGGTTGTTTGCATTTCACTTCACAGCCATTGAGAAAAGGCATGAATCCATCTGTTCTTCCTCACCCCCCCAGTATAAGTAAATAATAGGGAAGACTGGGTTCATTAGCCTAGTTTTGGCAACCAGTCTAAGAGAAGGAAAACTCAAACAAGCTGAAGAGAAGTAACTGGTTATCATCATAGAAAATATAATCAAGTTCCTATCCTGAGCAAGGCTGTTTGCATTTCACATAAAGTTAACACCTTTGGGAAAAGGTGTGAATTTAACTATTCTTACCCCAGCTATGAGTAGATTTAGCTTTTTTTATCTTGGTATGGCAACCAATCTAGGAGAAGGAAAATCAATTATACTTTTCTTAAAATTTACCTTTTGTCACATCCAGCTCTTCTGACGGAAATACAATCTCAAATAACTTGTGTCTGAAAATTCTACTTTTCCATTGACCCCTAAGACGGTTCCACATTTAAGAGAATCCCCCCACCCCCCATCTCATAATCCCATCTCGGACATTATAACAACTTTTATAAGAAATTTAGTAATCAATAGAATTTTATGTATGTGTTACTCACTCTGGTCCATTTCCTCCATCCCCATGTCCAAACAAGAACATACTCTTTGATGAACGACCTTTCTCTTTAAAGTTATCCACAGTTTTAACAACCTGAAAAAATAAAAAAATGGACAAGATTTTTTTTTTTACATTTGGAATAAATTGTATTAAATGGTGGACAAAGCTGACATGCTCTTCTTCCTATCATTCTAGAAAATTTGTTTCTTGTCATGATGCTGTTAATGATTTATTTTGTTTATTTTCCATTAGGAGTTTCTTGTTTCAAACAGAGAATCCATCCCTTCAGATAATTTATACCAGAGTTCACAAAATTAACAAAGGAAAACAAATCAATAGGTAGATACTAATCTAGACTGGACTCTATCACATTGGTAGGGCAACTGGTCTACGAGAAAAAAAAGACTAAATTCAAAGCAACCTCAAAAGTATATTTTTTAATATTTATTTCTAGATGAACACTATCAATCATTATTATTAATAATTTTTGATTAGTATTGATATATCTGGGTTAAGGGATATATTATGAAGTTAGTATTTGGTATATTATCACAGTAGTAGCTGGTGTGTCGAATAGCAATACGTCTTCCGAGCAGTCATGGTGGTATTCTGACTGGTAGGCGAGTAAGCTTAGACTAGTAGGCTTAGGCGCTTGTACCACCACAGTGTCAAATATTTATAGATGACACTGTCCAATCAGATTATAATGAGGGGGTACCAAGGTATTTACATATTCATTACATCAAGTATTATCCTTCATCATCTGTATTATAATTGTTTTGTCTTAATAATTTTACCTAATATAATCCTATATTTTCCAAATTCTAATTGCTTTTTATTAAAACTCATTCTGGTGATTACTTTTATAATTACAAGAAATATCATGGATTGGAAACAAGAATAAAGAATAGGCTACCAGCAAGATTTGAACTCACATCCACTTTTACCTCAGGATATGTCTCTGTTGATACAATAATTCAACTACAAGAAAATGTATGGTTTCACCTGACATATGTTTTATAGGTGCTGTTTTAACGTCTGTCATATTATCATAGCTGAGTTTGTAGAACCAGGTTTCCATGGTTACTGTTACAGTATTCACCCTGGATCGGTCAAACCAGTTTCAATCAACGAATTCACCTGGGCTGAATTCATGGAAGGAGAAACAAGGAAACAGGAAATTCACAAGCAGTCCCCAAACCCTGCATGCATATCCCAGTCAGTTGAAGGAGATGCCCTTGTTTGCTGCGGATTTTCCACAAACACAGTGACAAGTATGCTATAAGCCGTTGATTCATAATGATGATGGAGAAGCCCTTTGGATTTTCGTACAGCTCCTTTGTTTGTGCAAAATTCTCTCTGGTAAAAGTGTTTAAAAGAAACAATAACAAAAGAAAATATACGAATTGGAAATATTCAACACCCTTTAAAAGCAAGCACTAATACAAAGTGGAGTCCAATGTTTTTTTTCCAATTTTCCCAGATTATTTTTAGCAACTTATATTTATCTCCATGTTATATCATTAATTTGATGAAACCTGTTAACCAATCATTGTTGAATTGTTTATTCTTTATTTTCAAATAAAACAAATAAACATTTTTTTTATTTTTTATTTTACACCTTTGCTAATGAGTGGTGAAAAAAAATTGCAATTAGAACCATTTTTATGTTACCTGTGGAAAATAAAAACGGATTGAGTGCAAAGGCATCGGCAAAAGAAATTAATTATGTGGAAAGTCAAGGAAATCTTAACAAATGTTTGGTACAAAACTTTTTCAGACATTTCAAAAAAGATGACATTAGCCTCAAAGACAAACTAAGATCAGGAAGACCCTTTGTTGTAGAAGAGGAGATCTCACTTGAAATGGTAAAATAATAGTCAAGTACAAGAATTTATAGATGGTCAGCAGAACTTGGTCCTTCACAAAACATCATCAATCAACACCTCGATAAAATCGTCTTTGTGAACAGAGACTGAAATACTTGAAATACAAAATAACTTTTGACTCATGCTAGTACAATGAAAATAATTAATAATTAACTTACTTCTTCAACTGATCCAGTCATTTCATAAGAATCTCCAGGAGGGAAATGGGTAAGAACGGAAGAATTGTCTATTCCCTCCCACCAAAATGTATGGTGCTGTAAGAAATTAAAAAAAATGTTTAAATCACTCAGTGCTTGTCACATAAATTCTTAAAAAAGGCAAAACAAAACTAAATGAGGGGCATTCAAAAATTATCAAGAAGTGGCAGCTGTATTTACCAAAACAAAAATAAACAATGAATGAAACATTCATTTTCTTTAAAATAGTCCCCTTGGTATACAACACATTTTTTTCTGGTAAATTTTCTTTGAAATTCCTCCTTTTGATATTTTAGTATGAAGATGTGCCATTTGTATGTTCAACTTGTAATTGAATAAGATGGAGAAAAACAACAATCCAAGAAATTATGTGTAGATAATAGTTGAAAGATTTTTTGATGAGTCAGCACAACGCTACTTGTCGATTGGTTGATAGATGCCAGTTGGCAAAGTGTGGAAGGGAGGTTGTAAAAGGTGAGAATGAGAGTTTGGACTAAGCTGTTGAAGGGAACAGAAGCACAATGTGTGTCTTTTTATAAAATAAATCAGCTCATGAGAAAAAAAAACAAAAACAAAAAAAAAACAAAAACAAAAAAAAAACAAGAACGTCTTGTTTTGTTATTAAAAGCTATAAACGGCACAAGACAAGATATCCTCAAGTGATGCCCAAGTTGTTCCAGACTTAAACTGTGAGAATGCCATCCAGCCCAACATTCAAAAACCAGATCCCAGCCAAGAGAAGAGGAAGATAAGTATATTATGATTACTATTAACACATCATCACTCCTTTCAAATAAACCCACAAATGCTACAAAGCGACATGGTGGGATGTCAGTAAATAACTATTTAGGATCTCATGAGGAATTGGTCAACAGCTTTGTAAATGGGAGGAGGTGTGAGGGAGGAGAGAGCGTGTAGAGGTGTGATGGAGGAGAGAGCGTTTAAGGGTGTGCTGCTTTTTTCTTTTTTTTTTTTTAGTTAGTGAACAAATCTGCACAAATGAGTTCATTCTTTATTTCATTCAAAATAAAAATTTAAAAAATATAAGAGCTGTGAAGAATTGAATTCTTGATAAAAAAAAACTTACAGGAAATTTGTTGACCAAATTCCAACTCAATTTCTGGGTGACAAATTTATTGATTCCACAAAGTTTCATGATTTGTGGCAACTGAGCGGAATATCCAAAAGTGTCTGGAAGCCAAAACTGAAAATATAAAAAATAAAAATAAAAATAAAATAATTAAATAATTTTTTTAAAAAGAAGCTAAGACTTAGTACATTAAAAGAGATTGACTAATATGAAGAGTTCTTGGCCAAACCAAAAATAATAAATCAATTTGGGTTTTGAAAATATACTTTATAGAATTCTGGACTTATTTTTGGGATATTTTTTGGTTAATTTCAATGCTGTAGAGTTTGGTGATAAATAATAACTAATAACATCTGTTTTAATTATATGATGTTTTATTAGAAATAATAAAGAATATTAACTTTTTATTAAAAAAGTTAGGTCTACTAATTATAGGCAATACTCTCTCTCTCTCATGTGTGTGTATATATATAATATATATATATATATATATATATATATATATATATATAAAATCATAGTTATTTAGCATTGGAGAATTAAAGATAAAGTGCTCAATTATGGGTGTAAGAGCTATATTTGTTATAGATTACAATACATTTAAGGGGTGATTGTTACCATGGTTTCAAAACAACATATTGGCCACTTATCATCAAGACTTATCTTTCACAGGGGCATTGTCTTCATAAGTGGGCAATATGGTACTTTGAAACCATGGTAACAGTCACCCTTTAA
The DNA here is from genome assembly GCA_023376005.1 of Doryteuthis pealeii. NCBI lineage: Eukaryota > Metazoa > Mollusca > Cephalopoda > Myopsida > Loliginidae > Doryteuthis > Doryteuthis pealeii. The sequence continues at coordinate 53,289,579 of CM042145.1, read as the reverse complement.
ATGTATTGTAATCTATAACAAATATATATATATATATATATATATATATATATATATATATATATATATTTGTTTAACTGCTACTCCCCTATTTTGGATGTAGTAGCATTAGTAGTTCATCCAAAAAGTGTTCAATATATTTTGTAAACTCTAGAGCATTTAGAGTTGTAGAAAAATGTTTTTGTCTTTACCACAGTTTCAGTGTTTAAGGTAGACCTTCTTCAGGAGAACTAAAAAAACTGTTCTTTTAGTTGTCCCAAAGAAGGTCTACCTCAAACACCAAAACCCTGGTAGAGATATAAACATTTTTCTACAATTATATTTGTGTATGTGTGTGTGTGCTATATTTATAAATTGACAGTGCTCATTATAATGAATAGAGTTTGTAAATCTAAGGGGAGCGTGGATATGAAGTTAACAGTAATTGGTAACTGATAGTCTCTCGCAGTTTCTTTATGATTTTCAAATTAAGTCTTGGTTTGAAAATTGCATATATAAGAAACTAACAGTAACCAAATGCCATTGACTTATGTATATATGTATATATATATATATATATATATTATAAATGTAAAAGTTGACTTACCGGTGAATTTGGTCACGGTGGTTAGTAAGTGTGGAATTCAGGTGGGTAAGTCAGCGATATAACAAATACAAAGTGCTTAATACTAAGTAGAGCAAATTTATTATGAAATGGGTACAATAGATAACCTACTCGAATTTCATCATAAGGATCTTCAGGGTTAAATCCAATGAATTAATCGAGACACCAATTAATAGCAGTCGATCTCACGTGTGAACGCAATGAACACACACAGGAGATCGATTGCTATTAATCGGTGTCTCGATTAATTCAGTGGATTTAACCCTGAAGATCCTTATTGTGAAACTCGAGTAGCTTATCTCTTGTACCCATTTCATAATATATATATATTATAAATTTTGCATAGTGGCGTACTTATTTTAGGACTGATACATATTCATATTTTTGATTAGTTTCAATGCTGTAGAGTTTGGTAAGGAATAATAACAATAATATCTGTTTTGGTTCAGATGAAAATTACCTTTTTTTTAATTTTCAATTTATGGGCAAGACTATAGTAAATATATTTAAAAAAATAATAATGTTATAGTTCCCAAACAAAGAATTGTATTCCTACTCACCTCAGAACAAATAGTTCCAAATTCTTTCTCAAAGAAAGATTGGCCATAAAGGAACTGCCTAAAAAAGGATTCACCGCTAGGAATGTTACCATCCTGAAAATAAAAGTGGAAAAAAATTGGAATTTTTTCATAGAATATCATAAGAATATATAAAAAAATAAAATTTATAGAGAAAGATTTTTATTAATCTCTACATAAATATAGATAAGAGATTTATTTTAAACTTTTTAAATCCCGGACAATGCTGAGTAGCTCTTCTAGTCTCTGATAAAACAGAATGATAATGCTTTCAAGTTGTAGCTGTGTCAGTACTAATGTATAGTTGCACCACCTGAACTCTAACAAATTGCTTGAAAAAAAAAAAAAAAAAAAAAAGCTAGAATGGAACTACTCAGAGATACTGCATGTGGCTTTGAACAAATCATCGAAGTAGCATTTTTTTTTTTTTTTTATTTATTTAGTATGGTCATTTTGTAAAATTTCTATTTTTAGTTGAAGTATTGTTCAAAATTCTTTTCAATTTATTTTGACTAATATTTTCTTTTGTCTTTTAATTCTTTACTATTTTTTTTTAATTGTAGATCAAAGATTACCAATCAACAATAGAAAGAAATAGTGTGAATAGAAAAGGATAAGTTCTAGGTGAGATTTATAGTAAGGATATTTTTAAAAATGTTTTTAAATTTTCAAATAATTCTTTATTATCATTTTACTTGTTGCAAGTTTTAAACACAAACAATTCTTCCTATTTATTTAGCACAACTTGTGGCCATATCATCATGACTCTTCTCTGATTAGTGACAAATTTGGATTTGAGGAGAATAAATCTGAGTATAAATAAGAAGATAATTGAAAAACTCTTAACAGTCAATATCAAAATTGACAAAGAGAAAGAGAAAAAGAAGAAAGGTTAAATAAATACAATTTATTGTTAAAAAGAATAAAAGATGAAATAAAAATGAATTAAAAAAAAAAATGACCCACCATTTCAACCCAACATCCACCAACAGGAATAAATTGGCCATTCCTAACAGCTTTTTTGATCCTTTCATACAATGATGGGTAATGCAATTTAACCCATTCAAATTGTTGAGCCTGAAATAAAGACAAGATTAAGATTTTAATAGGGATTTTTTTTTGTAACAAGTTTCCAAGTTTAAGTTTAGATAAAAAATGCATTTTTAGTCGTTATTTACTGACATCCGACCATGTCAATTGAAAACAAGGGTCAATTAATATGGGGAGATTTGCATAAAGTGAAACTCATGTGTTGCCAGTGCTAAAAATGTGCATATAACCGTTTTGGAAATCTTCTTTTGAGGCACCTCAGGCACTGGACAATAAACCCAGGCCTGACCCAAGAATCAAGAGGGCAGGTGTTGCCTGGGGCGATGGCCTACTGGGATAATGGTTATATTAAATATCTTACCTGTCCAATGGCCGAAACCACTGGACACAGGGTTCCGAAAAACCAGGTAAGTATAAAATGCATTTTTCATTTGTACAACTCAGATTACGTCTATATTATAATGATCCAAGTTTTGCATTTTACTCAAAAAGGCAATAACATTAAAAATCCTTAGGGAATAAAGCAATTTACAGTCCAGCTAAATATCATTTTAGCTTTGCACTAGCATTAAAAAAAGAAAGAAAAAAAAGAGCTAAGTAAGAGTCTCTTTGATTACAGAGGTGCATATAACACCTGAAGAATGTCAAAGAACGTACCATCCAAAACATTGTCCAACAACAAAAACAAATTCAAGTTGACAGTGTTCAATCCCTCTTCCACTGCGCTATTGCTAACATGATACACTTTATGCCATTAAACAAAGAAACTAAACTATTATCATGTAAATCATTTAGTAGATAAATGAAGAAAAAGATTTAAAAAAAACACCAACCTGTGAACAGACAAATGTCAGTTGAGGAAATTTGTCCATCAGAGAAAGAGTTGAAGTCCAACTCCGGGCACATTTACGAATGGTTTCTGCATAAGGCCATAACCAAGCTGAAAAAAAGAACAAACAAAATAAAAGGGGATTTTTTAAAAAAGAAATGTTAACATCCTTATGGAAGGAGTACCTTTATGATATAATTTCAAATAAGTCTCCTTATATTCATCATCCCTGTCAGTCTTGGAATCTACCAGATTATGATTAAAAAAAAAAAAAAGAAAAAAAAAAAAAAGAAAAAAGGAATATTTCTATGCGAGTATATTTATTAGAAAAGCAGAACTGTTATTACACCTGGGAAAGATTCCAATAATGTGTAAAAAGGGATTGTGAACAGTAGGAACTAAAATCATCTATCTATATATCTATTTATACATATATAAACGGCAGTTAATGTGTATGTATGTATGTCCAGAGGAAACTATGAAAATATATATACACATTAAATATCACCAGTTCTTGCTTTTTGTGCAAAAATTATGAAGATTTGATTAACATTTACAAAGATTTGAAAAAATTAAATTTGGAGTTGTTTCTACACATCGTTATATTTCGAAATCATTTGAATGAGATTTGGTCAAGTTATTAAATTACAAAAAGATATCAATTTTTCTGAAACACTCTGTACATTTCACTTTTTCTTTTTTTTTTGTTGAACACCCTATATTTTGAGAAATGTCCAATCTAATAAAACTGAAAACTCCTATTTCCATTTTTGTGGTTTTAACCAACGTATGTTTTTGTTTTCTTGGTCAATTTAGCTAAGAGCATCCAAATAACAAACATCCTATCAACCATGAACACAGAATAATTTGTCAGTTTACCAATTGGATACGCTCTTAACAATTCAAAGTCAAAATAAAGCAAGAATGTTGTTCGTTCATTGTAAGAAAAATAATTGTCAAATTAAATAATTGTCTATTTATTCTACAAAACTAATTTGTCTTTTCAGTGAAGATAAGACATTAATAGACGTTGAAGAAAAAACAGAATTGAAGGTAAAAACTGAAATTTGAGAAAAAGAATAATCAGTACAGATTTGGTCAATTACCAAATCTTTTTCTATTTTTATTAAATTCAATTTTTTTCTTCTGTTTTCTCTAAATATTTAGTTATTATTCATCTGTGTACAGTTAATTATATGAAACTTATGTTTATTCATTAGTTGGAAATACAACAACTTAAAAATTTGTACTGTTTCTCAGAATTTTTGAGATGAGGTTTGATAATTAGTATTATTTGGATTATTGTCCTCATCTTCATTGTTATCTGTACAACATTTTGGCCGATGTGCCCTCCAGCCTTATTCTGGTATTTCCAATTGGACACATAGCCAAGTGGATAAAGGAGTTAGGTTAAGACCGTTCTAAGTGACAATTATCTCTAGACTACAGGTTCAATCCTGGTCAGGGGCAGCAGTAATATAGAATAATAATTAACACAGCTTAACACCTGTACTCCAGCTATGGCTAACAGAATGAGAACAGGATACCCCCATTGACTGAATAAAGAGTTAGGTTCAAAGTTCCGTGATGGCTCCCAATTACGACAAGAAGGTTCCCGAGTCTGAGAAAGTTCCTGAGTCTGACAAGAAATACTTGAAGAAAACCAGAGGGCACATCAGCCGAAACATTGTACAGAAAACAATCAAGATAAGGACAATAGTCCAAATAATACTAAAAATTTGTATTTATATGAATAATTGTCCCCCCACCCCACCGTATATGTGTGTGTGTGGGGGGTGTATGGGTGTATGGGAAGGAATCAAAGTTGAAGTCCTCTATCCTAAAAAACAATGTATACTTATGAGGGTTTGAGAAATTCAAAGTTCTTCTTAGAAGAAAATTATAAGATAATAAATTTTCCAGATTCAAATAATTTACTAAATAAAAAATCTGAATTGGTAGCTAAATGCTGCCATGAAAGTAAATATTTACTTTGTAATTTGGCACCTGATTGAGCCATGTGAGTTAGTATATTAAGCATGTAATAGTCATATAACTTAAAAGCAAATAAATTTTTGTTTAGTTGAATCAAAATCAGACATGTTTAATACCTGAAGAATGACAAGTGACGAGTTTTTATCCTGATTTATTATTATTTTATAATTCAAACACATTGTGTGTGTATATATATATTATAGTGGAGTTAAAGTATTTGGACACTAAATATCTTATTATAATAGTGATTCGGTGAAACTGTCACTGCTTATGTAACAATACCCTCAGAAATTGCATAAGTTTATCAATGAATATTTAATTTATAGTCAAAATCATTAACACATAGAATAAATCTTATTTATTAATGATGTCTATGAAAATCTGAGTTAGATTGGCCTCAAAACTGCCCATGTTATTAGGGTATTTGCCTCTCACCCCACTTATGAGGGTGTGACACAAGGACATTTTTATGTGGGCCCACCCACAAGCCAAAGCTCATGGGTGGTAGACACAAAAAATGCGATCCCGTCAGCATTCCCCCTTGAGGGGGGGGCACCTCGGGCACTGGGCAATAAACCCAGCCCTGCCCCTTTAAATCAAGGGGGCAGGTGTTGCCTGAGGGGATAGCCCCCTGTGATTGACACTGTTAATTTACATTAACAAACACAGGCCCCGAAAGGCCCATGTTATTAGTGCATTTAAAATCCTGCAATGTGTCTTATATATATAAGACACATTGCAGGATTGCACTAAGAAATAAAGGTTTACATAATATATGGTGTAGATAATTTGCATACTGATTTTAACAAAACCGGGTTTAATAAATAATTACTTGGTGTTATTGATCTCTAATATTGTTTTATTCTCCAACGTATTAAAATCAATCCTATGAATAATTTTATATAGAAACCAATTAAAATAAAATTAAAATAAGTGTAAGCTTTTTATATTTCGTTAATCTTTCTAATTTAATATAGTTCATTAGATTAAAACTTAAATATTTACAGCTAGAAGGAATATATTCTTACTAGTTTCTATAATATATTTCTGATGTTTATATTTACTTTAAATTTATACAGGTGGAGTATTTTGATGAAAAATAATTATATTACATATTTTTAAATATACATGCAGAATATTTTTTGTAAGTAAATGATGGAAAAACTCATTAGAATTGGTTAAATCTAACTTAACACACCTAAATTCTAACATCGTATGTTGCCGGCCCAAAAATTTTTTAAAAATCAGGGAATTAACCGAATTTAATAAAATTTTGAATCTGTGTTACGCCTCAAAGATACGTGGTTCAAAGTTAACTGACCTGAAATAAAATGTAAACGTTTTTAAATAAAATAACTGGTGCATTATGTCTTTTATTCATTAATACATCAACATAGAATTCGGTTAATTCCCTGATTTTTGGTATTTTTTTCTTTTGGCATGGTGACATATGATGGTGGAATTTAGGTCCATTAAGTTCGATTTAATCCAAGAATTTTCATTAGTTTAAATTAAAAAGGAAAATATTTTGAATGTAATGTCACTTACCGCTATCAATATGGCAATGCCCCATTGCATGAATTTCATGAGCCATAGAACCATTTTTCTTGGAAAAGAAATCTTTAGCAAATTCTCTGGCTCTAAAACAATAAAAGAAAATAAACAAAAATAGATCAGTTAAGTATTGATTAAATATACTATGATCTATATGCCTCTTAGGGGACCCAGGGGACCCTCTTAAGGGCCCAAGCATCAAACTAGATACAAACCTTATTTGAAAGGATCTCATCCATTTCTTTTGGAATTCTGAAGATGCCACAACACTAATAGACTTACAAGAGTTCTGTTTCCAGGAACCACGCTGTTATACCACAAAATCTTTTATTCTAATTTTGTTTAGCTTTTCTCACTACCACCACCCCATTAACACCGGAATTACAATGTATCTGGTTACCTAATGGTTCAATCCCTGAATCAGGCAGTGAATGATGCTTCACTGTTATAAAGATCAATTGAGCCAAAAACTGAAAATTATTTGTATCAGATTGGTTATGTTAGTCAATTTTATGTGTAGCCTCCACATAAGTGAAAAAACAAAATTACTTACCACTGGAACATTTTATTTATGTTCCCAGTAATTTAATGCATAAGACTTAGTTACTGCTTCCACAAAACTAATTTCCTTGGTGTTTTCGGAGTACCTGTCTTAGTATATAAAACGCCAGACATCTACTGTTGGAATTGACCCACCTAATATCTGGTTTTGTTTATTAAACGGCAGACGAGTACTGTTGGAACCGCCCCACCTAAAATCTTTGAATACCTGGTTTTGTTTATTAAACGGCAGACGAGTACTGTTGGAACCGCCCCACCTAAAATCTTTGAATACCTGGTTTTGTATATAAAACAACTTTTATGAAAAAAAAAAATTTTCATAAACATTTATTTTTACCTTTCATAAGAATTTTTTGTATGGGGGAGACACTCGTTTATCATGCTATTGGCTGTGTACAATGCCTGGTAACTTCTTTCACTATTTTCTGGAAGATGCTGGGGAAAAAAAACACAAAAAGAAAAAAAAAAAAAAAAACAACATCCAAATCATTATTTTTTAATATAAAAAAGAAAAACTTTCTAAAAAAGAAAGGAAAAAAAATTTCTAAAAAAAAAAAAAAATATATGAACACCACAGATGGATGATAACTTTAATGTTCACATAAACCAGAAAAACAAAAAAAAAATGTCATGGTTATCTTTTGATGGCTATTTTGGTCATCAATAGACAACACCCTTAGAGATGGATTATCATCCACCATGCTGCATACCATGGTTTCACCATAACTCTGGCATAGGACTGTAGTATAGATTTGCGAGTATGTGCTCTCAGCTTGTTAAGCCTGCATCTGGAATCTGTTATTGGCACGCCTTGATGACGACAACTTCATCATCCTCTATTTAGAATGGGGACCCACACCAGGTACCCTTTTTTTTCATTTTTCAGTTCGGTCAGCATTTCCATTTTGGAACACCTCAGGCATCAGGGATCAATCCTGACTCCACTCCTTGAATGCAATGGGGAGGTGCTGCTCATCGTGCTAGGAACATCAGGATTCATTTGCTCCCTAAAAGGTTGATAATCAAATGTTTTTTAAAAATTACAGAACAAAAAAAAAAAAAAAAAAAAATGAACTTACTTTTGCCATTCCAATGAGAACATCAAAATCTCTCAAAAGTTGGTAAACAACCGGATCTCGAATGGCGATTTCAGCCTTACTCAAAACAAATGAACGGTTAGGGTCAGGGGGGTTAATCAAACCATCGCAACCAACACCAAAAAGAGCATTGCATGCCATTTCGACAAACAACACAAAGCTGAAAGAAATAAACAAATAAACAACATGAATAGAATATCATTATAAGTAGAACTGTAACAATTCTTTATAAAAAGTTCATTTTCTGCTTCTAAAAAAAGAAAAAAAGAAAAAGAAAAACAATAACAAAAAAAAAGAAGATTCCATCATTTTAGTATGTTGGATTATTGTATTGGGTATAAACTGTAAACAACTTCCTGTGTGAAATATATGACCACTGACATTGTATTCTGGGAAAAGTGAATTTTCTAACAGCATTATAATGGAGACTCAGTGTGTCTGTCTGTAACCAAAACTATGTTACTGCTTATTTCACAATACCCTCAGAAATCATTAATATATAGAATAATAAATCTTATTTATTAACAATCTTTCTATGAAAATCTTAGATTTGTCTCAAAACAGCCCATGTTATTAGCGTGTTTAAAATCCTGCAATGTGTCTTATATATCACTAAGAAATAAAGGTTTACATAATATACAGTGTGGTTAATTTGCATTTAACAAAGATGGAATTAATGAATAATTACTTTGTGTTACTGATCTCTAATTTTATTGTTTTATTCTCCAACATTAAAATCAATCATATGGATTATTTTATATAGAAAACAATTAAAATATAATTCAAATAAGTGTAATCTTTTTATATGCATTCTTATTTAATTTTGTTAGTCTTTCTAATATTATATATTTCATTAGATTAAAACTTAAATTCTTATGCCCAGTGGTTGCATATTCTTGTTAGCAGGGGAAAAGGGACATCTTGCCAATGTTGGATTTGGCTATTTGGAACTTTGCCCTTTCTGAATTTAATGCTGAATTGGATTGTGTAATCTTTATTTACTCAGGACTTGAATATTAATCATTTGTGAGTTAACTTTTCACAAGTTTATTCTCTCTATCACCATTTCATATGTTACAATTTCCAACAGAGTTTTTCTTGTGGAACATTTTACACTTAAACCAGAAGAATTAAGTATTCATTTTTTTGTACACATTCCAAGATGTCATTTTGAGGAAAAAAATTTAGCCTGGCCCTCTGGGTGTAAACATTTACTTGGCTGATCTATCAAGGATGTCAATAAGCATTGAAACAAAACATCTTGGGCATAAAATAACCCAACAAGGGTAGGCATGTCGTAAAAACCAACCAACCACCAAAGAGAGACAATAAATAATTGTGTCCAGATACTGGATTACTGATTTCTTCCAAAAAGTTTTTTCTCTCTATGTGATGGTGATGGTGGTGAGGGCTGATAATACAAGTTTTGACAGTTACCCTGACATTCCAATTTGCTAAAGACATACCAATCAAGCCAGTCTGTCTTGTTAGGCGGCTGAACCTTGTAGTTCCAGGGCTGATGACATGACAAGGCTACAACTTAAGAATGTGTTGTAGCAGGTTAGTTGGAATTTATGGCATATCAACTCAAGTTGGGTTATTTTATGCCAAAGTCGTTTTATTTTATTCATCCTTGATGGATACTCAATTTATTTTAAACCCTTTTAAGCAAAGTACTGCTGGTTTTGAATTCAGTGTTTTCATTCTCCTACAGTGGTTGCCTAAACACTCACCCCTCTCTATCTTTCCCCCCGCACTCTCTTCATTTATAATAAAAATGAGTTGGTCTGTAGCTTAACTGAGGTGACAATACTCATAAGAAATAAGAACTTGGAAGATAAGCAACACCAGATAATCAGGATTTACATTTTTTGCATTTCATCTTGGCTGATTTGGATGGTCTCATTTTTAACCAGAGGGTGTTGCAAGATGATAACAGTTGTACAATTAAGGAACACGAGTATTAATATATAAATGTAACACAAACAACCTCATCCAGTTTCTCTGAATTTTTTAGATGAGGCTTGATAATTTGCATTATTTGGATTATTCAGACTAGTATCTTCATCTTTATTGTTATTTACACTATGTTTCAGTCAATGTGTGCTCCAACCTTCTTCAGGTGTTAATTGTTGATATGAAGGCTCCTGAGTTTGACAAGAACGTTCCTGAATTCATAAAAGAATCACCTGAAGAAGTCCAGAGAGTACATCGACCGAAACATTGTGTAGATAACAATAAAGATGAAGATAATAGTCCAAATAATCCAAAACCTCATCCAGGATTTGAACTCTGGTCACCAAGTCCATTTCATATGTCAATAACTATTATGCAACAACATATCAAGACGAGTTGAAAAAAAGAAAGAAGAAGAAGAAGAAGAAGAAGAAGAAGAAATGGAATTAAAAGAAGAAATGAAATAAAGAAGAAGAAGAAGAAGAAGAAATGAAATAAAGAAGAAGAAGAAATGAAATAAAGAAGAAGAAGAAGAAATGAAATAAAGAAGAAGAAGAAGAAATGAAATAAAGAAGAAGAAGAAGAAGAAGAAATGAAATAAAGAAGAAGAAGAAGAAGTAAATGATTATAAATATGTAAACCAATTTCTCTCTCTTTTTTTGAGTTTGTACTCTAAATATGTTAGGAGAAATGCTAAACCAAAAAAAAAAGAAGCCCTACTAAGTGACATTATAATAAAGCATAGATATATGAGCTGAGGTGATTTTTTTTAACAGTGAAATACAGACACAAATTAAAGTGACAAGCATTGCAAAATGAATTGAAAAATGCAGAGGCCGAGCTGTCGCACCCCCCAAAGCAATAAACAACTTTAGATAAACCATTACAATAAAATGTCACGCATTGTGAGCTGAAGTAATGGAGACAAAAAAATTAGAAAAACAGGTTTTACATGTTAGCAGACAATTATCAGCATGATGTTGTGGAAAAAAATAAAAAATGTAACAAAATTTATGACAAGGGTTTAGTATTCTTCATGAAAGATTACACAATCAAAACGGATATTATTAAGTATTATTTATTACCAAAATCTACAGTGTTAAATAAATTTCTATACTGTAATTATTCATGTACAACACACACCTTTAACTTTAGAATACAAAACTCTAGAAAAAAATATTGTATAATACGCAGACTTTTTAGAATTTGTAGCGGCTAAATTTAACCAAAATTTAGCATTTGTTCAACTTTTATCCCGTTCATATTGATTAAAAATAAGAATTTTTATAATTTATATTATGTCATAACACACAAAATTTACATGGTATTTAAATGAGAATATAAAAAAGTTAATCATTTAGTTCTCATGGAGGCATATGGTATAATGGTTAGTCATATTAAATGGGATTGTCAACACGATTTCAAATCCTAGACGAAGCTGTTTGCATTTCAGTACTAATACCCTTGGGAAAGGTACGCATCCACCTACTCTCCTCCAGCTATGGGTAAATAGTAGGGCAGACTGAGCTCTTCAACCAGTTTACAAGAAGGAAAACTAAATTCAAACTGGTTAAACTCAATAAATTGAGCTTGTGTCACATCCTACTCATGTGGAGGAGTTGGTAAATATATATATATATACTTATGTATAATACACACCCTTAACTTTTAGGTTGAAAAACCTAGAAAAACAGTAGGTCTTATACATAAATAATTATGGTAAATATATATAAAGAATATACTTATATTGGAACTGCTACATATTCATATTTTTGTTGGTAATTAAATATAAAAAAGCTAGATATAAAACAGTCAAATACAAAAAAAATAAAAAAAGTTGAATATAAAAATTTCTATATAAAAAAAGTTTATAAAAAAATTTAGATAAAAAATTAAAAAATAAAGTTTGAAACAAGATATCTACTTAAGTAATCTGTCAACAATATATAAGATTTTTGTTTTTCTAAAGAAATTTTTTATAATTATTTTACGCTTCAACAAGTTTAAAAAGCAAATGAAAACTTTATATCAGTCACAACTCAATGAGTGAAATTTTTAATAATTCACAAATATATTAAAAAAAAATTTCCTTTTTGTGTGTTCATAGGCTTTTTATTATTTAAAATTAAATGGCTAAAAAACATCTTTAGAGAAAAAAGGAAAAAAAAATGGAGTTCAGTTGAGTGGAAAAAATGAGGAATGTTAATAACTTTCCAAGTTAAGATTTGTTTTATTATAATAGACATGACAAAAGAAAAATTGATACCTGACCACAAAAAATTAAAAAAATAAAAATGAAATATAAAGAATCAATTTAATTTTTCTAAAAATTGTGTTCACATAAAGTAAATATAATTTACAGTTTCTCTTCATTAATAATTTCTTTAATAAAAAGACTTAGTTTTAAAAAGAAAGGGCTTAAATTTTAAAAATAAAAGCTTAAATAAATTAAAAAAAGGCTTAAATAAAAATAATTTAAAAAAAGACTTGAATAAAATCTTATTATAATGTAGACTCAGTGTGTCTGTCTGTAACCGAAACTGCGTCACTGTTTATATCACAATATCCTCAGTAATTGCGTAAGTTTATCAACAAGTATTTAATTTATAGTCATTAATACATAGAATACTGCACTAGATTTGCCTCAAAACAACCCATCTTATTAGTGTTTAAAATCCTGCAAGGTGTCTTATATATCACTAAGAAATAAAGGTTTACATAATATATGGTGTGGTTAATTTGCATACTGGTTTTAACAAAACCAGGTTTAATAAATAATTACTTGGTGTTATTGATCTCTAATATTATTGTCTTATTCTCCAACGTATTAAAAATCAATCCTATGAATGATTTTATAGATAAACAAATTAAAATATAATTAAAATAAGTGTAATCTTTTTTTATATACATTCTTATTTGATTTCGTTTATCTTTCTAATTTAATATATTTCAATACATTAGAACTTAAATACTTATGCCTGGCGGAGGGTGCATATTCTTGCTAGTAAATTTAATGTTGTAAGATGGGAGGCAAGTGGCCATAAATATACTGTTTTTAGGGTGCTGCTTCTGGGGTTTGTTCAAAACAGCAAAAAGCAGCCCATGTGTAGTTCCCATCTAGCTTTTTCTATTCCTCCCAAGTTCAACACTGTTGGAGAAGTAAAGACAAACTCATAAGCAACTTACTCCAAAGGACTACAACCCCTTGACACACTAGAGAACTTACCAACAGTGATGACTGATAAGAATGGATGGTAAGAGAGAGTTAAGGGAATCTGGGCTGTCAGCACAGATTGATGATGAAACATAAAATGATGAAACATAAAATAAATAGTAAAAGCAACTGATTCTTTTTAACCTAGTCACTCATTAAAAAATATAAACAAGTTATTTGCTTTTATTTAATAAAATCCCCCCCCCATTTAAATCAGTGCTGGAATTATTTTTTCATGTACAAATATGTTACAATACTATTTTAAGAACTTGTTATCTAAAAGATGTTTAAATTATTTTTTTAGGCTATTAAATAAATTTCTTACGTACTTGAGTTCTCCTGGGGACACCTTCTTAGAAAGGAGATATTCACATCTCTCATGCTTTGAACTCAGACCCTGAAATTAATGAAAGACAAAGTAAAAAGAAATTAAATACTTTCTCAAAAATAAATACAAGAAAAAACAAATGTAGAAATACAGAGATTATTACATGCACACACACTAATGCACTTACACACATACATAGCACACCTCCACATACACAGACCAACAACAAATCACAGATAATAATAATTATAATACAGCTGGGTCTTAAGAATAAAAAAACACATACAAATAAATAAACAAACAAACAAATGGAACCTACCTCAACTCAAAGGGTGGATCAACCACCAACCAAGGAAGCCACATAAAAACATACAAACATACAGGGGAAAGATCAACACACACACACACACACAAAAAAAAAACAATTATATTTAATTAATTTTCCACTGAAGTAGAATATGACACAGATCAAGTTTCTTGTGGGATATTCCACAAGTACGCATAGGGGTGGAGGAAAAATAAAAACTGCCCAGTGTTAATGATGAACATCATCAACATATCAGGTTATTCTACTCCTATTTTATACACCTGGGTCAGCATCCTCCAGACCAAATGCACCCTCCTTTTTTTTGACCACATCCCATTCAAGATGGTCATGACAAGCTCTAGCACCTACACAATTGTCCCAACCCTACTGCCCTTATGTCAAGCCCCAACCCTTTTTATCATATGTGCTAGAAAGCGGTGGCTGAAGGTCTTCATGTCCTGGGTATGATGTTAAACTATCTAATGGTGAAGTTCCAGTTCTGGAGCTCTAGGGAATGTGGAGTACCCTTTCATCACTATTGCTCTCAGATCTGTTAAGATCCCATCTATAGATTAGTTAGAAAAACAGGAGTTTAAAAACATGTTTAAAAATTCTTTTTTTTTTTCAAATTGAGTTTTTTTTTTTTAATTAATTTCCCATCAAGAATGAATAAAGCAAAAATGTCTTCAGCATAAAATGACCCAACAAGGATTGACATGCCATAAAACCCAACCAACCCATCCAAGACAAAAACAGAAGGAACAAGTACAATACTTAGATCCCAGCATCACTGAAAAGGAAACCTGGTTAAATCGAACTTAACAGATCTAAATTCCACCATTGTATGTCACCCTGCCAAAAGAAAAAAAAAAAAAAAAGAAGAAAAATCAGGGAATTAACTGAATTTAATGAAATTTTCAGGGTTTATATATTAATGAATAAAAGATATAATGCACTAGTTATTTTATTTAAAAACTTTTACATTTTTTCAGCTCAGTTAACTTTGAACCACATATCATTTAGGTGTAACACAGATTCTCAAAGATATGTGGTTCAAAGTTAAGAGACCTGAAAAAATGTAAAAGTTTTAAAATAAAATAACTGGTGCATTATATTTTTTATTCATTAATATATCAACACTGAAAATTTCATTAAATTCAGTTAATTCCCTGATTTTTGGTATTTTTTTTTTCTTTCAACAGGGTGACATACAATGATGGAATTTAGGTCCATTAAGTTCGATTTAACTGGAAACTTTTACTCTTGTACATTGTACGAACAATGATAAAAAAAAGAATATTTCTATTATAGAATTATAATCCTAAAGATTCCTCTTACCTGAACAGGATGTCCGTCATTCCAAACCATGGCTTCCGAACCGGAATTCCACAAAAAGTAAACTTCATGTTCAACCCAAGATTCAGGAATTTGAATCTCAACTCGAAACCAGTGAGTAGACCAACTGAAATAGGAAGAATTATAAATTTTTTAAATATTTCTGGTACATCAACATCTACATGGTCAAACAGTGCAACATATTATTCCTACTGATGATCCGAATCTTTTTGTCATTAACAAAAATTCTTTTTTTTTTTTTTTTAATTTTTATTGCCTCTTATATGAATATTAGCATGTAGTGTAATAGTTACCTGCATAGTTAATATTTCTGGAACATCAACATCTACATGGTCAAACGGTGAAACATAGTCCTTATTTAATTCTAATTAGTATCTTATCAACAATGTCTCTATTAGTATAGCAGAGTTAGATTTGCCGCAAAACTGTCCATATTATTAATGCAAAAACCTGAAATATGTGTTATATATATCTCTAAGAAATAAAGATTTACATACATTATTTACATAATTATCAACTGTTACTGATTTTTAATACTATTATGTTATACTCAAACGTATTAAAAGGAATCCTATATAGAATTTTATATAGAAATGAATTAAAATAACATTGAAATAAGTGTATTAATTTTATATTCGTTCTTATTTAGTTTTGTTAGTCTTTCTAATTTAATATGATATTTTATAAAATTAAAACTTAAATACTTGCGACCAGGGGGTGCATACTTTTGCTAGTTAATCAATAATTATAAACCCACTATAATATACCTAGGTAGTAATATCTCATCTACAGATATTAATATATGCATAGAAAAGGCATGAACTGTTATAAACAGATTATCAATCATATGCAAATCTTATCTCACAGATAAGATAAAATGAAAATTCTTCCAATCCATAGCTGTACAAGTAATTGAAAAAAAAAAAAAAAAAAAAAAAAAAAAAAAAAAAAATCAATAAACGTACCTCGGACCAAAACTTTGGCCAATCGAACATGGCTGATACATCTGCTTCATGGCACTATCAACGGTAATTCGATCTGGGGCAGCATAATGAGAAATGCTGGCCACAGGTTCAACATTTGGATATAACCTGCAAAGAGAAACAAAATATATATACAAGATGTGACCAGAATATTGAACAGACTTTGTTTAGTAAAAATGGAGACTGGATAGGAGATGGGGATCTCCAGGAACAAGGGCTTAATATTAGAAATCACTAGAAGTTTGGAAAAGACAAAATGCTAGCTAATCCAGAATGCAATAAAAAGTGTAATGGGGAGGTGCTGCCTAGGAAATTGACCTCCAGGGACTAGGTTCAATACTACTAATAACCAAAGATTTGGAAAAAAAAAAATTAAAAAAAAAAAAAAAAACGGCTAATCCAGAATGTAAAAAAAAAAAGAAGTTTAATCAAGTGATGGTTCTGAGGAGACACATCTCCATTGTTGAGGTTTAATCAATAATTCAAAAATAAACACAAGCAAGAGTTAAAAGTTTTGCCATCTGTGGATGTTTTTGACTGAGTTGATGAAGGTCATGACCCACACTTGTCTGTGATGATGCCAAGCTCGCCTGATACTCTCCAAGTGCTACTCTCCAGATTTGCCTCTATGGCTTGGAGCACAGCCACAAAATCTATGATTTTAGGCCTACCTGATCTTGCCTGATCGTCAAGGTTCCTGCAGCTGAATGTCTTCAACTATCTGGTTACTGTGGTCAACTGTGCCTTCATCTTTTGCACAACAAATATTTTTGATCGATTCTGCAGCATTATGGTCCAGTTTGAACTTTTAAAACATAAGTTCCCGAATTAGACTACTTCCACACGTTCATCTGTGTGGCTTTCAAATCCAACATCTACTGAACCAATGCACAACATGTTGACACACCAACTACCACTATACTACAAACTACAGCAAGTACTTATCATAGTTTGAACTGCTTCAGTCATGTGTTATACGTACTATAAACTATCACGTATGAAAATATTACAAAACTTTTGACTTATCCTAGTAATTTGATTTAAACAAAGTTTAATCATATTTTCCATTAAAAAAAAACATGTTAAAAAATAACAAAAAAACTGTTTTTTAACATTTTTTATTAAAGAAATGTTGAAAAGAAAAATAATGTTAAAAAAATAAATGTTTAAAAAAAATGTTAAAAAAACAAAAACCCAACTTAAATGAAAAAAAGTTAAAACTGCTAGTACACATAGAAAACTAGTGAAAAACTTTTGAATGCCACTAATATTCTGATGGGAGTAGAAACTGTGTGTGTGTGTGACTTACCTTCCCCTTAAGTTAACATCCTTAAAGTAAAGAGAAGAAACAAACTTCTCAGCCCTTTCAAGGGTTGTCCTTTTATGCTTCATCACCGAATGTTCCATTATGCAAACTGAAAAAGAAAAAAAGAAAATAAATAATATACAAATAATCTATAAATTTATCAAACAGACACTTATAATACCTATTTACTTTATTGTTTTCATATGTTTTAAACAAGATGGACACACATTCATGTTGTATAGGACATTTATCTTCCATCGCATTTTACGCATAGTGCAGTATAGTAACATACATCTTCATAACTGGTTGCACACAGTTGGAATTGTTTTCCTTACTTAGATATTTAATTTGTTTCTTCCATCTTAACTCTTAACGCTCTATATTGTCTCATTCCACACGACCGGAAGTCACATTCATTTTCTAATCTGCACCAAACGATAGCCATTGTTTAAATATAATATTAAACATATTTAGAAGTCTTTGATTTAACTCTTAACGTCCTATACCACCTCATTCCACCTGGCTAGAAGTCACATTCCCTAATCTGCCCCAGACGATTGCCTTTGTTTAAATGTAATATTAAACATATTTAGAAGTCTATGATTTAAGGGAAATATCTTGCGTAACTTTAAATGAAAAGGACATTTTTAGCCATTTTTTGATAAATCCTTATAAGAATGGGGCTCTGGACTTGGAACATTCTTAACAGGATGTTAAGAGTTAAGGGAAATAACAGGTAACTTTAAATGAAAAGGCCATTTTTAGTCATTTTTTTATAAATCCTTATAGAAATGGGGCTCTGGACTTGTGAAATTCTGAACAGGATGCTAAGAGTTAACTTGGACTGGAACTGTTTATCTCTGAGTCAGTGGTTGAATTCTTCTATTATTCTGGTAGATGTTTCTCGGCTGGATCTTCTTGTGTTGTTTATTTGTTCTTAGTAACAACACAAGATTTTCTTTGGTTTTGAGCACATATATATATCTTATTTTCTTAATATCCAGATCCCAAACACATGTGTGAGAATTTGGCTAATTGAATGAGAGTTGCCATTGCTAT
Source organism: Doryteuthis pealeii (assembly GCA_023376005.1). Taxonomy (NCBI): domain Eukaryota; kingdom Metazoa; phylum Mollusca; class Cephalopoda; order Myopsida; family Loliginidae; genus Doryteuthis; species Doryteuthis pealeii. The sequence goes on along the minus strand of CM042145.1, from coordinate 53,270,802 downwards.
CTTGCTCAACAGTAAAGCAGAAACTGATTTTCTCTTAGCTAACTTTACACATTCACACTAGCAAAAGTGTAGGCCAAAACACAAGTCAGAAAGTGTCACTTTTCCTCCCATGTTTTTCCATTAACCTTTATTTTAAAATCTACACTACTGTACATGATTAACAGGCTACCCCCATAAATTATGTAACACACACTAGATGGTAAGCCTCTCAAATTAGACCAGTTCACATACCTAGGTAGTAATATGTCATCTACAGAAAGCGGTGTCAATATACGCAAAGGCATGGACTGCTATAGACAGATTATCGATCATATAGAAATGAGAATTCTTCTAAGCTGTAGCCATGTCAGTACTAATGTATGGTTGCACCATTTAGACTTTAACAAAATGATTAGAAAAGACTAGATAGGAACTACAGAAGGATGCTGTGTGCCGTCTTGAACAAGTCTTGGAAACAGTACCCCCCCAAAAAAAGCAACTTTATGGCCACTAGCCACCTATCACACAAACCATCCAAGTGATGTTAATAAGACATGCTGGACAATGACTAACTCATAAGTGATGTTCTTCTGTGGACACCTACACATGGACACACCAGTGTAGACCAACCATCAAAAATTAACATTAATCAGTTCTGTGCAGATTCTGGATGTTATGTGAAAAACCTGTCAATGACAAGAAATATCTCTCTCCAACCACCAAACACTAAAATGACAATTGGAAAGAATTATCAATTGTCTTTCAAAAGAAAATCAATGACATCAATATTTTACTACCAACCAGATATTTAGACAAAAATATCTTGTTACTGGTATGCCACAGTTAATTCTCCACTCTCAAAGCAGTATTATCCCTTTCACAGACATATTTTTAATCCCTGTACAGTAGGTAAATTATTTTATATACATTAACATTGAATTAGTCAATGAGCAACCAATATGAAAATGCCTTACATTGAGCTACCTAAAAAGACAAAAATATCACTCAGCCTGCCAAAGGGGTTAACAGTAAAACAAAAAGAATTAACCATTGCCAATGTTGACAGAGCATTTTGGTGGATGGTAACCGTTATTTTATGATGCAACAGAAAGACATGTCTAAATATTTAGTGGAGAGAGATTCAGGCAAATAATTTCTGAGAGAAAAAGGAATTCTTTGCAAAACAAGGAAATTGTTAGATTTGCATACAATGTAAGAACCAATCAGCTTTAAGATAATTTGGTACCCCTACTTTTTGGGGAGTGAGTTCTACCTTGGAGATCTATGAAAGCTCATTTCTTTTTGGTCAGTTCAGTATCAGTGGGATTTTTTTCTTTTCGACACTTTCTCGAGTTTAACTAAAATCAAATAACTTTTTTTTATTTTTTCTTATTTTTTCTTCAATACCTTTCAAATCTAAATGACAACTTTCAAATAATTTTTTTATAAAATTAAACAAAGAAACTTTCTTCGTTAATTTAAAGTTATTAAAAATTCTGCTTTATTTTACAAAAAACTTTGATCTGCTGCTCTGATAATTTCTGTAGACCATTTATATAAGATTAAAAACAAAACATTTAATCCGAGTTCACTTCACTATCATTCATAAACACTAGTTGGAGATATATCAACACTAAATAAAATTCAATTTAGCATCAATATTAAATATCTAACCCTTAGAACCCAAGTAGCTGGCATTTGTGGCCCTGCGCACAAGCACTGGGCATTTTTGGTAGTGTACAAAACAACCAATATTTGTGGCATTATATATATTTACCAACCCCTCCACACAGGCAGGATGTGACACATGGTAAATTTCTTAAGCAGAGTTTAACAGATTTGAATTCAGTTTTCCTTCTTCTAGACTGGTTGCTATACCAAGGGTGAAGAGCCCATTTTTCTCTATTTACCCATAGCTGGAGGGAGATTAGTTGGATTCATATTTTTCCAAGGGTATTAATACTATGTGAAATGTAAACAGCCTCATACAAGATTTGAACTTGTCTCGTCATGACCATTTCCTACAACAATAACCATTACACCATACACCTCCAGATATATATATATATATATATATATATATATTATATTCCAACCAACAGAAATGACAGAGGTTTAATATGTTTAATGGGGCCAGGGGAGTTATAGGATGTTTTTGTTTTTAAAGATCAAAATTACTTATTACATGGAATTTTAAATGGAATACTATCATAATATACTAGCAGGACCTGTGGATATATCACAGTATGATAATTTAATTATTACGTTTGATGTTTACTTAAGAGCTATTGCTAAATAGTTCAATATGTAAAAAGTATAATAATCTTGATTTAACTTTCTCTCACTTTTTTCCCTTTTCATCATGTTTGATTGAAACAGATTAGCGTTATCAATTACATGCACTCACCCCCTCTATCTTTCCACATTCTTTTTTCTTTCTTTCTTATTATATTTTTTTGTGTAGCATGTCCCTTTTCTTCCCTTTCTTTATAATAATAACAGAATGGTTTATTATTTAGCAGAGGTGACAACACTTATGAGAAATAAGAATTCAGCAGATAAGCAACACCAGATAATCATGATTTACATTTTTGCATTTCATTTTGGATGATTTGGATGGTCTCATTTTTAACCAGAGGGTGTTGCAAGATGATATCAGACACACAATTGAGGAACACTAGTATTAATATATAGAGATGGAATGTACATTAATTTCTGTTTGTTTTGTGTTTTACTATTTTTATTTTTTAATCTTACATCTAACTTGTGTATATTTTCATTTTAAAAGAAATACAAAAGGGTTAACAATGATTTGATTTTTTTTTTGTTTTTACAAAGTTGATGTAAATATAATTTAAAATTAAATAAAATCATTAATATAGAATTCATGTTGATTGTTTAATGTTTTCTTTAAATTTTTTATTTATTCTTCTTTACCGTTTTGTGTCCAATAAATTTTTTAATTTAAATTTTACAACTAACTTCTGTTTATTTCTATATTAAAATAAAAACAAAAGGATTAACATTGTTTTTTTATTCATTTATTTATTTTTTTTCAGAATTTTCAAAGTTCCATGAATGTTCCCAAATTGAAAGAGAAGGTTTGCAAATTCAAAGAGGTTCCCAAGTTTGAGAAGAAACACCTGAAGGCCGAGGGACATTTCGGACAAAGAATTACATATATAACAAATAAATGAGGACAAGAGTCTGAAAAATCCAAATAATACAAGTTTTTGTTTTTACAAAACTTGTGAAAATGAATTTAAAATAAAATAGGGCCGAACTTGCACAAAGGTGTCAAAATTAGAGTGACCCAGAAAAAACAGAACCCAAATTATTTATTTTCCCATTAAACTAACCTTAAACCCCAACCCTAACCCTAACCCTAAACCCCTCTAGTTAAAATTAACAGTTTTATTACAAAATTTGTGGGTTCTGTTTTTTTCTGGGTCACCGGTAAACAGGGTTACCCAGAAAAAACAGAACCCAAATTATTTATTCATTTTCCCATTAAACTAACCCTAAACCTCAACCATAATCCTAACCCTAACCCTAGACCCCATTGTTAAAATTAACAGTTTTATTACAAAATTTGTGGGTTCTGTTTTTTTCTGGGTCACACTAATTTTGACACCTTTGTGCAAGTTCAGCCTGAAATAGAATCATAAATAAATGTATAATTCATATTGATTTTTTAAAGATTTTTTTATTAACATTTTATGTTTTTATTTTAACGAATGTTAACCCAATTGTAGGTATTTATCCAACCCATTCACCACGTGACAAAAGGTCACAAGTATTGAGCATCAAGTGATAAACGAATTCGCTATTCAGTAGTAAAGGATATGTGAGACTAACATGCTAACCATTACACTACAATAGGACATCCCATGTTAACTGAATTGTATTATGAACATCTTCACTTCGGACATTTCAGATGCATTCATTTTCACTTCGGACTGAATTTAAAATGAAATTCTATTATAATGAAGATTCGGTGTCTGCCTGTAACTGAAACTACTTCACTGCCTACGTCACAATTCCTTCAGAAATTGCATAAATCTATCAATGGGTATTTAATTTATAGTCAAAACCATTAATGCATAGAATAAATCTTATTTATATCTCTGTGAAAATCTGAGTTAGATTTGCCTCAAAATAACCCATGTCATTAGTGCATTTAAAATCCTGCAATGTGTTTTATATATCACTAAGAAATAAAAGTCTACTTAATATATGGTGTCGTTAATTTGCATACTGGTTTTAACAAAATAGTTTTATAAATAATTACTTGGTGTTATCGGTCTCTAATATCATAGTTTTATTCTCCAACGTATTAAAATCAATCCTATGAATGATTTTTATAGAGAAACAAATTAAAATGAGTGCAATCTTTTTATATGCGTTCTTATTTAATGGCATTAGTCTTCCTAATTTAATATATATTTAATTACATTAAAATTCAAATACTCACGCCCGGCGGAGGGCGCATATTCTTGCTAGTACGTACAATAAGGTCAACCTAATTGTATTTCATTTTTGAATTAAATATGTAATTTTCGTCTTTAAACACCAAGTGCGCCCGAAATGTCCGAAGCGAAAAATGACCGCAGCCGAAACGTCCAAAATGAAAATGGACCGCGACCCCAAAAGTCTGAATTGAAGATGTTCACGTTTCGGTTAATGGTCGTCGAAGAAAAAGAAGAAGAAATGGTTCTGAGGAAGAAGAAAAAAATTGGGTCACGTTGTGTTTGCTTATTCATGTCAACGGACAAAGATAGAAATCTTTCAGATTTTGAAAGTTTAAGGCAGCAAAACGTCTTTCTTCTTTTTTTTTCTTTTTTTTAAATACAGTCATTGTAATGTTTTTTGTTGTTTTTTTTAAAGATATATCCCATATTTTAATGATAAATATAAGACTTTTAAATTGTTTAAAATGAAATGCCAGAGATAGATGTCTTAAAAAACAATCATTTTACTAAAACAAATTATCCGATATTGCCTTTAAATTACGGAAATATTTTCTTTGGCAACTTTTTTTTACCACAAATTTGTCTGACGTGTTAAATTATATATATATATATATATATTTTTTTTTTTTTTTTTTTTTTTTTTTTTTTTACAGACGAACGAAATTTATGTCAATGGTTGACATAATTTTTTTTTTAAATCTAAAAATAAAAAAATCTGATATAAAAGTTTTCTTCTATAAGAAACGGGAAAATGGAGAAGAATCAATTGTAACATTTTCAGGATTAAATCTAAAAACTGGCTAAAAATAAACTAACTGATAAAATTCCGTTTTTATTCATAAAATACTGAATTCATTTTGGAAGAAAAAAAATACCTCGAATAAACATATTTTTTTACGCAAGTACAATTTATTTTTATAAGTTTCTGAAATCCCAATTTTTAATTCCATAAAAATCAACGATGCCTAAGTGAGAATTTTTAAAAATCAAAGTGTGTCACGTTTTTTCGACAATTGCGCCATTATATCCACTTATCCATTCATGAATCTCAAAAGTGCGCGCTAAAATTCTCCTCTCGAAGGCGGGAGTTTTTTTGAGGTGGATGGGTGGAGGTGTTCTTTCGTAGATAATTATGGAGAAGAAAAAACAAGAAACTAATTTAAAAAATGGTCAAAATCAATTACATTTTGCAGCTTCTTCGAATTTCTGAAACTAGTGCTATTTTATAAATAAAACCGATCTTTCAGAGTATGTCGGTAACATAGTAAGAGACTTAACGTAAAGCCGTGGGTGCACAAGTTCTCAGTGCACTGTAAACTTGAAAACTAGGTAACTAACATGGATGACATTTTATCCTTCTCGAGAAAAATAAGAATATACCGAAAATTATGAATCAATTATAAAATACATCTAGAAAAATAACTGTTTTTAAAAATCTCACTCTAACATTTTTTGGCATTGAATAAACCAACAGGGTTATTATACCATTAAACAAACCGAATCAAAGCAAATGAAGTTAATGAAAATTATTTATACCAATTTGAAGATATTAAGAACTTGAAACATAGAAACTTTTATCAAAATGACTTGTTTCAGCATTAAATAACCCGAAAAGGTTTGATATGCCCTAAAACAAACAAACCAAACCAAATGAAATTAATGAAAATTATCTATACCAATTTGAAGATATTAAGAACTTCAAACAAAATTTTGTCAAAATGATTCGTTTCGGCATTAAATGACCCGAAAAGAGTTGATATGCCGTAAAACCAAACGAAACCAGGTAGCTTTACTGGACATTTTTGCACACCTAATATTTCTTTTATTGTGCAATCCCCCTTGATCATCATTTATTCCAATTGTTATTACATTTTTAACCAAAACCGACTAAGCATTTTTCAAGATGTTGCCGCTTTTAGCCTCTTACTTACTGACATTAGAAGAAAACAAATCTAATCTTTAATAATAAATGCGAATGTCAGTTTGTCAGATGTTTTCAACTTTAATCCTAGAAGCCGTGGCCCAACATATAATATCATCCGGACCCGCAATTCTGAAAATTTCGATTCCCAAGTTTTAATTACTGAGATTGTTTTCGGCAATTTTTTACGGGATTTTTGAGACGAATTTTTTTGTACAATGCATGAAGCGTCATTGTTGGCCCGAATGAATGCCCAATCAAGAGACTTCCACAGGAGTTAGCTTAATTGCCACTCGGCGGCTTATAAGCTAATTATATATATATATATATATATATATATATATATCACGCGTTATCATCGACCCAAACTGATTCCTTTCTTTATTAAAAGTAAAAACCAAACTATCAAATTGATTTCAGTTTTAAAAGTTTGCCGCTCTGTTGATAGGACTTAAAATACGCCAACTGTATCCTCTGCAATAAGTTAAAGCCCCTCCCCTCCAAAAAGGGTGTCTTTGGTATGACACTAATCTGCATCTGATGGTGAGGCTAGTGTTCTGGGGCTCTATGAGATTTACTCCAAGATCTACTCTGGCCAGAGATGGTAGTCACTGTTAGGGCATCATCTTAAGGTCAACTAGATCTTTTTCGAAATGATTTATATTTGAATAAGATGAGAATACTTGATAACATATAACGGATATAATTTTAAGAAGAATTACTTGAAGCTATAATGGTTAACTAAGGATTGGTATTAGTTATTCCATCTAAGAGTGTCCCACCGTGGTGTAAAGGATAACGAGCTAGACTCGAAGATCCACGAATAACGAGTTCGATCCTCGCTGGATACTCCATACTCGTGGCGAATAAATTACTTTAATCCATATAATTGTGTAGAAATTATTAGTATTAGATAAGAATACTTGAAACCATACAAGTACGTGGAAATTATTCTTATTAGATTGGCCTACTTGATTATCATAACTATGTTAACAAAGGGTTCATCACAGACATAGAAAAATACAATACAAATTATAGTTATGATTACAAACTTTTACAAATGAATCGAATTTCAGCAAAAAATAACCCATAAAAAGTTTATAAGCCGATAAACCAAATCAAATCTTTACAAAGAAATAAAATTTCAGCATTAAATAACCCACAAGGATTCAATATGCCGTTAAACAAGTAAACCAAACTGAACTTTTACAAATTAATCCAATTTCAGAGAAAAAAAATATAAGGAGTTTATAAATGCCGTTAAACAGACAAACCAAATCAAATCTTTTCAAATTAATCGATTTTCGGCATTAAATAACCCATAAGGAGTTGATAAGCCGTTAAACAACGCATAAAAGTTTGATGCGCTGGTGAAAAACCCGTTACATGAAACGATGTATTTTGTTTGTTTGTTTGTTTTTGCATATGTTACCGCCGTTATTTTCTTGTAACGTCTATGAAAGAACGTCGCTGGGTCAAATGAAGCAACGACACTGTCCAAAAGTTTATTAACCCCTTACTTCAAAGGGAAGGACAATTAAGATTTTACAAGAATGAAATCTTCAGAACATGGGTGGGGTGGGGGGAAGGAGGGTTAGGGTTGATGAGGCGCCAGTTGGTGAAGGCGTACATGATTTTAAACAGTGCCTAACCCCCGCCTGTTGGAGACAAAGGGACATGTTCTTGTAAAGAAGAACAAAGACTGTCAAAGGAAGAAGCCTTGAACTTTTAACTAATTCCTTAAAGTGCAGAGGTTAGGCTGACCTACTAACCCGAAACTAGAATTGCACTTTTAATAAAGTTTCTTAAACTTCCAAATTTTTTTTTTAAGAAAAAAAAAATTACTAGGAATAAGAAAAATGAAATTAGATTTGCTTGAAATAAAAGCTAAGATTCAAAATTTTGAAAAACATTTTTGGGGGACAGAAGACAAATGGAGTATATAACAAAAGAACCAATTAAAAAAACACGCAAAATAAAATTAAAAGGAAAAAGAATTTTAGAGAAATTAAAAGAATAAAAAAAAGTACTTACCGCAACGAGTACCCCAAGAAAAAAGTATATACAACAAAATATAAAATCACAATTTTTATTTTTATTCATTTTTACTTTAACAAAAATCTGTTAAATATTGCAATACTAAATCTAATTAATATTTTACTTTACGGACAATAGATCTTTTCTTTTTTTTTTTTTTAAATTTCTTCAATTCAATTGAAATCCGATAAATATTGCAATTAATATTTTACTTCCAAGAAAACCAAAAATAAGCCACAATTAATTAATTTTATTAGCTGTGGTTTATTTATTAATTGTCTAAGTAGTAAATAATCATCACATTACATATTCGGCCTATTTTTCCACAGAAATGTGTTAAAAAACGCTTTTTTTAAATTTAATTCTACAAAATTTTTTTTATCATTTGAATGATAAAAAATACTTACTTTTCTAAATTTGTGTCCCTAAATCTAATAAATACTGTCACCAATAAGTTATTTGTCAAATTTGAATTTAACGAAGGCTTTTTGTCGGACTTTGCACTTTAGCGACGAGTGCTTGTTTTTTTTTTTCCGCGCGGTGAAGAGGGAGGGAGGGAGGTTATATCTGGGCTCAATAAAAAAAGCATGTTTTAGCGCATTATTATTGTTTAACTTAAAGAAATTTACAAATTAATAATTAATAAAATGTTAAACGTTCAAATTAACAATTTCTTACAATCTAATTTCAGTTTAATTTAAAATTTAGCTGAAAAATTCAAATAACATGTTTTTGTGTTCTGCCCGGTCAGTGGGCCACCGTCCCATCACTCAACTCAGTGCGTCTTATTATGCAAGAGACGGGCAGCACCCCCCCTCCTCCTCCATCACTCACAATTGGTGCAGCTATGATGTAAGATTATACAAATAGGGCACAAGGCATTAAAAAAAAAGATGCAGAGATGCTGGTCTTTACTATCTTATCAAGTGATTCAGACATAAAATATTGTTTCTTTCACAATAACATCACATTTATTCGGGACACTTTTTTTTTCTTCAAAATACAGACACCAAAATACAATATTCTGATTGCGTGGGGTGACATGGTATAATAAACAAGTTTTCCCCATAAATCACAATATGACAGGCATTTTTAATAAAGTTAAAAAATACTACGAATAATTAGGTTTGAATTGAAATAAAATTAAATATTTTTCTATGTTTATAAAAACTAAATTAAATCGCGAGCGAGTATAAGTTATTTTACGATGAAAGACGACAACCGGCTTTATTTACTAAAAACTGCGCCACGCATTATTAGCGGAGTAGTCGAGCAAACTATTGCTAATGAGTGCGATTTAAAAACATTTTTTTTACTAAGAACCCTCATGCATATGTCCTTGTGCCAAACTAAGCAAAAGTTAGTAAAAGACAATAACCAGCTTTATTTATTAGTACTATATTTAAATAAATAACTGTCGCGGCGAAAATTTCAAATAAAAAAAAAGCACTTGCCTGCAAAGTGAAAAAAGAAAAAAAATTGCAATTGATTGATTGATTATTATTATTTTTTTTTTTTTTTTTTTTTTTACATATCCAGCCAAAAATGCAGCAAATCTTGACGAGCCTCACGAAAAACACTTACCTTAATTTCGAAATTCGAATCGACGAATGAGATAAAGTCACGATGACATACATTTACTGTTTGTATACAAAGAAAAAATAGTACAAGGATTTTGATTGGCTTATTTCGTAACGGGTTTCTGTTACATGAAAATTTATTGGTTAAAATAATTTGCTTGATAGCTTTGTTTTTCCCCTTTCTTTCTTTTTCATTTTTCTTTCTTTTTCTTCTTTCTTTCTTTTTCATTTTTCTTTCTTTTCCCTTTTTATTTTTTGTTTCTTTTTTTTATCTTTTATAGATCATCACAATACTCATATTTTGTTTCATATTGTTTACGTGTCTTTTAAAAAATCTTTGCCATCACTTCACTTTTTGTATCTAAAACTTCTTAAAAAAAACTTCTAAAATTACATCTTCATATTTATTGAAAGCCTAGTATTTAATTTTCAAATTATTATTTCAAACAATTTTAGAGCAAATAAATCATAATAACTGTGATATTTTTACAAAACATTTTCTTTTAATTTAAAAAAAAAAGAAAGTTCTATCATTAATTTTAAAATGGTATTTCAGAATTTATTAAAAACATTTTATTTTTATTTTTTTAAATCCTGTAAACTTCTTTTAGAACAAAGGACCACAGTCATCAGTGATGGTGCTGGGATTTCACTAGCAAGTAGGGTTTTTTTTTATGGGTGGAGTTGCTAGTCCCACCCCCACCCCCTATCCACACACAGACGCGTGCGCGTGCGCGTGCACACTCAGAGAGACAACCCCTACCCCCATCCTGCTTTTGAGTTTTATAGATTTTTTTTCCATCGACTTAGGTATGGGCAAAATTTCACGTGTTTTTTCTTCTTCTTTTTAACCCCCTCCTTCCGAATTAAAATTGAAAAAAACTCGAAAAAAAAAAATTAACGTATTTTTTGCTGTATTATGAAGAGGAAGGTTTGTTTTTTTTTTAAATTAAATCTCAAAATTATTCAAACAAATTATAAAACTTTAAAAAAAAATGTCTTTTTTTTTTAGACGAGAAGAGAATTTTTTAGATTAAAATCTATATTTGTCAAAATGGTTCATTTTTGCCGTTTTTTTTCCTTTCTTGAAGATGTGATCTTTCTAACATGATTTCTTTCTTTTTATAATGAAGAAATTCATAGAAAATTGTTTTTATCTGTAAGTTTATGCTTTTGTTCTTAAGGGAAAAAATGATTTACAATTTTTTATAAAAGTTCAAAGAAAAGGGGAGGTGCTGTTCTACCGAAATTTTGGCTATATCTACTTCTTTCTTTATCACACTTCCATCCATGGACAGGTGTTCCTAAAAATCAAATTGTCCTGGGTTTCATGTTAAACTGCATCTAATGGTGAAATTCCAGCTCTGGGGAGCGTGGAGTACCCCTTCATCACCATTACTCCCAAGTCCACTCTGACCCAGTGTAGTAGTATCTGGTAGGCTCATATATGGGTTAAATAGAAAAAAATAGTTTTAAAGTAAAATTGAGTTTGAAAAATCTAATAAGAATGAAAGTAAACTTTGGGAGGGCACAGTCAAGTCCAACGCGTTTGCTCTACCAACTGACCAAGTCTTCAGTCTGGAACAATCTCTCCCAGCAGTGCTACACTCTTCTCACTAACACTATCCAAATATATTTTCTCTTCCACTCATCGCGACAGCCAAATGCTACTGCAGTCTTTCTACCCGGTCTGGGAGGGCAGGTCCTTAAATACACAATTACTGTGTTCATCCGGGCTCCTTACTCTGAATTGCCCATGCAGCACGTTTGACATTCATCAGCATGCGTCAATCCCCACAACGAGACTTCACATCCGGGTTACTCTGCACAGTCTAGTGATTCACATGCGTCAGGCCACGACTCACGATCAGAAGGATGAGTTCAATCTCCCCACTTGCCCCTGATCTCATTCTACATGCCAAACACAGTCGTGCACGCTTCAAACCACTACATGTGTGGTTTCTCTCACCACACTCCCCCCTGATCTCATGATCACAAAGATAACAGTTTGGCAGCGGGCGCTTTCGTCAGGTACTTCTTCGCACAGGTGGGCAGGGAGGTTCAGCTTCTGCTTCTTCCGTGGGTGCATTGTCTGACTCAGCATCTTCATCGTCATTCATTAGACTCTCTGTCCCTCTCTCAGAGCATGTTGTGCTGTCAGAGTCTTCTTCCGATGTGGTGACACAGTGGTGTGGGCACAAGTCCTTTACATGGCGGGGTATCCCATCCACCAGAATTGACTGTGGACTAGTTATGTTAGTCACCTCACCCCGAACTTCATGGTACACCGACTCTGCAGCGCCTTGGCCCACACGTGATCTCCAACTTGGTAAGAGCTGTGCTTAGGACCTGAGGACGCTGTCACAGCATTAGCTTCCTTCACCTTAACTTTGTATCTATAGATCCCGTTGGCAGGCGTGGGGGGTGATACATCATCTCTGGGTGTGATGTTATACCAGTAGACAGCCTGTATGGGACAGCGCATCCTGGCCGCAATTTGTTTCACCGTGTGGTGACATGACTCCGCTATGCCATTCCCGGCTGGGGCGTATGCGCAACGGAATCACAAGTGAATTCCCCACTCATGTGCAAAAGCTTGAAACTCTTTGCTGCAGAAGGCTGTGTCATTGTCCATAAGGATTTCATGCAGCGGGCCACGCTCAAAGAACACTGCTTCCAGCTGGTGAATCACGCTTGCCGAGTCTTGCCTCGCCAACTGCTTCCAAATGGAGAAACGCGACGGGCCACAGTCCGTGAGCATTAAGAAATGGCGAGCATCGTAATGTGTGATGTCCATTCCTAACCTCTGCCAATTCCTGTTCACCTCCAGTTTTCCCTTTTGCCAGTGGATCGGTGCTGGGTCTATGGACTGGCATTCTTTGCACATCTGTATAGCTGACTTAATGGCTGCCTTGGTTATCACTGGGCAAATTCTTCTGGCAAAATAGATGGTGCGCCACACTCCCGGGTGTTCACTGCTTCTGTGGATATCCATAATTTGACTTGCATCCAACTCCTCCACATGGACTGCGCCAATCTATGGTTTGAATCTGTTCTCTTTCTTCATCACATACAACCACTGCTGCAGCACCCGTGTCAGTTGGTTGGCGATGTTCCGAGTCAACGGAACCAACGTCATGTCCACGGTCAGCTCATACTCCTCCATGAGTTCCTTGAGTGTGCTCAACTGCCTCCTGATAAGCATCTCGCTTACTGCCTTGGAACGGACTTGTGCTTTTCCAGTCAGCATGTCTGATACCCAGTGTTAACATGCACACAAAATCTGTCTTCACGTGTAGTACCTTGCCCTGTCACTGGAGAGCCAGATTGATGCCTTTATGTCGTCCAGTTCAGCTAAGTTGATGTGTTGGGCGTCGTTTTAAATGTCGCAGCCAACAAGTATCCTCCAGCACTGTCTCATACCTCTCCAAGGCTACTCCGGTTGCTAAGGAACTGGCATTGACCCACACATTCAGCTCCTTGCTGTCAACGCACCAATCCCCACTGGCTGGATCATCCCGTTGCCCCAATTCCACAGTCTCAAACATCATATGCTGGAGGATGGTGTCTTTTGCTTCATCATCCCATCCCTTTGTGACCGAACTTGCTCTTCTCTTGAGTATTCCGCAGGCCACACAGAGAACGGATTCAAACCACTGATCGGCGCAGTCCATGTGGAAGAGTTGGATGCAAGTCAAATTATGGCTATCCACAGACGCAGTGAACACCCGGGAGTGTGGCACACCATCTATTTTGCCAGAGGAATTTGCCCAGTGATAACCAAGGCAGCCATTAAGTCAGCTATACGGATGTACGAAGAATGCCAGTCCATAGACCCAGCACCGATCCACTGGCAAAAGGGAAAACTGGAGGTGAACAGGAACTGGCAGAGCTTAGGAATGGACATCACACATTACGATGCCCGCCATTTCTTAATGCTCATGGACTGTGGCTCGTCGCGTTTCTCCATTTGGAAGCAGTTGGCGAGGCAAGACTCGGCAAGCGTGATTCGCCAGCTGGAAGCAGTGTTCTTCGAGTGTGGCCCGCCACATGAAATCCTTACGGACAATGACACAGCCTTCTGCAAAAAAATTGAATACTATCAAGAATGGATAAAATAAAATATCTTTGGCATAAAATAACCCAACAAGGGTTGATATGCCATAAAATCCAACCAACTAAGCAATCAACCTAAAAACAAAATAAAACATTTCATTGGGTCAATCTTTCTGTCCAAATTTTTCTTCTTCCTCACACACCACAATATTATTATCTAACTTCAATATCTACACATTCTTCTTTTTATGTCTTTAAAACAAGGCCAAACCAAGTAAAGGCCTGGTAACCATGCAACTGGAGTCTGTGACTGGAGGCAAACATGTGGCAGTATGAATTACTACCATAATTACTGTGTATAAAACTGTTTTTGCACTAATGTATAACACGCCACCCTGACTTTGGACTATGAAATTCTGGAGAAAAACTTCTTGCTTATAATACGCACTGACTTTCCAGAATTTGTAGCAACTAAATTTAACTTAAATTTACCATTTGTTCAACATTTTATTGGTTCATATTGACTAAAAATAAGAATTTATATAATTTACATTACACAGTATTTAGAGTGAATATGTTCTTGCTGCAAAAATAAGAGGGAAAAATTTATAAACAAACACACATCGCAATGAATATTTCTCTGTAATGACATAAATTGCATTAGATATAACTTAGTTTTGGTCATTCCGTCCCAAATATGGGGAGGCATGTGGCCGGAAAATAAATTATTTATATAGTTCTCATGTATAATAGCATTCCTAACTTTTGGGCTGAAAAATCTGGGAAAATAATGCACTTTATACACAAATAATTATAATAAATGATATTTTAGTCTTAGTTTATAATTTTTTTTCATTAGCTGAATTCTATAAAATTTGAAACAATTACCAGACAATATTTTAAAAATCCTTATATTTAGTAGATTTTAGTTCTAGAAGCTAAATTTAACTTTTTACCAGTTTGTACTGACTAAAGATAAGAATTTATATAGTTTACATTATGTCTCAAAACACAAAATTTACACAATATTTATTGCAAACACACACAGACATGTTCACACACAAATACAACAAACTGGTGGTGAAAATAATCTCACATTAAAAGAAACAAAATTATAAACAAACATTCCAATGAATATTTCTCTGTAATGGCAGAAGACACATTAGTTTGGTTTAGAGTTTGAACATTTTTATTCAGCAAAAAAAAGATTCACTGAAAAGAAAACATTTTGTTATTCATGTTGTTTGAATAGAATATCTAATTCTGTTTTTTGTGTGTCAATTATAGATAATTTGAAATTGTTGCAGTAAATCAACTGCTTGCTTCTGATTGGTTGAAGTATATAGGCTTACTACTACAATCTTATTGCGGCTAGGGGATTTTTTATTGGGGCTAAGGGATATTTAAGTCTTTTGGCACCAAGTAACTGCCTCTTTGGTTGCTGGTCAGCCTAGTGCGAATGTATCCCCTCTTTGATCACTAGTCAGCAGCAAGTTCCTGGCTGGTCTAGTGTCAAGACATCCTTGTTTTGGTCCCTGGCCAGCCTGGTGTGAATACGTCCACTCTTTGGTTCCTGGCTGGCAACAAGTGAATATGTCCTCTCTTTGGTTCCTGGTTGACCTAGGATGAACATGTTCTTGTTTTAGTCCCTGACATAGATGAATGAAGATGTACTCACGGATTGGCCTGTTTTAATGACTCTATCAGTCTAAGCCTCCACAGTTGTATGGTAAAGGCAATGGAAGAATTTTAAAAATTTAAAATAAATGCCTGCTTGATTGATGATAGGTTGGAATACTTATCTTTCTACTGATAAACGAAATTATTGAAGAAGAAAAAAGAAAGAAATATAGTTTTTAAGGGCAACACAATTTTTTTCCCTGGATATTATTTAAACACTTTTCATCTTGCTTTGAGGTCTAGCTGCGATGTTTGTCACAGCTGAGACTGCATTTATATTGCCATGGCTCGTTTCTGATTGGTTGGTCAGACTAATTTGCATGAGCAACTAATCTTATAAATGGACTAGTCTTTTTGTTTCATTTGGTTTCATGAGAAGTGAGCCATTTTTTTTTCTCTGCAGGAAAGGAGAGCAATATGTATTCTTTTTTGGCCATCTTGGCAACACTTCACCTAAATCATGGACCTACACACAACACAAGTCCTTACCCATTTTGCTCCATGAGGTAAGATAAGTACAATTTTGGTCTCTTGTAAAATAAGTGAACTTCTTTTTTTTTTGGATAGTGTTAATGATAAATTCCTGAATTGAGGACAATTATGCAATTGCACTGATGATAAGCTGTTTGTTTGATTTTTTGTAAAATAAGGTATTTATTATTTAAAAAAAAAAAAGAATCTCTTTTATTTTTAGCTCAAAATTTTTTTATATCTCTAGCGTGAAGGCCTTTAATTTCAGGAGTAATTAATACATTAATATTAAATAGATTATTGTTTAGACTGGCAGGTGTTGTTCTGGCAAATAAAAATCATCCCCTCTAGTGGAGAAATGGGGAGTTTATACTGAGCTCAGTGGTTGAGTTCATTTGGATTTGTAGGTGAGACAAATATGCTGCTGCCCCTGCTAATAGGAACCAACCAAGTTGTGAGACAAAAAGGATTAATATCAACAAGAACAGAATAATTAAAACAACTATAAGATATTCCCCAAAGTTTTTTTCTTAAAGTTCAAAGATCAGGTGTAATTTACAGGTTGATCAACTTTCATGTGGCAAGAATTTCTATCAGGTTGCAAGAATTTGTCGTCTTTGTTAATAAATTGACAAGTTGAAATTTGGTGTGGAACCATTTTATACATTCTCCCTGAATGATCATTGTTTGGAATTCAAAGTTATTTTTTCATGGATTTGTTTTATTAAATAATTTTCATGAAGTGATTGATTGTCTGTGTCTACATTGATGGGTATGCAATTTGTTTTTACTTAATCAGAAGAGAAATGCAATTATGTTTATTTAACTAAAAATACAGTTTTTATTTACAAAATATTTTTATGCTTATTCAAATAAAAGGATGTCGTTCAGAAATAGTATCACACAATTTGTAAAATTTGTTTTTGTCAGATACAGTATAATTGCAAAAATCGTCTGTTCGTTTATTTTCAAATATTTGAAAGTGAAACTTACCAGTGATTAGTTAAAATATGAACCTTTCATTAAGTTGATGATTTGGGGTGCTCACTGGTTACTTGGTTCGCCAACTCTCCCAGCTTAAGAGCAGCATATGACTAATCGTATGTAAATGTGTACTGTATTTCTTCTTGGAAACCCTTATAGTAAACTGTGATAGCAACCCTAAGATTAGAAATAGAAATAAAAAGTGTGCTTTGCAACAGCATATGTACCGCCGTGCTCTCTTTGTAGGAATGGAGAGATGTGTGAAAATGCTTCTTTACTTTACTCTCTCTCCTTTTCAGAATGGCTGAGATGATGACTTGTCAACTCTTCATTATGTCTTGCACTCATTTCACAATGGAGAAATGATGTGTTCATGTTGCTTAACATTACGACTCTTCCTTCTGAGTGAATGATGTGTAGATAAAGAAATATTCAATATACTTATTTCTGTACTGGTACTACATTGGAGAGGGTGGAATCCTGGTTGTTGGGCTGCTGTTCTATCATATCATGGAGTATGGACGACAGCTTGATGCTCAGGGTTATCTTGCCTTGTGCCATTTGGATTTTTTAGTAATAACAGAAGTCCACTTCTTTTCACTCATGAGTATTTTATTTCCCCCCAAATTACAACGGCCAAGAGCAAGAAATGTCATGTCTTCCTCTGTTAACACATTCTCTCAGACTGAATTTACACTCTGACCTCTCACTCCTCTTTTAGGAATTACCAGTGATGCTCGATGAGATTAGGAGCAAAACAAAAATAGACAAATAGAAAAAGAAACAAATCAATGACCAACATGATGGATGATGAACCTGGGAGAGCAATTTAAGAGAAATGTACAACTGATTGTATTTAACAGTGTATCTATAATGGTTCATAAGCAACACAAAATTGGGATTGTATCTATTTATCTTGTTCCTACATGATGTAACATTACAGAAGACAAGTTTACCTCTAGGGCCACATCTTCCTAAGTTGGTGGTCTCTATCCATGTGACCCAACCACATGAGCAAGGAAATAGAGAATATATATATATATATATATATATATAATATATATATATATATACTAAGTGTGGGATTGTCACTGTTTCAGCTTTTGCTGGAACGTTGTATCAAAATGCAGTATTATTGGAAGAGTGCTCAATATAAAAATAGAGCTGTTATATTATATATATATAAACAAATTATCATAGTAGTATACCCAAATAGGATATAAAATGAATAAAGGAAAAAAGCGTATGGACTTGAAATAGGGACAGAAGATGACAGAATTACAAATTCTCAAAATGAAGAGGACCTGTGAATTCACAGACAATAACTTTTGACTTCAAAGAAAAAATCACTAAACTTAGAAACTAAAGTTTGTACAAAATAAGATAGAAAGAATAATAAAAATAATTCCCAAACCAGACTAATTGACTCATGTTGACAAGTATATATAAAATGTGGCTAGCTTAATTTTCTTTACTTCTCCTGAAGAAGGTGTGCCTTGAATACCGAAACTGTGGTATAGAGAAAAACTTTTTGGATTAACTACTAATGCTAATATGGGCCGGGTTAGCTCAGTCGGTAGAGCATTCTGCTAGAAGCCACAAGGTTACTAGTTCGATACCAGTCCTCGCCAACTCAGCGTATGAGTAGTACAGGGATCTGTGAGGTAAAGTAAGGAGCTGATGGTAGGTGTGGCGCTCCACCTCAGATGCTAAAACAATCTCCTTGGTCTAGTGCTATTGAAAAGGGGATAGACTCCCTCACTAATTTGCTGATACCGACTTTAGGCCGCCCCGTCGACTTTACCTTTTTTACTAATGCTAATATAGTGAAAACATGGTAACAGCATTTGAAGTATCAAGATTTTTTGTACTTTTTGACACACCTTGTATTCTGTAAAAATGAACATTTCATTCATTGTTCTTTTCTATCTTGATAAATACAGCTTCAAACTCAGCACTTTTATGACACACCTTGTATTCTGAAAAAAAAAATTAACGTTCCATTTATTGTTGATTTCTATCTTGGTAAATACAGCTTTTACATACTTTTATGACACCCCTTCCTTATATATTTTATGTATTTAGTTGAAAAGCATTCAAACTTAAATCTGTGTTTGAGTCGAGTCATTTTAGCTGACCAGTTTTGTTGCTTTTAACTTTTTGCATTTCATTCCCGTTTGATGAAGATCTTCTGTCTCCTTTTTTTTCTATTGGCAGAAATTGGAATTTCTGGCTGATTTAACAGAATTGATTTTTATCTTGTAACACATTCAAACCAACAAAACAGAAATTGTCTACATTGTTTGCAAATCATATACAGGATGTCCATAAAATCCGTGTGCACTTTAAAGAATTTTAAACTGTAAAAATGCATGCAGACTTTGTGGACTCCCTGTATTTTTTCTGGCTGTTGAATCAATAATACTTTGGTTAAAATAATCATTTGCAGCAAATAGGAAATTATTCATGTGCAACAGTAAAACTTTAAATTATAAAATTAGGGATACTTTATTTCCGTTACTTAATTTTCATGTGTTAAACACAAATATGAAATATATGCACAACACAGTAACTTCAAATATATCAAGGACATAAAAAAATAAATAAGGTATAGATCCTATCATAAAATGGGAAATTGAAAAAAAAAAAAATCACGCAACGATTGGGTAATAAATTCTGTCTTTCATGTTTTTATTTTCAGCCACATCCATGTTCACTTTTTTAATTTTTACTTCATCTTTTTTTTGGAATTTAAAAATGTCCAGAAAATGTTCAATTCAAAAGATATTCCATCGCTTTCCAATGTGTCAGTCTCAATTTCAGGATTTGATTTTCATAAAAGAAATTGGTAGTAAAAATTCCTTTTGTTTAGAACGCCATTTTGGGATGTGTTTCTTAAACGTGAAATGTTTCAAGAGCCAAACAAAACCTTAATGCTAGCCTTCTTTTTTTTTTTTGCAAAATATTATATGGTTTATTTGTTTAATGGCATATCAACCTTCTTGGGATATTTAATGCCAAAGCCATCTGTGTATAAGAACAGTAGTGATACTATTTAAACCATAACAGGAAGGATGAGGAGTTTCATACCTTTCCCAAGAGTATTAGTCAGAAAATGAATATAATAGCATGACTGGAATTTGAACTCATTTGCTATGATGTCACAGTCCAATATGACGTTTAGCCATTATAACACAAGAATTCACCCCCACCCCCCAAAACCTAATGATAATCCTTTGTAAACAATTATTGTTTTAAGCAAATATTCTGACACAAAGGTTAAGTGAGAATACGGTCAGAGAAAAACAAAAAAAGTCGAAAATAGAATGTGCGTAATTCCTTGTCAAATCATCCAGAAAAAAATTGTCATCCACTCCGTTCAATTTTTCTCAAATTTTGTCCTCGTGTGAATTCTCCAAATTTGAGGGGGGGGGGAATGGTGACTTATTGTAACCTATTTTTGTCTGTAAAATGAGTTCTAGAGCTCCCCTACTTCTAAAAATTGGCTTATAAAAGCATTTTTGCCCATGAAATTAAAAAAGTTTTAAAGTCAACCAATTTTAAGTTATTGATGATTTCTGATTTTTTCCTAGCAAGATCAATATCCCGATATGGCACTGTAAATGCTCTTAGAAACCAATTTTTAGGAGTAAGGAAGCTCTAGAACTCATTTTACAGACAAAAAAAAGATTACAAAAAGTCGCCATGTTTCGTGATACTCCACCCAAAATGAGACTGATAAAAAGTAATAGTTATAATTTTAGGAGAAAAACCAGTCCCGATGCCTGAGAAGAAAAGTAAGTACCCATTTCTGGGTGGTCGAATCTATGGGTGGGTGTCGGGGTGGAATCTGCATATATTCATCTGGCCCAACCCCCTAAGCCATTTCAAACCGGCAGTTGGAGTAATACTGTCCTCTCAGTAGCAGAAGATAGAAAATAGGTAGGGACCCACATTAGTGAAGCCAGCAATCGACTTATAATTAAGACAACTTTTTTGCCTGTTGACACCATAGACTTAAGTGTCCTCAGCTCCATTCCAAACTGTACAAAGTGTCACACACTTTCCTCCTCCATTAGTGTCCTTTTATCAAACTTTGTGTTGTGTTTTGTTACCCTTGTGAACCTGTCTCTGGTTCGTACCCTTCAAATTGGTCTGCTCAGAACATTAAGTGGGGGTCATTGACATTGTGCAATGAAGGTGCACGAGGCAGACCAGGTAAATCTCAAAACTATTCTTAATAAAAATGATTTAGACATCATTATATTATTTCAAATAAGTATTCTCATATAAGAATAAAAAGGATTTGTTTGTACATGCTTTCAGGCATTTCTATCTTATCTTCTTATAATGAAGATTCAGTGTCTGTCTGTAACTGTAACTACGTCACTGCTTACATCACAATACCCTCAGGAATTCCATAAGTTTATCAATGAATATTAAATTCATAGTCAAAATCATTAATACATAGAATAAATCTTATTTATTAATGATATCTCTATGAAAATTTGAGTTAGATTTGCCTCCAAACAGCCCATGTTATTAGAATATTTACCTCGCATTCCACTTATGCGGATATGATACAAGGTCTTTTAATGTGGGACCACCCACAAACTGAAGCTCATTGGATACAAGGCACAAAAAATGCATTGATCTTGTCAGCATTCCCTCTCAAGGGGGGCACCTCAGGCATTGGGCAATAAACCTAGCCCTGCCCCTTTAAATGGGATCACACCATTAATTAACAACACAGGTCCAGTTGCTGAAGTCACCAGACACACAGGCCCTAAAAGACCCATGTTATTTGTGCATTTAAAATCCTGCAATGTGTCTTATATATCACTAAGAAATAAAGCTTTACATAATATATGGTGTGGATAAATTGCATACTGGTTTTAACAAAATTGGGTTTAATAAATAATTAATTGGTGTTATTGATCTCTAATATTGTTTTATTCTCCAATGTAAGAAAATAGATGGCCTTGTCCAGGATTTGAACTTCATTAATTCCATTTCCTACAACAATAACCACTATGCTAAGCATATCTTCTAGACCTGGCATTTGTATGGCCACTAACATTTGCAATTCACCTATTGTCATCATTTTTTTTTTTAGTGAAACTCAAATGATGGAACATCCAACTGCCACCACCAATCAATTGGTTGGTCATATCAAGCCCTAGCAGCTATATTATTGTCCTTATTGCTCTTATGACAAAGCCCCAACCCTTTTTATCATATATGTGTTAGAAGGGGGCACCTCACGAGGTGTAATGGTTAGCAAGCTAGATTTGCAGACCATGGTTAATGAGTTTGATTCTCATTGGGCGCCCCATACTTCTGGCCTTGTGCCACATCTAAGCTTAGTAAATAACTATATGTGCTAGCAGGTGGTAGCTGAGGGCCTCAGTGTCCTGGATATGATGTTAAACTCTATCTGATGGTGAAGTTCCAATTCTGGAGCTTTTGGGAATGTGGAGTACCCCTTCATCACCATTACTCTCAGGTCCACTTTGACCTAGAGTGGTAGTACCGGTTAGGATCTCATCTATGGGCTAAATAGAAAGAAGAAAAAAAGAGTTCTATAAAAAATGTGTTTAAAAAATAAAAATTGAGTAC
This sequence comes from Doryteuthis pealeii, assembly GCA_023376005.1. Classification (NCBI taxonomy): domain Eukaryota; kingdom Metazoa; phylum Mollusca; class Cephalopoda; order Myopsida; family Loliginidae; genus Doryteuthis; species Doryteuthis pealeii. The sequence goes on along the minus strand of CM042145.1, from coordinate 53,248,003 downwards.
CCATCAAGAATGAATAAAACAAATACGTCTTTGGCATAAAATAACCCAACAAAGGTTGTCATGTCGTAAAATCCAACCAACCAACCAACCAACTTCAAACTATTATTTTTTATTAGATTCAAGATTATTGCAATAATTGAAAATGAATCTTTGTTGTAAATTATTCTGAGTTTTATAAGAATGGACGAGTGGTGTTGTACTTTCTTGATTTTTATACAGTCACTATAGAAAAATGTATTTATAAAAAAATTGTATTATCCATTAAGAATCATCATCATATAAATGGAGTCGATGCTTTTCATAATTATTTTTTGTTTATATTTCAGCCTAAATTTTGACATTAGACAAGTGTTATTACTAACACTTGTCTAATGTCAAAATTTAGGCTGAAATATAAACAAAACAAAATAATTATTACTAACACTTGTCTAATGTCAAAATTTAGGCTGAAATATAAACAAAAAATAATTATGAAAAGCATCGACTCCATTTATATGATGATGATTCTTAATGGATAATACAATTTTTTTATAAATACATTTTTCTATTTAACCCATAGATGGGACCCTAACAGGTACTACCACTCCAGGTCAGAGTGGACCAGGGAGCAACGGTGATGAAGGGGTGCTCCACATTCCCCAAACCTCCAAAACTGGAGTAGAGAAATGTTAGAAGTGGCGAGTCCATCTAGTCAGTGAAAAAACTTCTTTTAGTTGAATTCATTTGAAACTTTCTTATATATATATATATATATATATATATATATGCGTGGAAAGTTTTTTTTAGAAGTTGTGTGTATATATGTGTGTTTCTAGTACTGGACATCTGACTGATGAAATTTCAATTAGGTTTGGTAGTTATTTGTTTGAAGTGGGATAATCAGTGTTTGTTTTTTTAGGTGTTACTGACCCCCACAGGTTTTATCACTCCAACTTTATTATGAAGGCAGGGTATCAAGTTTCTTAAGACAGAATGGATGAAAACTTTTTATTTTTTTTAATCCATTTTTATTTATGGTTTCCAATGACAGATTTAATGTTGGCATCTTTTTTTAAATTCTTTTGATGACAGTGAATTTTGCATTTCTGTTAAAATCAGGATTATCTGAGTAGAAATGTTGTTCTACAGGTATTAGTTTGCTGTGATCCATGGATTTTATTCAGTCTATATAATTAATAAGCTGAAAATAGAAAGGCCATTCAGATTTACCAACATATTGTTTGTATTTTATGCAATCTAGTAAATAAATTACATTTTTTACTTCTGCAATTTTATTTGTGGTAAATTTTGAAGGTCTTTTTAGTTGTTGAGCTGTTGAATGTGTTTGTTGTTTTTATTTGTTTGCAGCATAAAATGTTCTTGGTATTACATGGTCAGCAAAATTTAGTGGAATTATAAACACGGTTTGTTTTGAATGGCTTTTTGCCAATAATTTTTGGGAGAATAAGTGCTTAATTGGAGTCGTACCTAATTTTGAAAATTAATTAATTAATAATGAATTAGGCGGGATTCCCGCCTAATTCATTATTAATTAATTTTCAAAATTAGGTACGACTCCAATTAAGCACTTAGTGGAATTAATCGCGGTGTAGCGTTAGTTTGTATTCGCCTGGTGGAGTTGTCTGCCCCTTTTAGTTTGATGATGCCCGCTAGGGCACCAGAGTATTTAAGCGCCGGTTTCAAACACTTTCGCTCTCTTTTCCTGTTTTCAGCAACTACGAGCCACATGGGGTAGATTCTATCTAAACCCTCTCGTTGGGGCTCCGCCCCCTTACATTACTGTAAGTTCTTTACAGCATGGACTATCGCTAGTCTCATGTCTGTACTCTTTTATGTTATAATGTACCATTCATGAATGTGTCTTTATCTTTATTTGTGTACCCCTTTTTGTATGTACTCTTTACTATGAACGTTGTACCAACTGTTATCCATGTGCTGTTGTATTAAATGTTTTGTCTATTAACCTTCGTCGGAGTTATTTGTATCCAAAGTATGTATAACTTTGCAACCATCCTTACAGCGGCTTTCATATTGGTTACTATATTGTCTAGTATATTTATTGCTGCTGATCATTTCCCTGACGCTTTTAGGTCGATGATAGGTCACTATACTTGGTTCTTGGAAAATATCTCTTAGTTTGGGTTTTATTTTTAAGATGCCTCAATAGTTCTTGATTATTTGACTTAGTGGTGGGAGAGTATTATTAAATGTCGTTATTAGGGGGATGCGATGTATCTTCCTTTTTGGTTTTGATTTTAGGGTTTCTTGTCTAGGGATGGAAATGGCTTTAGCTATCTGGTTTTCTATTAGCATGCAGGAATATCCCCGTACAGAGAACTGCTGTTTATCAATTTGTTGTCTAAGTTCATTGTGATCAGTGCAGATTCTTCTTAGTCTAATTACTCGTGAATAGGGGATGGAGTTGCGTATCATGTTTAGATTATATATATATATATATATATATATATATATATATATATATATATATATAGTAGATAATATGGGCGCTATATTTCCAAGCAGATAGTGCTGAATATCATTGATAGAGCATTTATATTTAAGTTAATGTAGTGTGGACATGGAGTCAACACCTGGTTACTGACAGTTTCTTGCCTATGCAATCTTCAGACCTGAAGATCACATAGGTGAGAAACTGCCAGTAACCAGGTGTTGAATCCATGTCCACACTACATTAACTCATATATATATATATTGGTTAGGAGGTTGATTTAGAATGCTATCACAATGCAGGTGTAAAGAAAAAAAAATAATACGGTAACAATGGTTTTGTGTGTTAACCTGTATTTAATTCTTGAATTTTCGAGATAATATCTCTTTTTCAAAAGATCACTGGAACTGAAGTAATCTAGTTATGGCATTTCTTTCTGGAACTGAAGCAGAGATATTATCTCGAAAATTCAAGAATTAAATACAGGTTAACACACAACACCATTGTTACCGTATTATTATTTTTTCTTTACACCTGCATTGTGATAGCCTTCTAAATCAACCTCTAACCAATGTATACACAATGCTTCAAGCAAATTATAAAACTCTCATATATATATATATATATATATATATATATATATATATATATATATATATTTACACGCACAAACAATTTTTACAAAGATGAGAAGATTTTTTAATGAGCTTTTTAATTATTAAAACTTTATTTTTGGGTTAGTATTGATGATATTCTGAGATCTGACAGATAAAATATCACCCCCCCACACACACACATGAATGAAAAATTAAAAATCAAAAATCACAAAATAATTTATTTACAGTTCATGATTTGTTATTTCAATGTTTGTTAAGACTTTTTTTTGCTTTTTTTCTTGTGTGTTTTTATTTTCTTTTGTGATTTTGTTTCTTTTGTGGACGATGATGTGGAATCTTTATCCTGATTATTATCAGCAGTTGGCAGACTTGGAAATTCAGATTCATTCTCCATATCCAAACCAAATTTTTCAGAATTGGAAATTGGATGATAGTCAATTGGAAAGGTACGAGTTGGGATTGATAGAGGACATTTCTGATCAAGAAACAGAGGTTCCATAGAAATCACCTGAAAAAATAGAAAAGATAAAAAACATGTGGAAATGAATAAATAAATATATATTAATAATGTAGTTTTAATATATTGTAGTTTTAATATATATATATATATATATATATTAATTCTAATCAATCAGGTACTACCAACTAACAGTTTTTCTTATTGGCTAATCAGGGCAAGAAGAATCTAAACCTGATGCGATAATAAGCGAAACTGTTAGTAATATCTGATTCATTAAGATTAGAATTACTATTTCACTCTACTTAGGTATCGAGCACTCTACATTTTAGCTTAGACACAGTGATCATATATATATATATATATATATATATATACATTTTTTTTTTGGGGGGGGCCAAGTGATATTGTGTTAATCAATTATTTTCAGTTAGAGCGACTCTCATGGTCCCCCCCCCCAGGCAGTTATTCCAGTATAATTTTACATTTTGCTTACTGCAAAAGTTTACTAATAGAATTAGTATATATATATATATATATATATATATCAGGAGTGAACGATTGAATAAATCCGACAAAATGTGGTTGAGAATAAAGGAAAAAAGTGGATATAACAACACAGCAACTAAATTCAATTGATATTTTGCCTCATTATTGGCTGAAGCTTTTTCAAAATTTAATTTTGAAAAAGCTTCAGCCAACAATAAAGCAAAATATCAATTGAATTTAGTTGCTGTGTTGTTATATCCACCTTTTTCCTTTATTCTCAACCATATATAATTGGGCAAGATTTCTTCATTCAGATATATTTGGTGGAACAAGATTGAATAAAAATATGATAAAAACATTTTATTGACTTTAAGGAAATAAATGTGAAATCTATTTTTTTTTTTACAAAAGAAAAGGAAATATACGACAGATATGACACTTTTGAAATCTATTTTACACTTTATCATAGAATGTTTTCAAATAGAGAAAAATGAAATATGACATGATACTGTTCTGAATACACATCCAGTCATTATCAGAAACAACACTAGTCAATAACTCAAGCCCTTAAAGATGTCATCTGTGGGAGAAGAAAAATGGCTAAATAGAGTGCCTTCTTCAAATATCAGATGGCTTTAGTATTATCAACAATATCACATGTATTGGCCACTTACACACGTTTTTAACCCTTTATCTACCAGAGCACCCCGAATTGCTTGATGATCAAAATGCCAGACTGTCCGAAAATGCCAGAGATCAATAAATAAAAGTATTAAAACATCTTTGTAAATAATCATCCTACCTTATTAAAAAAAAATCGACTTCAAGGGAGGCAACTTTTAATGAATTACATTAGTTACTTCCGTTTATTTTGTAGAAAATTCAATTTTAAACATTGGTAGATAAAAGGTTAAACAAAGAATTACATTATTAGTCAGTAGGAATTGTTGATTTGGATTTATGTAAACAACAAAGTAAAAAAAATAATTTGGTCCTTTTAGTGCAATAAAGAGACAAGCATAAAAAAACCGAGGGGTTGTAAGTGGAATAAAGAGTTTAAATTATTCAGGAAATAAATCTTACCAAATTTTCGGAATCAATATTTTCTTGGGGATTCTTGACAATGTTTGTTTTCTGATGAGGAACTCTTCTTCCAGGTTTTGGAATTTGAGATGAACATTTATCCTTTCTTTGTATTCCTCGGCCAAGACTGGAAACATTCTTGAAAAAAAAAAAAAAAAAAAAAAAAAAAAGAAAGAAAGATATTTCTGTAAAATAAGGAGCTGTGAAAAGTTTTGGGATGATGTGTGAAAGGTGACCTGTTGGTTTCTGATTGGTCAGCACAATGTGAAAACGGGAATGGGAGAAGGATTGCTGACAATAAAACTATATTCACTATAATTTGTTGCCTGAGATCTTTTCTTCCCATATGTGTGATTTCTAGAAGAAATCAGCCATTTCATCTGATTCTGTGTCCAACCACGAGCAACGATCTAAGAAGATGCATCTATAAGCCAACTAGAATTGAGTCAAAATGACAACACTTCATTGATTCAAAGAATTAGATCTAAACAATCTTATTACATTACTGCTTACATCACAATACCCTCAGGAATTGTGTAAGTTTATCAAAGAGTATTTAATTTATAGTCAAAATTATTAATTGATACATAGAATAAATCTTATTTATTAACAATGTCTCTTTGAAAATTTGAGTTAGATTTGTCTCCAAACAGTCCATGTTATTAATGCATTTAAAATCCTGCGATGTGTCTTAGATATCACTAAGAAATAAAGGTTTACATAATATATGGTGTAGTTAGTTTGCATATTGGTTTTAACCAAACAGGGTTTGATAAATAATTACTTAGTGTTATTGATTTCTAATATTATTGTTTTATTCTCTAATGTATTAAAATCAATGATTTTACATAGAATATAATTAACATAAATAATCTTTTTTATATGCGTTCTTATTTAATTTTGTTAGTCTTTCTAATTTAATACATTTCATTACATTAAACTTTAAATACTTATGCCCTGCAAAGGGTGCATATACTACTAGTATAATTATATAGTATTAAGTGATGTGAATATTAATCATATACTATAAACATTTCAGATCATAATTTTGTGTATCAGGCAACAAAGTTATTGATTCATCCCAATACAGTTACTTAGAAAATAGGTTACAGACTGATATTTGTAAAATGATCCCATAATCACTTTCACATAACAAAGTCTATCACTTGCAACAATAACACAGCTGTTTCCAATGTAAATGCTCACTAACACTCTCCAAAGAATTTTGCCTCTTTTTCTGTCAACTGGTGTTTTATACACAGCTCAATCTTGAAAAAATTGGCACACATGCAAATACATTATCACCAATTGTCCTGGCACTGAGATTGCATTTTCTTAAAGTACAGTGCTAAGGCAGTTATATTTTCTTTTCTTTTAAGCCCTTCACTCATTTTGCGCAGAAGGCACGTTCATGCCAGCTATGAGCTCCAAGGTACATCATTTCTTTCGCTACACAGACATATGATATTAAGGAGTCTGGTATATATTGTACGTTCTGCTACCAATGTCAATAGGCAGTACAAAAGCAGTCACTCTAATGGTGGACAATAGTCGTATATGTAGTCTGTTGGTTTGGTTTGGTTTGGTTTGATAGGGTTTTACGGCATGTCAACCCATTGGGTTATTTTATGCCGAATATTTCTATTGGTAATTTGGTGTTCAAAAATGTTTAATGTCGACAAAGTTTTGAAATAATTTCATTTTTAATGGATAATACAATTTTGTTTATAAACTCATGTTTTCTATTCAACCCATAGATGGGACCCTAACAGGTACTACCACTCCGGGTCAGAGTTGATCAGGGAGCAATGGTGATGAAGGGGTGCTCCACATTCCCCAAACCTGGAACCTCACCATCAGATAGAGTTTAACGTCATTGCCAGGACATGTAGACCCGCAGCCACTGCCTTCTAGCATCCATATGATAAAAAGGGATTGGGGTGTAGTCTGTTGGCAATTAACTTTCTTCCTCTTTTGCCAAAGTGTTCCTTCTATTGAAATACTCCAAGGGAGATAACTCATAATCTACATATTTTACCTCAATTCACAAATACTTGAAACGTGTTACACTTTCATGTTTACTTATTTGAAGGATTCATTTAAACAAATATTCAAAACAGAAAATTAAAGTAAAATAAATTTAGTATCAAATTTTTTTTCAACTATCATTAACAATTACACACTCTTTTATACTCAAACAGGAGGATCAACATGTGCTAATACCTTTGGGAAAGTATTCTATCTCCAGCTCTGGGTAAATAGTAGGATAGACTGGTCTCTTTAACCTTGGTTAGGCAATCAGTCTAGGAGAAGGAAAACTCTGAATTGAAACAGGATAAATTCTGCTTAAGAAATTGACCTTATGTCACATCCTACCAATGGAGAGCACACACACCTAGGAATTGCATAGTTCCTGGTTTGATACCAATCCTTGCCAACTTAATGCACGAGTAGCACAAATTAGGTATGCCTGACCTATGTGGTAAAGTGGGGGAGTTAATGGTCAGCAAATCTCCCTGGTCTAGTGCTAAGAAAAAGGGGATTCACAGCTACCGTTAATAGGCCAGTCCGCCAATTAGATTAATATTTCAAATTCTTAATAATTTCATTGTAACCAATTTTTTTTTTCTTTATTTTTTTATCAATTCATTTCTTCCTTATAAACCTGTGGTCTATTTAATGCCAAATAAAGTTGTTTTTTTTTAAAATGGAGTTTAACAGTTTTGAATTCAGAATTTTCTTTCTTTTAGATTGGTTGCCATACAAAGTTAAAGAGCCCAGTCTGTCCTACTATTTACCAATAGCCGAAAGGAAAATAATCAGAATTATACCATTCCTAAAGATATTAGCGCTAATGCTTATCGTCATAGGAAATGGACTCTGTAAACTGTGTTCAAATCCTAAACGAGGCTGTTTGCATTTCACATAGCGCTAATTTTCATTTTTGGTTGGTTTGGTTTGTTTTATGGCATATCAACCTTGGGGGGTCATTTAACGCTGACTAAATTTTGGGTTCACAACTGTAGTTTGGTAGAAAACAAATGTATATATGTATAGATTTTAACAATTTATTTTCTACCAAACTACCATTACGAACCCAAAATTTAGTCGGCATTAAATGGCCCACCGAGGTTGATATGCCATAAAAAAAATAAAAAAATTAGCGCTATGTGAAATGCAAACAGCCTCATCCAGGATTTGAACACAGTTTACAGAGTCCATTTCCAACGACAATAACCATTACATCTCCATAATCTCCGTGGGACTAATTCCTTTCTTCCTTATAAATCTTTTTATTCATTCGACAGTCAATACTTTAAATAACCTTTGTTATACAGAATATATCATTTAGTCAAATTGTATTTGTTGTAGCTATTTTTAAATTTAACCCTTACCTCTCTTAATTGAAAGAGTAAAAATTTTGGCACTCTTGGAATGGGAATGTCCTCTTGTCGTTTGCCACGGCCAAAAGAACATTTGGTTGGAATTGGATCATTAAAAGACAATTCTTCTGTTGGATGCAATCGATCTGTAAAAACATCGGCAATAAAATCTCCTGCCCAAGTTGGTGGTTCCATTCTTTTGCTGAAACCAAGAAAAATATTGGAAATTGGAAGAGAAATTAAAAGTTTTGAAATTTCAAGACAAAAAAAAAAAAAAAAAAAAAAAAATGAAACAATAATACATAAAATTTGAGAAAGGCATTGGTTGGTTGGGTTTTATGGCATGTCAGCCCTTATTGGGTTATTTTATGCTAAAGACATTTTTTGTTTTACTTATTCTTGATGGATATTCAATTTTTTTAAAACATTTTTTTCTATTTAACCCATCGATGAGCCCCTAAAAGGTACTAGCATTTTGAGTCAGAGTCGACCTGGAAGTAATGGCAATGAAAAGGTACTCCACACTCCCCAGAAATTGGAACTTCACCATCAGATGCAGTTCATCATACTCAGGACACTAAGACCCTCAGCCATTGCTTTCTAGCACATACATAATAAAAAAGGTTAGGGGTTTGGAACAATCATATAGCTGCTAGGGCTTGATCGGAGGGAGTCTCTCTGACCGGCCATCTAGCCTAAGTAAAGGCCAAAGTGGAGTGTTGCATGTCATGGATTGCTCATCTACCATTATTCCATCCTTAAGCATCAAAGGTCATCACCTATGGCCAACAGATAGCCCCATTGGGGGGGGGGTGACCCCTCTGCAGAGGTGCAGTTGATCATATGTGTTGTATAGAATTACCTAGCTACCCTCTAGACTAAAAGAATGATTGCATGCATCTTATAAATTAACGGTCAGACAGACAAGACGGAGAGTTAGTATGCAATGATGCTGATAGCTTTTTGATTTAGTGAGTCATGGGACACACATATTTGCTTTGAAGGAGTCCCCAGGAAAATTTATGGATCTCAACAAAAGTTCCTTAATAGATTGTAGGGTTTTTATTTATGATCTGAGCAAATAACTAAAGCCGTCTAACTCCTACCTTGTAACCTATCCTGTGTTTCTAAGAAACTATTGAAATGTATTTATAGTTAGCTTGAAATGGTAGGGAAAGAAAAGAGAAAAACGCTGGGATGCATGGATATAATTTTACTGTGTCCTTTTAGATTTTTGTGCATCAGGGATGCAGGACGTGTATCTATCAGCATTTCTGAGTATGTAGATTTATTCAAACAGGAATTCATATACATATTAACTCTCCATCTTTTCTGTCTGACAGATGCAACCATTCTTTTATAGTCTAGAGGGAAGATAGGTAATCCTATACAACAATATCTGATCTTTCTGATGAAGATAAAGCAAGAATTCTTCCAAGTTGTAGCTGTGTCAGTGCTAATGTATGGCTGCACCACTTGGACTTTAACAAAATGTTTACAAATAAAAAAAAAAAGGCCAGATAAGAAGAATACAACAATGTTGCATGCTGCGTTTTGTCCTGAACAAATCCGGGAAGCAGTAGCCTCCCCCCCCAAAAAAAAAGCAGGTGTATGGCCACTTACTTCTCATCACACAAACCATCCAAGCAAGATGAACAAGACAGTGCTGTAGAAACAGAGAAGAACTCATAAGTGACATTCTCCTGTAGATACATCAGAATGGGCTGATCAGCAAAGATTTATATTAATCACCTCTGTGCAGATACTGGATGCCATAAGGAGAACTTGCTAGGAGTGATGACTAATAGGGACGGGTTGTGAGAGAGAGTCATGGGAATCTGTGCTGTCAGTGTGACATGATGATGATATCCTAACACTGAAGGAAATGGAAAGAAAGACAAAAACTTTACCTAGGAGGATACTGGTGGTCACCGACTCAGCGCATGAGTAGCACAGCTTGGATCTGTGCAGTAAATGTGACACTCAACATCAAATGCAAAAAAAAAATCTCTCTGGTCTAGTGCTAGGGAAAAGGGCATAGACTCCCTCATTTTCCAGCTCATGCCGACAATAGACCATGGTTTTATTTCAGGTAGCCCTAATACCCTTGGGAAAGGTACAAATCCACTTATTCTGCCATTAGTCTAAGTGATGCAACCATACAATAGTACAGACACGGCTACAAATAGGAAGAATTCTTGGTTTATATTAAGAGAGTTCAGATTTTCATATCATTGATAATTTTAGCTATAGCAGCCCATTTTATTTCTAGTAGAACATTATACAAAACAGATATGATTAGGTATTATTATTACCAAAAATATAAGTAGCAATCAAAAAACAAGTGCTACCTCCAGAGATTCTGGTAGGTATGCGTCCTGCATCCCTGACACAAAAATCTAAAAGGATGCAGTAAAATCATATTCATGCATCCCAGTGTTTTTCTTTTTTCTTCCCTCACCATTTCAAGCTAACTGTAAATACATTCTAATAGTCTCTTAGAAACAAATTACATTGGATAGGTTACAAGGAAGTGTAGAATACTGTTAATTGTTATTCTGTGTTACTTTCACCCTTAGCCAGGATTGAACCTGCAGTCTGGAAATGACTGTTACAGATTGTTAACTATTGGACAGTGGAACAGTCAAACACCTCCTCAGCTTAATGGACTCTTCCTGGCAGTAGTGGCACTAATTATTTAAGCTGTTATAGTGGGTTCATTGGAGAACTAGTAACTGCATGGTTAGGAGTAGTGACGATCATGCCAGTAAGGATCGTGTTTCCTGTTCTTTAAGCTACGACCACAGCAAGTCCAGCCAGAAGAAGACGAAGGAATATAACAAAAAAGTGCACTCTAGTTGGTCCCTGTTAAGGGAAAAATTGTTGGCCTCTGTTTAGAGGAAAAGTTGACTCCTGTTAAGGAGAATCGGTTTCGATGGACGCGTCAGACTTCGGGTCTGACGGGTCCGATGATCCCACGGCCTTGGTGATCATCGAAGTAGACGGTCAGGAGACAGGACCCATTCAGCCGAATGGACCCATCCATCCGGATGGCACCAAGGGGAGCGCGGAGGGAGAGCCCGGTCCAGGTAGGACACTCTCCCAAGGGCTGACAGATAGTCACCCTGTGTCGGCGGCCAATACGATGGACGGGGTTATGTCCAGCCCACCAGGGGCAAACCCCGTTCAGTCGGTAGTAGGGGGTACGTCCGGCCCACCAGGGGCCAACCCCACTCTACCAGTAGAAGGGGTTACGTCCGGCCCACCAGGGGCCAACCCCATTCTACCTGTGGAAGGGGATACGTCCGGCCCACCAGGGGCCAACCCCAACCACAAAAAGAAGGGTTCGCAGCCACCGTTGGTTGAAACCAGTCCCGACCGTTTCCACAAAACGGTCAACGTGGACGGAGACAAGTCCGGCCCAGCAGGGGCCAAACCCGTTCAAACCAAGGAAGGAACCAAACCCATGGAAAAGGGACCATTTACCAAACCCTCCCGGGCAGAACCTTCAACATCAAGACTACAGAAGGGCGAGGAGGGGCCATTTTCATCCCCATTCTCGTTGGGTGAGGATGATTGGCCCAACCTCTTCTCCGATTCTTCATCACCAAAGGAGTGCCCTTCTGAACCTAATGGCTCTGCTACACCCACAAAGACAGCAGCAGCAACATGGAGACCACCAACGACCAAACAGACTCCGGGACCACCAGGAAAAGACGTGGATTACAGCAAGTTCACGGAAGGGAACGTTTTTCTCCCAATCCCGGAGATCTGCAAGGAAATAAATCTCAGGGTCCTCTCTCTGGTGTCTACAAATGCCTCAACCAAAAGGTTGATAGGCATAAGGAGAGAAGAATTGATAGACATACTGATTGCTACTAAGACCCCAGCAAAGTATGTCTATCAAAAGAGCTTCGCAACCTGGGAGCTGCTGCTGCCAACCAAGGAAGAGGCGGAGAGGCGAGCAAAACACGACATCGTGTTTAAAAACTACCGACTACAGCCGGAATATCTGGGATGTCGGCAAACAAAGGTGACCGTGTACGGGGTCCCTCCTCAACTGCCGCAAAAACATCTGGCGGCATTTTTTCGAACATTCGGGAGCCTGGAATCCATGAATCCCCTATTTGGAAAATCGGGGATCCAGGTCGCCGATTTCGTGTTGAAGCTGACGCTGAACAAAGAGGGATTCTCAGCCATCCCAGACACAATCATCTTTATGGATAATACAATTTCGGTTGTGGTCGAGGGAAGAAAGCCTCGATGCCGAACATGTGGAAAGCAGGGCCACATAGCCAGGAACTGTCCGGAGAGGAAAACCCCTTCTACCAACGCCGCTGACAAACCCCTGGCCGTCAAAGAATCAATGACCATCCAAGAGCCGAAGACACCGAAACCAGCAACAGCGACAGGAGGGGGTGGTCCATGGTTGTGAAGAAGGGGATAAAAACCCTCACGCCACGGTCACTTCTGACTCTCCTGTCCCGGAAAAAACACCCGGAAAAACACCGGACCAAAAAGAGGGGACAAGACCCTCAAGATCTCCACAAAAGGAGAAAATGGACACCAGGGAGTCTTCATCCTCCCAGAAAAGGAGAAAAGAACTCCTAACGAAATTAGACCCCCCAAAAAAGAAAAAAGTTGAGGAATCCCAGCCCACTACCCCACAAAAAGAAAAAAGAGTTGCAAACACAACAGAAAAAACAAAAAAACCCACAAATCCCGTAACCCAATCCCAGCCCCCTGGAAAAAATACGCATACACCACCTTCCTCTCCCAAACCAAAAGCAATGGAGGAGACTGAAGGGGACATTTTCCACTTAACAGCCCCCCCAACTTCCCCACTAAAAACTCACAGACTCACCTCCAGGGGACGCAGACTCGCAGCCCTCTCCAGAAGACGACAAAAGAAGGATCTTTTGTTTCTGGAGGGGGAAAATGTATGTGAAATTTGGCATGCGCCAGCCAACAAGGACCTGACGCATGTTCAAAGAACTGCGCTTCGCCCTCTGGAGGAGCTAGAAACTGTAGACGGTAAAAGAACCGACCGACCATTAAACTTTAGGGGTGCACCCCTGGTGACCACCTTTATTCGGGAGGCGGCGGGCCGCGCCACTGGTGTGTGGTCCATGGTGAAAGCGGCCGAGGTGGCCTTCCTGGATATGAGGATGGCGGATAGGGAGCACCCCTCTCTTGATCATATGAAAACATTTTGCATAGGGAGGGCTCCTATTTATGTCCACCTTGTTTATATAGGGCTCTAAAGGTTTTATATCCCAGGGACGTCGGCGGCATCACCCGTACAAACCGAGTCTCAGTTGAACTCGGCAAAGGCAGTATGGGTCTCGCAGTCGGCGAACTGAAATCGTCCGACTTCCGGTCCGTAGTGGACAATGAATAAGCAAGGTAAGATGACTCTTCTTCTAGCTAGTCTGAACGCGAGGGGCATGAAGGACGCATCACGCGCTAATTTCGCGGTTGCTGAATTCATTAACCTCGGAGTGGATGTTGCCGCGGTCTAGAGACACACTTCGAATCGCACTTGGACGACTATGTGCCGAAGAACTTCTTTGAGGTTTATTCGACATATGGTGGCTCGAGAAGCAGGGGTGTGTCACTGCTAGTGAAACGCAGCTTGGACGCGGTGACTGATATTGTCTATGCTGGTGCAGATGGAAGGTTGATCGTGGCCGATGTTGCAGTGAGAAACTACAAGTTTTGTGTGGTCGCGGTTTATGCGCCCAATATCGCTGCGGAGAGGACCCTCTTTTTTCGGCAGTTGGGGCCGTATATAGTGTGTCCGGAACGGCTAGTTTTAATGGGTGATTGGAACGCGATCCTTGATCCCAAGATAGACCGGGGAGGGGAGCTAGTGGGTCGGGGGGGTGTGAAAGCAGCCTGATCGACCTAATGGCCGACTTCGATCTGGTCGACAGGTTTCGCCTGGATCACCCCAGGGTGGAGATGTGGACATGGGCTCGTAGCTCGTCCCCTGGCTCAGATAGATCTTATCTGGACAGGGTGTTAGTTAGAAGAACCGACATTGATTTTGTTAGGTGCCCTGTGTTCCACGATTATATGAAGAGTGACCATAAATTGCTTACTGTCACTCTTCAGTTAGGTGATAGGCCTAGGCTGACCGCCTACTGGAAGTTCAATACCTCCTTACTGGGGATACGGGACTTCCGGGAGCGGTTGGCATTACTTCTTCAGCGGGCGTTAGTGGGGGCGGTTATCGGGAATAAGTGGTGGGGTACCCTTAAGCGTAGGATTAAGGACTTCTCCATCAAATATTGCCAGCGGCTCGTCTTAGATAAGGCATCGAAGGAGAAGGCCATTAGAGAAAGAGTTTCCCGGGCGGTGGATGGGGGGGATCCCCTAGCCATAGATCTAGCTAGACGGACCTTGAGCGCTTGAGTAGCGAGCGTTATCAGGGATTCATAGTTAGAACTAGGCTAAATAGAGTGTCCAACGAAGCGGTGAATCTCGACGCAGAAATGCGTAAGGAAGAGTTGCGAAGGTTCGCTGATCGATATATCAGCAGTGTTCGAACCCCGGACGGGCACAGCCTTCGGTCGACTCGTGAAATTCGTGAATCCTTTCGGGCTCATTTTCAGGCACGCTTTGCCCGGTTGCCGAACCTCCCGGTGCAGGAGTTTCACAGCTATTTAGCCGACTTCCCCCGCCTTGAGGAGGCGGAAGCGGCTAGCTGTGAGGGGAGAGTGACGGATTGCGAAGTCCGTGACGCGTTGAAGCAGGTCGGCCTCAACAAAGCGCCAGGATTGGATGGTTTGCCCTATGAAGTGTACTTGAGGATGTCGCACATTTTTGTCCCTATTCTGACGGATGTGTTCAACAATTGGTTCGAGCGGGGAGGGATCCCCGACGCCGTTACCAAAGGTGTGATCACATTACTGAAGAAAGGTAGCAGGAATGTTTGGGAGGGTTTAGACGATTACAGGCCCATAACTCTACTAAACACAGAGTTAAAGATTTTGGCCCGGGTCCTTGCAAATCGTTTGCAGCTTGTCATTGGGGATCTGATTGGACCGGAGCAGAACTACGCTGTGAAGGGAAGATCAATCCAAGACAACCTGCACTTGATTCGCACGATCCTAGAGGGGTTAAAAGACGACGAGAAAGCCGCGCTGATCAATTTGGATCAGTCCAAGGCATTTGACAGGGTAGACCATCGGTTCTTGGCCACTGTTTTGGAGACTGCCGGATTCAAACCGGAATTCCGCAGATGGATTAGTATCCTATATCGATCCCCTACGGCAGTGGTACAGGTGAATGGGAAGCGCTCGTCAGCCTTCTTGATCGAACGATCGGTCCGACAGGGTTGCCCCTTGTCTCCTCTACTCTATGTCCTCGCTTTGGAGCCCCTGCTCCGTAGGCTTAGGGATGAGTCGGCAAGTCCGGTCCTGCGCGGAATTGTTGTTCCTGGCCCCGTTAGTGCCACGGTATCCGCATACGCCGATGACGTCACCGTGTTCGTGTCCAGGGTCGAGGACATAGTTGCGGTGAAAGAGGCGCTTACAAGGTATGAGCTGTTGACTGGGGCAAAGATCAATTGTGAAAAGAGCGAAGGGTTGCGGTTGGGAATCTGGAGAGGTGGCGCTCCTCTGCCAGGGCCCTTCAGCTGGAAGGATGGTCCAATCAAGATCCTCGGATTTGGTTCGGGCCAGGCCTTCAGTTAGAGAAGAATTGGTCGGAAGTACAGACAAAGGTGGAAGCACTGGTGCGTGTGTGGCTGAAAAGGAGGTTGTCCTTAAAGGGCAGGGCGGAGGCGTGCGCCACGTACATTTTCCCCCTGATCCTTTACCGATTGTCTGTACTTCCTCTGCCCCGGCTCGGTTATTGGCGCTTGAACGGTCCCTATTCTCGCTTTTGTGGATGAAGGGCCGGCCAATGGTCCGTAGGCAGGTTTGTTCCCAGCGACCTTGTAATGGAGGTTTGGGGATGCCAGACTTGACGGCTCACCGAGCCGCCGAGAGACTGTCATTCTTAAATCGATCTTGGACACGAATTGCTGTGTGGCTGCCGACAATTTGGGCCGCCTTCCCAAAATTACGGCAGTCCCCTAAGGCTGAGGCCCGCCGTAGGCCTCCTGGAGAAGCGCAGTTTTTTGCTGAATGCCGTCACGCACTTCGCAAGCTCCCTGTGTCCAGCGACATCTCATGGCCTCGAAGGGCACTATATAGGGCGATAGTGGAGGGCGCCGGTACGGATCCGCTGGTAGAACGGTTCGGCTCGTCGTTGGGGGAGGTCCGCTCCCATTGGAATTGGGCGCCAGGTTCTGCGTTTCTCAACAACTCTGAGTTTTCCTTAACCTGGCGACTCGCTCGAAATGCGTTGCCCCTCGCAAGCGTACTCTACAAGGCGAATATGGCAGCAATGCCCTTTTGTGGTCCAACTCGACGTGGGTTACGTCGTAGACAATGTCAGTCCTCCGTATTCCGGTGAAAGACGAAAGGTGTTTTTCACGGAACTAGCCGTGGCTCGAATGGTGATTTGGGTCACACGACTGAGGGAATTGCATGAGAGGAGGCTTTTTTCCTGTCGGGATTTGATCATCTTCTTTAAGCATCAGCTTAGAGTGAAGATTAGATGCGACAAAAGGAAGCTTCCTTTCATGACATTCTGCAAAAGGTGGGTGCGTGCAGCAAGCTTGTGTGCGAGAGTGGGGGCAGGACTTGAGTCTACCTTTCCAAGCTCCCATGGTCACTACGGCCTGTAAGCGGTACCGATACCCCTCCCCTTAGACTAATAATGTCTAATTAGAAAAGCAAGCTACGAGCCCGGCTCTAAGATTTCTTTTAGGCTGCTTAGTTAGGTGAACGAATGGAACATGTCCCAGTTTTTTCAATTAGGACAAATCCAGGACCCCCTAGCCCAACAATTTTCTTGTCACACCCCTAAAACCTTTAGTATTTTGTTCCTGGAGAGTCAGCACGTTTCGATTAAATCCATCCCAAACCCTCCAATCATTATCCCCTCATTTCTTCCCCTTGACCATATTAAGGACACCCATACCCTGCTTAGGGAACTGATCGGCTTGCTTTCGGTCTTCCGGAAGACAGTCGGCGGTCCCAGTACAATAGACGAGGAAAGGGGGTAACCAAAATGGCCTCTTTTATTTCTGTTTCTTGTTTTTCGTTGGGGACTTTTGTGTTTTTTGCCCCCTCCAATCCCACCTCTTAATAAGAATTAGAATTGTAAATAAATTTTAAATAGGCATTTATTTTTATCATTGGGTGTAAGTAGGGCGTCACGCATGGAGCGACAGCGAATTTTCGGTGGAAGCGGTAGTGTAAGAAGATGGATGACAGTGCTTGTTTTTGTATGGATCGGTCGGCGAGAGAGACTAGCTAAGACAGAACTAAAAGATATAGAAGCATGACCAGTTTTGTACCCCGTTCCCCCAAAAAATAAAACTTCGGGCCTTGTGCCCAGGTGTGTGTCCGGTTGCATCTTCTGTACCGATTTCAGATAAATAAACGTATTTGTTGTGGAGTCGGATGCAGGGATGCGGCCGGCACACATCAAATACAACTAGTAACTTCATGGTTAGGCTTGGCCAGTCACATTGCTCAAACCAATTGTTGACTGTCTAACTGACTTACTTCAATAGGAAGGAGTTAGACAGTTTTGGTTGGGACCCATAAATTTTCCTGGGGATTCATTCAAAGCAAATATGTGTGTCCCAGGATGCACTAAATCAAAAAACTATCATGCTACCTCCTTATGCAATTTCATTTTTGTTTTTAATACTTTGGTAGAGTTTGGTAATAAATAACATCTAACAATATCAGTTTTGGTTTTATAATGTTCACTATTGTAGAGATTCGTACAGTGATTAGTACCCAGCTGTGTTGCAAGCTGAGTATTTTGTGAGGATCTAGACTTGGTAGGTGGTTTGAATAGTAGATTGGACTATTCCACTTGTGTAATAGGGTCAAGTTCACTTCCTGGATCCTGATTTTAATGTGGACACTCTCGTCTATATAAACTGAACGTTTGACTGTGTTCAGGCATTTAGTGTAGAACATATTCAATTACATTCTCTTTTTGTCTGGTTACTGGACACTAGTAACAGCCTTCTTATGGGGGTGAATATGATGTTTATTCTACAATTATAAATAGTAAAATTCTGGTATCATAACGTTGGAAAAATCCTTTTTTTTTTTTAAATTCAAAAAATTGTAAGGATTATACTTATTTATAATAAAACTGTATCATAACAATTATTGGTCATGTACTGGTGTTTTTTAAAAAAGAATCCGTGATAAATTGATAGATTTTAATGGCATATCAACACTTCTAGGGTTACTCTATGCTTAGAGGTTAAGGAATTGCATTCATTGTAGTTTATATTTTTGTATAGTAGATTCTTAAGAGATTTTTTTTAACACAGTTATAGAATATCAAAGTATTTTTATCTAATGCTGATAATTTGCATACGTATGGTTTCAAGTATTCCTATATAATATTAATGATTATATGGTTTCAAGTAATTAATAATAATAATCCTTAGTAAACAATTATAGCTTCAATTAACTTTTCTTAGGACAAATAATTTACAGTTATATGGATCAAGTATTCTATCAAATACAAATAATTTTTAAACAGATATATTTGACCCATAGGTTTGGTTGGGTTTGTTTTGTTTTATGGCATATCAACCTCAGTGGATCATTTAATGCAGATAAAGTTTTGAAATAAAGTCATTCTTAATGGATACACGTTTTTTTTATAAAACACATTTTTCTATTTAACCCATAGATGGGATCTTAACAGGTACAACCACTCTGGGTCAGAGTAGACCAGGGAGCAATGGTGATGAAGGGATGCTCCACATTCCCCAAACATCCATAACTGGAACCTCACCATCAGATAAAGTTTAAAGTCATTCCCAGGATATGCCTTCTAGCATCCATATGATAAATAAGGTTGGGGCTTGCCATAAGGGCAATAAGGTTGGAGCAATCTTATAGGTGCTAGGGCTTGACATGACCAGCCGTTTGATCGGAGTGGGCCTCCACGACCACCTGTCTAGCCTAAGTAAGTGGAGTGTTGCATGTCGTGGACTGCTCATCCACCAGGATTCCGTCCTTAAGCATCACGGTTCTAACCCTTCTGCAGAGGTACAGTCGGTGAATTCTAAAGCCCCAGCCAACAGGGATTTGACCCATTTTTTACGCCATTGAATTATCTTTCAAAAAAAAAGAAAAAAGAAAGAAAAAGGAAACTTGATTGGGTTATCAATGCATGATAGGTAACTCCAATTTTACCTGTGAAATCCCCCCCCCTCACTACCATCTAACAAAATGAACCTTGCATAAAGGTTAATATTATATTAGATTTTTTTGTCCATTCAATAGAATAAGGAAAAAAAAAAAAGAGAAAAAAAAGAAAAAAAAAAAAGAGAAAAAAAGAGAAAAAAAAAAAGGCTTTTAAAATATTCTATGAAAAATCAATTGATGGTCCGATTTCCACAAAAAATTCCATAATTACTTTGTTTGAAATAGTTTTTTCCTAAAATGTATCAGGGGAAATGTTTTTTTACGAGGTTTCCCTACCCCTATTTTATTTTATGAAATATGAAAAAATTAAAGCCACAAAAAACGAATTTTACTTTTTTTTCTATAAGGGGATTTTTTAGTAAAAGAACAATGATTACAGAATTCTGCTAAAAATATCAATAAAGAAACTGACCCTGTTGCAAAAAAAACAAAAACAAAAAAAAAAAAAAAAAAAACAACAAAAAACGGACTGTCAATTCTTGACTTTTTAAAATTTTTTTAAAAATTTTATTTTAAATGCCAATGAATTTCATTAGGACATAACATTAAAAATCATCTTTATTCTTCACCAACGGCAAGTTTTTTGTTTTTTTGTTTTAAGTTTTTTAAAGAATTTTTTCGAAAGATTACTTTCCCCCAGTTCACATCATGGTACTAAAAGTCAGAACCAAACCAAATATACAAAGTAAGTGGAACTTGAAGAAAGAGACATAGAATTTTACAGTCGAAACATTGTTTAATGTTTAAATATAAAATATTCCAAACAGAAGAAGTTTTCGCAAAGATTAAGATTAAGATTAAGATTAGAAAAAAAAAAAACTATGTCAAAATTTGGTCCAATAGTTTCTTCCGTGTAATGCGAAATTTTGTTATAATTTATAAAAAGGTGTCGACTTATTCATCTGTTGAGTTGCGAAGTTATTTAATAATTTAGGAAATTTAAGGCCCTTCATCTTTTAGTCTTAATGGATAAATAAATAATAGAATTTTTTGGCGAATTAGTGTTAAAAACTAATAATAGAATTTTTAAAAATATTTTACAAAAATGATGCACCAAGGAACCATTTACATATGACACACACACACACAGTGTGTCATATGTAAATGGTTTCTATAAACAAACAAACACGTGTTCTGTCTAAAGTGAACGAGAGAAAAGTTATACTTGGACTTTAAAAAAAAAAAAAAATTATACAAGTATTTATTTGCATGTCAGAAATGTCAATATAAAGAGCAAGATAATCATTTCACCCTACCTTTTTTCTATTGATAAAAATCCAAAATAAAATAAAATTTGATTAACTATTATTTGTTATGAAGAAATGGATGACCACCAAAGTCTCTCGTTTGAGTGATAAAATGAATCGTTCTCGTCGCTTTCATTTGATTGGTTGAGAGCAAAAAGGCTCAGCCAATCAGATTCTTCCAAACATTAAATTTTCGAATTGCTGTATTTCGATGTGATCGGCTTTCATTTCTCGAAGATTTTTCGACCAGCACACAATGTTTTTTAGAAGAACGGAAGAGGAAATGGACAAAGTAGTTGATCGCAAAGGTAGGAATTTACTTTTTAAGCAACAGACTAACTGTTAAAAAAGAAAAAAAAGAAAAAAAAGAAAAAAAAGAAAAAAAAAAAGGAGTTCACAACTATCCTTCTTAAAGTTTTTAATTAAGAAGAAATATTTTTTTCTTAGCAATTCAATTAAAAAAGCAAATAAGTTTGAAAAAGAACAATCTGACATTTTTTAGCAGAATTCAAGTTTTCTTTACTAAAATAAATCACGTATAGAAACTAGGTACCACCAAAACACATCACGTGATCAATTTAGGCCATGTTGAAGGAAGAAACGTAAATATTTTTAAAACTATTTTTTAAAATCTCGCAAAAAAGAAATAATGAACATAAAGAGTTGTTACAAAGAAAAATAGTTAATTCAAAGATCAAATTATCCGATTGAGGAAAAATAAGTACAACAGTCCGATTTTTTTTACAACAGGGTCAGTTTCTTTATTGATATTTTGTTAGCAGAATTCTGTATTCATGGTTCTTTCACTAAAATTTCTCGCATCAAAATCTTCTGATATAATTATCCACTCTTATTTTTATAGAAAGAAAGGTAAAAATTGTTGTTTGTCGGTTCATTTTTTCATATTTCATAAAATAAAATTGGGGGGGGGGGGTAAACATCATAAAAAATATTTCCCCTAATATATTTTAGGAAAACTATTTCAGACATATTTTCATAAAAAGGTAAGTAATTATGGAAATTTTCATGAAAATCGGACCATTAATTGATTTTTCATAGAATTTTTAAAAAAGCCTCTAGTCATAACTTGTTTTTGGCTACATTAAATTTCAATTGATATAACGTTGTGAAAATGTAAACATTATTTTCGTTCATAATATTCATTATTTCTGTAAACTGAAAATTTAAAAAAAAAATCAGTTCTTTTAATGTTTCTTCTTTTGAATGGTCCAAAAAAGTTCAAGATAATCTTAACCTTTATGCAAGTTTTATTGTGTTAAATATAGGAGGTGGGGGAAATTTCACAGGGAAAATTGGAGGTCCCATAAAAAATATTTTCCCAAAAACCTATTTTAAACAATTTCCTCAACAGGTTAATAAGTATCAATTTTCATGAAAATTTGACTCTTAATTGACTTTTCATATAATTTTTTAAAAAGAACTTAACCATAAATTGTTTTTGGCTACGTTAAATTTTTTGAGAATTTTTTTTTTTTTTAGTTGGAATATGTGTTGAAAGCAGTTCAATATTTGTAAATGGCGTTGCTTTGACGGGAAAATACAATTTTTTTTTTTTTTTTTAATTCGTTTTTTTCCTAGCAGCTTTCATAAAATTCTAGAATATTCCTGTGTCGGTCTATGATTAGCTGAATTTTTTGGGTTGGACATCCCTAGAAAACACTGTTTACATTTTTGCACCATTAAATCAATTAAACTTTACAATTTTATGAAAAATCAATTAAAAGTTAAATTTTCACAAAAATTTTGACATTTATTCTCCTTTAGATGAAATCATGTTTAAAATATATTAGGGGAACTATTTTTTATGAGCCCCCCCAACCCACTCTGATTTCATTTTATGAAATTGGAAAAAATTTTTTCTATAAAAATAAGTCTCAATAATTATATCAAATTTTAGGAATTTCTAGAACTTTTTTTTTGTTTTTAAAGTATTTTTTTTTTACATGAATTTGGAAATAAAATGTCATAATATTATACTCTAAAAACTTGCTTTCTTTTAATATATAATAAATTCTATCAAAATTTTTCAAAGGAATTAATTTTTAAGAGATTTTAATTCCTTTGTTATTAAATAATTTATTTTTTTCTTTTTAATGTTTAAAAATCTATTTAAAAATTTTTTTTTGTATGAATCCAATTTTCCCCTAATCTTTTAAGTAAATTTGAATTTTAGAATTCTGATTAATGCAAAATTTAACTGAGAATTTGGAATTCTTATTGTCAAATAACAATGTTTGCTTCCAAGAATGTATGGAAGGCCATTTTATCATTAAACATTAATTATCTTTTCATCTTCTATTCTAGTCTTACTTATTCATTTATATTTATGTTTAGGCTTCATTTTAAAATTTCTCTTGTAAGAATTTAAAAAAAAAATCCTATGTTGGGTATTTGATAGCATCAGGATTACTGAGAAAAATAAAATGAAACCTAAATGTAAAATTATTGAATGAAGCCCAACTCTTCACTTTCTGTTGATATATTATATCAACAACAAAAAAAAAAAAAGAAATCAAAGGTTGGATTAAAATTTACAATTGAAATAGATAAATGTTTATTGTTTATACTTAAAATATAAATATTTTTTCATTTTTTTTCTTCTGGATAATGAAAATTGAAACAAGAAATATTTATATTTTAAGTATAAACAATAAACATTTACCTATTTTAATCCAACCTTTGATTTTTTTTTTTTTTTTTGTTGATATAATATATCAAGAGAAAGTGAACAGTTGGGGTTCATTCAATATTTTAGATTAATTTCATCTATTAATCAGGTAAATAAATTGTTGCTATCAAAAGGCATATGGGAGCAGCAAATGGAAATATTTATTCTAAAGAATTTAGATTTATTTCCATTGAATCAGTTTGATTGAAATGATTCAGTAATTAAAAAGAAAGAATTTGTTGATTTGATATAATTTTATTAGAATCAGATAATTGCCTTATTTTTGGCATTTGTTTTTATCAATCTGGGCCTCCGCATTTTTTAACATATTTCTTGGTGTAAACAAAAACACCATATTTTTATTTTTAACTCTTTAGTTTTTCTGTGTTTTGAACCAAAACCAAAAAAAAATAATGACCTGTAGGAATTTTTTTTAAATTATAAAACTTTAAATGAAAGACATGTTTTTATATTAAAATAGTTTTTATTTAATCAGAAGAGAAATGCAGATATGTTTATTTTAATGAAAATAGTTTTTATTTACAAAATGTTTTTTATGTTTATTCAAATGTTTTTTGGAAATGGTATCACACAATTTATAAAGTTTATTTTCCATGCGTCTCTCATACCACAACCAAAAGTGTACAGTGAAAAGCAAAAGGTGTCCTTTTCAAAACAGCTCCCAGCTGGTGTGCCTATTGGATACTTGGTCTGAAGAATCATTGACCTTGTGTCACATCCTGCCCATAGTTGATGGGTTGGGTTAATACCAATTTGCTGGAAGGGGGGGGGGACCGGAATTTTTACTTTCACCAAGGGCATTAACATTAATTTAACTCTGGTTAAATCGGACCTAAATTCTACCATCGTATGTCACCCCGCTGAAAAAAAAAACCCCAAAATTAGGGAATGAACCAAATGTTAATGAAATTTTCAGTATTGATATATTAATGAATAAAAGATATAATTCACCGGTTATTTTATTTAAAAACTTTTACATTTTTTCAGGTCAGTTAACTTTGAACCATGTATCTTTGAGGTGTAGCACAAATTCTCAAAGATACATGGTTCAAAGTTAACTGACCTGAAAAAAATGTAAAATTTTTAAAAATAAAATTAACCTTAACTCTTTATTTTCTACTTTTTTAGTTTTGGAAATGTACACAAAGGAAACGTTGGATTTCTATAAATGTATGAGAAATAACAATTATGATGATACAAAATGTGATACAGAATGGAAAAACTATGCAACTTGTTACACGTAAGTGAATGAAGCTTTTTTTTTCTTTTTTCTTTTCTTATTTGACAATTCTTCTAGGAAATCCAAGTTGATGAAGGGAATCGAACGCTGCCAGCTGGGCCTTTTAGAATATTTCTGCAGAGGGATAAAATGCCCCCCCCCCCCAATGAGGTCATCTGTTGGCTGTGGGTGGTGACCTGTAATGCTTAACCATGGAATCCTGGTGGCTCAGAGTGGTAGTACCTATTAGGGTTCTATCTATGGGTTAAATAGAAGAAAGTGAGATTTTAAAAAAAGAGTGCCTATCAAGAATTCATTTCAATGTTTTCTTTGATTAAAAAAACAAAACAAAAAATATGTGAGGAATATTAATAACTTTGTATCAATTTAAAAACTATTTTCTCCATCTTTGCAATGAAAAAGAAAAGAAAAGTAGACTTAAATAAATTCTTTTATTGTAAATTTACTGAGAATTTAAAAATTTCAATCAAAAACCAAATCTATGGTCTCCAGATTTATGGTCAATCATTTTGGGAAATGTAGAATACAATAATATATTGAAATTTTCTTTATTCTAATTTTTTTTTCTTTTTTTTTCTTTCTTTAATTTTTTTTCTCTTTTTTTTTTTTCTTTCTTTAATTTTTTTTGGTAACTTGATAAATAAAAACATTCTCATTTGAATATGATAATTGGAATTTTCTTTTCTCTTTATTTATTTTTTAAGTAATTTTTGTTGATTACCTGATAAAAAAAACTGTAAAATTCTCATTAATAATCTAATCTTTGCTAAAAAAAAAAAAAAAAAAAATGCTGGTAAAAAACCAGGAACCAAATCCATTTCTAACTTTTCCCAATTTAAAATGTTTCAGTTAAGTTCTTTGAAATTCTTTGAACTCTTTGCCTTTACCAAATTCCTCCCACCCAACGCCTTTACCAAATTCCTCCCACCCAAACGACTGAAACAAATTTTCTGGGTATCTTCTTTTACCTGTATGATGGGATATTTCATAGTTTACTATCTATTCACCCCCAGAACTCCTCCTATTGAAATCAAGTCCTATTATTACTGAAATCTGAGTCCTTCTGATCAATTATAATGAACTAACCATTAGTTTTTGTAATTTGGTGGGAGAGCCACTGTGAGTGGTCTAAAGAAGGCAAAGAGTTAAAATTTGATTTAAATTTTATTTCTCTAGTTTTGTGTTCATCTTCATTTCTATTATTCTGCAAAATATGGTGAATCAGAAATAAAAATTCATAAAAAAGCATCACCTTTTGTTTGCAATCACTGTACCAGAGACTGCCATTCAAAAAATGGTCTGTTCAGCCACTCATGTAGTTGTAGATAAAAAAAAAAAAAAAAAAAATTGGACTCTATGCCATCGTCTTTTAATAGGCGGAAGGATGCCAACATGATATATATATATATATATGTTGTTGTAGAAGGATCCCCGTATGTTTCTCGTTAATGTGTTTATTTAAGTATATATATATATCCATCTATTGGTGGTATATATATCTAGTTTGGGCTTTAGTGTGAAACATTAAACATTTTTTTAAATATTAGAAACTCAGTTGTTTAAGTGTTAAGTTTTATTTATTTAGTACATTTTTTGAGAGTGTGATGCTCTCTTCGTCAGACTAAGTTTTATATATATATATATATATATATATATATATATAGTAAGTATTTACTGGCATCTCACTATGTCAGTTGAATACAATGATCATTATAATGAGGAACCATGCACAAAGTGAATTGCTTGCATTGCCAGTGTTTAAAAGTTGTACGTATCCGCTCAGTATTCCTCTTTTGAGGGGCCCTCAGGCTCTGCTCCTTTAAATCAAGGAGGTAGGTGTTGCCTAGTGGATAATAATAATGGAATTTATTGTGTACAGTGCTCATTTGCACCACAACTCATCAAACTCTCATGTCTAGTACACAGATTAATTTCTACAGTAATAATATACATGTATGTCTGCACGTGTGTGCCTATTTGTGTGGAGAGGGGTATCAGGTATAGTGTTGGCGGACTACAGGAAGCATGGAGGCTTTGAAAGATGCAGTGTTTTGGCAGCCTACAACAATTCTGAGCCTGAAAAAAAATGTCCCCTGGGATCACGCTGATTTTAATGTCTTAACAGTCCAATAGCTGAATCCACACAGAGAACCCAAAAGCCCAAGTATGGATCTATTGTATAGATGTGTGGATTGAATGCACAGAAAATGGGATCTATATAGAAAATAAAAATAACTAAGAAATTCTCCCTTTGGGATTTTATTGTTACTCTGATCCAAACCAATTGTTGTTGTTGTTGTTGTTGTTTCAATTTGTGAATTATTGTTTTTTTTTTTTTTTCAGATTCGTCCATGTTGGAATGAATAGGGCTGAGTCTCGTAAACCTAAATCTTTCTGGGATTTGTTCGAACCAGTACATAGATGTACCTTATAGACTAGACACTGAAAAGACACTTTATGAATATCTTTTTAAATAAAATTAATTTCACATAAATTGTTTTACCTTTGTCTTTTTCTTTTCACTAAATAATAAAACTGATTGGGCATTTAATTTCAGATAATTTCCAAAAATCAATTTTTTAAAAATTGTTTCCAATTTGGACAAATGGATGGGTTGGGTATCTTGCTCTAAAATTCAGTGCTCTTAACTTATTTATATTTAGAAACATTAAGAGAAAATTAAAAGGAAAAATTTGATCATATGTGTATGATCTATTTAATATATAAAGAAATATATATATTTTTCTTTAAGGTCATCAGTTGTAGATGTTCAAGTCTTCTAGTAGTTTTTTGTAGATTGGGAAGCAGATGGCAAAGAAAATGTCCCATATTTTTTATCCAAGCACTTTCAACCATTTCCCTGGGAGATTGTTGGTAATAGTGTTCTATTCAATTAGGAGAGTCTATTTTTGGGATTGTTGCTAGGGTTAGTGTTATTAAAGATTTATATAAACAGAATTTTTAGGAATAAATTTAAACAGGGGTTAAATACAAGGTAGTTAAATATATTTATGAAACTTAAGTTACATTCGTGTATAAAGCAATTTATTTATGAACCACTTCATCCCCCAACTATGAGTTAAATAGTACCACTACTATTCTTTTACCAGGATGGTTTTAGCATTAAATAACCCATGAAGGTTGTTATGCCATTAAACAAGAAACCAAGCCTAGATAAACATCTATGGATTGTTGTTATTAATTAATTAATTACGGAAATAGATACCTAATTAGGACTGAGTCTATTCCAGTAGTGATCACCCCAAGTGGATTTAACAGGTTTGAATTCAGAGTTTTCCTTCTCCTAGACTGGTTGTCTAACCAAGGTTAAAGAGCCCAGTCTACCCTACTATTTACCCATAGCTGGAGGGAGAGTAGTTGGATTCATACCTTTCCCAAGGGTATTAGCACTATGTGAACTGTAGCTTTGTCCAGGATTTGAACTAGTGTCAATGAGTCCATTCCCTATGACTTTAACCATTACACCATGCACCCCCAACAAATACTTTCATTGTTACTTGCAAGACAGAGTAACGACTAATAGATCTTTATTGCAAGACAGAATGATTAAGGATGTTTGAATTTGGAAAGGATGATACACAATTTTTTATTTGTATATTGGGTTTACATATAACTACATCCCCTAACATGCACGCTCATCTTCTCTCTTTTTTTCTATCATATATTCTGTGTAGCATGTCCCTTTTCTTCCCTTTCTTTTTTATAATAAAAATGGTCTATTATTTAGTTGAGGTGACGACACTCAAGAATTTGGCAGATAAGCAACACCAGTTACTCAGGATTTGTATTTCATCTCAGATGATTTGAACGGTCTCATTTTTAACCAGAGAGGTTGTTGTAAGATGATAACGGTCATACAATTAAGGAACATGAGTATTAATATTTAGATAGATGTTTATTTTTTTTTCTCTCTCCTAAATAAAGATAAGAATGTTTGAATTTGTAAAGGGGACACATTTGAAGTTTCACATTTCATTTACAGTATTGGTTTATTAGAAAAAAAAAAAATATCTACATCCCCTAACAATCTAAAAGAAAAAAAAATGTTAATTTTCTTCTAAGCTAATAAGTAAAATAATTTTGAACAGGCTCACACGCATAAGCACACACACAGAGGCAGAGAGTTTGGAAGGCATGAGACCGAACCAAATGGACAGTCACAAGCAACAACTTCAGTTCCGGAGATGTTCTGTAGAAGAGATTTTTATCTCGAAATATTAAGAATAAATTAGAGGTTAACAAACAACACCATAGTTACCTTCTTTTTTCTTTACACTTGCATTGTGATAGCCTTCAAAACCAACCAACAAACCAATAGAAACACAATGCTTTAAGTAAATTATAAAACTCTTTAAAAATAATTTTAATTTTTCAGACTGTTGTCCCTTATCATTATTGTGATATGTATAAACAATATTTTGCTTTCACCTTTACTTTTCTTGAGTAACATGGTATTACAGTGTAACCCAGAAAAAACAGAACCCACACATTTTGTAATAAAACTGTTAATTTTAACTAGGGGGTTACGGTTAGGGATAGTTTAATGGGAAAATAAATAATATGGGTTCTGTTTTTTCTGGGTCACCCTGTAATATCATGTTACTCAAGTAGGAAATAACCAGAAAAAGTTATTTGAAATTTTGAGTTATTTTCTTAAAACTTAAAAAAGTTAATTTTTGTAGCATGTTTTCTCTTTTTGTAGTTTTAAAAATCCATATTTTTCTTTCAATTGATGCAAAAAAAAAAAAGTTTTTTTCAGTGATTCAGTTGGCCTATTTTTATTCACCTAAAATTCAATTTAATGAACGTCTGGAAGGTGGCATGTTGTACAAAATATTTTAACCATAAATTAGGATTAATCTATTTAAAAATGTATCATTAAAAATGCAGAATTTTGCACAAATTTTCAAAGATTTTTATATATTTAAAAATTATCAATAATGATTGTTCTTTTCATTTATGGAAAATTTACAGCGGCATAAGTTATTCCTCTTTTTATTTACCCCCCCCCCCAGATTTTCACCCTGGGGACTGCAACAACTGTTTCAGTATGCGACACGTGACCTTGTATTGTTATTTTTTCTTACGATTTTGGCTATGCAGTGTAAGTATTGTAAATGAAATTTTGCACATGTACATCTTGGTAGATTTTATGGTAATCTAAACATTAGCTACATAAATGAGAGTAACCTCCCCTTGTTTCTTTCACTTTGAAGAAGCCTTATGTTTTGGTCGACCATTATCATTTCACTGTAAATCTACACTGAAAATACAAATTTTTTTGAATCAATACAACTGAATGTTTTAACAAAAAAATATCATAAGATGTGTTCTTAATTGTGCTTGCACATTATTTGAAATGAACTTAATTGTTATTAAGAACACTTTTTATGATATTTTTGTGTCAAAACATGCAGTTGTATTGATTATGGTGAAATGAAAATGGCCAACCAAAACATATGGCTTCGTCAAAGTGAAATAAACAAGGAGAGGTTACTCTCATTTCTGTAGCTAATGTTCGATTTTGTACCAGCATAAGCTTTTTTCTTCCACATGAAACACTTGAAAAAAAAAAAAAGAAAAAAAAAAAAGAAGTTATCTCCCTTTGGTCTTAAAACACAAAATTTCAAGTTTTTAGAGCAAAAACATGGACATGTTTCCATGTTCAAAGGAACAAGCAAATAAAGTGACATGAGGAGAAACAAAATTATAAACAAACACACATTCCAGTTGATATTTCTCTTTGGTGGAGTAAGAATATCATTTTGGTTATGCAGTGTAACTGTTGCACATGTACATTTTGATAGATTTTGTCCCAGTGTGAACTTTTTTTTTTTCCAGATGAAAAACAAGTTATCTCCCTCTAACCAATTGCTCATATCTAATTGAGAGCCTGATAGGTATTGTTATACTCAGAACATCCTCTTTTTGGATGTATGTGGGGGGTATCTTACCCATATTTGAGGCGAGGAAATAATCCAGTTCAACTAAATGCAAATAAATAATTTAGTAAGACAAAATAATTCATTCATATATAATAATATTTTAAGCTGTCTGGATTAATGGTTGTCCTTCGGGTGATTCCTTTGAGGTCCTGAAAAGGACAATCCACATGTGTATTTGGAATTTTTGTCCTGAAAAGGACAGTTTATTCACATAAATTTGAATTGGCTAGAACAGATACCGCACTTCGACGCTTTTTATCCAAATCAGACAAGTGCGGTTGACATCTTTTTCTGAAAAAAAAAAATCTGTTGTCTTCTGTGTTCGCACCCCGAACCTTGGATAACAAAAATCTGGAAAAAGTAATTCTCATGTAATATGAACTGACTTTTTTTAAGAATTTATTTTGTAACAGAAAAATTTAACATTTGTTCAACTTTTCATCAATTTGTACTGACTAAAAATAAAAACTTAAGTTTTTTTACATTAGGTATTTTTACAAGAGAGTTAACTCCTACTTTTTTTTTTTTTTTCCTCTCTCTGAATTTTAGAGAAGAGGCATGATGATTAGTATTATCCGCATTATTCGGACTATTGTCCTTATCTTCATTGTTATCTGTACAATGTTTTGGCCAATATGCCCTCCGGCCTTCTTCAGGTATTTCTTGTTGGACTTGGGAACCTTCTTTTTGAAATTGGGAAAATTCTTGTCGTAATTGGGAGCCATCACGGAACTTTGAACCCAACCCTTTATTCTGTTCTCATTCCGCTAACCATAGAGAGGTAGAGGCGTTAAGCTGTGTTAATTATTATTCTATGTTACTGCTGCCCCTGGCCAGGATTGAACCTGCAGTCCAGAGATAACTGTCACTTAGAACTGTCTAAACCTAACTCGTTTATCCACTAGGCCATGTGTCCAATTGGACTATCTAATGTGTATTTTGGGAACTTATAAACCTAATATCTTGTTTTGGTTAGAATATCTGGAGTGGATAAAGGAGTTAGGCTAGGAATTTTAAAAGCGAATTAAAAATAATTAAATCTATTATTTAAGGTTAAACTTTGTCTAAATTGATAAGTAGTAACATAATAACCATCATTAAAAAAAGAAAAATATCATTACATATGCAGTTTATTTTTAAAAGATTCAAAACCATTTGTTTTGGTCAATTTCGACGAGATCCGCCATTCAGCCTCTTTTTCGATGGTTTTAAGTGCTTGTTTACAATTTTACTGTAACATTTGTGATTGCAAAATTTTTTACCAAAAATCAGGTAATTATCCGATTTTAATGAAATTTTCAGTATTGATTTAACAATTAATGAATTTTATAATGAATCAGTTATTTTATTTCAAAATTTTAATTTAGTATTTTTGCTATGAAAAATTGATATATAAAATTCATTTAAGATAAAAATGTTATATTTTTAGATTCTAAAAATAAACATCTACTTAATGCAAACCTTATTTTAGGCGCAAAAAGTAATAAGTTTTGAAGAAAAACTCGATTGAAAATGTACCCCCTCCCCTTTTTAAGCAGAAAAAACATCGATGTATAATTTTTTCTTTTATAAAATAATAGCCAATTAAATAATTATCGAAATGAGTAAAAAAGAAGTCTCCAAGAAATAAATTATTTATTATTTTTTTACATTTTATTTTTCGATTTTCGGTACTTATTTTCTCATAAAACAACAACCATAAAAAGGTTTTAATTGCTTCTATTCATAACTTTGGTCTTTTATCTCTTTATTTATACTGTAATTAGTATCGAAAATGACCAACTTGCAAAACATTTTACGCCCCCAACATAAGGGGGGGTCAAAATTAAGTGACCTGAAACAAATGAGAAAGTTTTGAAATAAAATAAATAATGCATTATAAAGATCGTTCATTGATGAATAAATACTGAAAATTTCATTAAAATCCGGTAATTCCCTGATTTTTGGTAAATTATTTTCTGTAGGGGGGGGGGCTAAAGTCATTTTGTCAAAAACGCATTTTAGGCTCTGTTTGCCAGTAGCTAAGTTAGATTAAGACAATTCTAAGTGACAGTTATCTCTAGATTGCAGGTTCAAACCTGGTCAGGTGCAACAGTAACATAGAATAATAATTAACACAGCTTAATGCCTCTACCCCAGCTATGGTTAGCGGAATGAAAACAGGATACCCCCGTGGACTGAATAAAGGGTTGGGTTCAAAGTTCTGTGATGGCTCCCGATTACGAAAAGAAGGTTCTCAAATCCGAGATGGTTTATTGGAAATTCCATAACCAATTATCTCCCACAGCCGCTAGGGGGCGGGTCGCCAACATCCAAAAACTCCATTTATCACAGAGCACCCACCACGTAAATAGCGGTCCCTACACTTCATTCATCACTTAGCCCAAAAACAGGGCTTTCTTATCGCATAGCAGTATTGGAGGAGAGATGTAAAAACACCAAGCTCTCATTACCAAGCCCAAACCAGGGCCCACTTATCAAAGAATTCTACAACCAGCTCCGTTCTAAGGCATTGTATCAGCATACGTTAAAAGGCAGGTACAATAGCACACTTACTGAAGGACGAGAAACTACTGAGACGAAGCGTCTTATCAACATTTCCTACCGACGAAAAGAATACCCTGTTATCACCACTACTCCAAGAAAATTACTAACTCAGATAAGTCTGGTAGCAAATATTAAAATTTGCAACAATTTTATGTAATTTTTGTCAATACAAGTGTCTGCATTTACTTTCGTGTTTGTTCCTTCTTTGTCCAACAATTTGCCTACAACTACGGAGAAATAAGAGCTCCTTTGAAAACCGTAAATACTCTTATTTTGCAAATTTTAATGGTATTTGCTACCAGACTTATCTGAGTTAGTAATTTTCTTGGAGTAGTGGTGATAACAGGGTATTCTCTTCGTCGGTAGGAAATGTTGATAAGACGCTTCGTCTCAGTAGTTTCTCGTCCTTCAGTAAGTGTGCCCTACACTTCATTCATCACCCGCTATTGTACCCGCCTTTTAACGTATGCTGATACAATGCCTTAGAAGGGAGCTGGTTGTAGAGTTCTTTGATAAGTGGGCTCTGGTTTGGGCTTAGTAAGGAGAGCTTTGTGTTTTTACGTCTCTCCTCCAATACTACTATGCGATAAGTAAGCCCTGTTTTTGGGCTAAGTGATGAATGAAGTGTAGGGACCGCTATTTACGCAACTACCCTCAGTGTGTGCTCCGTGATAAGTGGAGTTTTTGGTATTGGTGCCAACATACGATGATGGCGATTCGCCCCCTAGCAGCATGGGGAGATAATTAGTTATGGAATTTCTAATAGGTTCTGGAGTCCGACAAGAAATACCTGAAGAAGGCTGGAGGGCACATCGGTCAAAACATTGTACAGATAACAATGAAGATGAGGACAATAGTCCGAATAATGCAGATAATACTTCTTTTTTTTTGTCAGCCCAAAATAGGAAAATATTAATTTACGATTTAGGCAAAGTTATGGAAGCCTACAGGTGTAAAGAAAATTATACAGCAAAGTTACAATGCACAGTTAAAACACACAAGAAAAAAAATAACACAATTGTACACACACTGAAGAGTTGTTCAGGCTCCGGTTATTTTGTAAAAAAAGATTTATAACTTCCTTTTTGTCTTCCGTAAAGAAAAAGAACTTTTCACCTGTTGAGTCTCGAAGTTGTATGAAATTTAAGGCCGTTCTTCTTTTAGTCTTAATAAATATATAAATATCATATATAATTTTTTTATGAATTATTGTTAAAGAATAACAACTAATAAAATAAAAAATAAAAAAATAATAAAAAAATACACCAAGGGTGCTGTATGTAATATTCAGGTAAATTCAATACTAGTTTTAATGTTTAAAATGTATTAAAAATTAATTACATATGTAATATTATTTGATTTAAAAAATTTTTTTTACTGATGCTCCTTATGTTACAACATTGACTAAAAGTAAAAGTTTAACCTTGAATAATCGATTTAATTAATTTTAATTTTTTAAAAAGTAAAATTGCACGCAAAATTGGCGGTATCAAGTATATAGAGACTGACCACGAAAAAAAGAGCAAAAGAATAAATTTAGAAAAAAAAAATCTTTTAGTTTTGTTTCTCACGTTTTCCAGTTATAAAAAAATAAAACGAAATAAAATAAAAACAACAACAAAAAAACACGTGAATGAGAGAAAAGTTATTCTTGAACTTCCCCCCAAAAAAACAAACTATACGAGTATTTATTTGCATGTCAGAAATGTCAATATAAAGAGCAAGATAATAATTTCACCCTACCTTTTTTCTGTTGATAAAAATCCAAAATAAAATAAAATTTGATGAACTATTATTGTTATAGAAAGAAATGAATGACCACCAAAGTCTCGTTTGAGTGATAAAATGAATCGTTCTCATCTAATTAGAAAGCTTTCATTTGATTAGTTGAGATCAAAAAGCTCAGCCAATCAGATTCTTCGTAACATTTAATCTACGGTTTGTTGTATTTCAGCGTGGTTTGCTGATATTTCTCGAAGATTTTTCGACCAGGTAAAAAATGTCTACGACAATGACTTTTGTTAACAGGGCGATTATTCGTCCACCGGACAAAGGAAGTTTCCCTTTAGATCATGAAGGTAGGAGTTTACTCTTTAAGCAGCTGACAATAATAAACTGTTTTTTTTAAAAATGTTCACAATAATCAAAAACAGAGCAACACCCTTCTTAAAGTTTTTAGTTAAGAAGAAATGTTTTTTTTTTTTTTAGTCTTCAAGTTTATTTTTCATCATCTTTTATATGATGTTTTAAAAAGAAAATTTAATTGATTTATTATCGACAGTGATAAATTCTTAATCTTCCCTATAAAATACACGGTTGAATTTAATTTTATCACTTTTTAAATTTCAGATGACAATATTGTTTTAGTGTTAAAATGAAGCTTAAACATAAAAATGAATGAACACTTAATTTTGATTAATTTGATAATTAATTCAATAATTTAATTAATTTACGTCTAGGCTTCATTCTTCATAATATTTGGGTTTTTTTTTCTTTTAGTGTGCTTCATTCATTCACTAACGTTTAGGCTTCATTTTAAATTTAGAATTATTTAAAAAAATCCTTCGTTGGGTATTTGATAGCATCAGGATTATCCAGAAAAAAATTGAAACAAAAATATTATTCATATTTTAATTATAAACATTTAATCTATTTCGATTGTAAATCTTAGTTCGACCTTTCATTTTATATTGATATATTTATATTTTTAAAAAATAAGGGGAGGCTACTCTTAAACCTTCCTAAATAAAAGCCACATTATATGTAACCTCTAAAATACCTAATAGAATAAACAAGTTCGATATTGTTAAAATTCCAAAGGGATAGATCCGGTGAGCGAGTTTTCACAGGGTTTTACTAAATGTCACCAGTGAGATACAGTTGTTGTTGTTTTAACCACGTGGTATGTTTTGTAATCCATGCATCCAAGGTCAATGACAGGTTAAAATTGCTTCCTGAATTTATGTAGGTTTTCTATTCTAACCAATTTGGCATTAAAAAAAAAGGCTGGCTACTGATGCTGGCTTTGTGTGTGTGTGTGTGGGGGGGGTTAACTCAGTTGGTAGAGCTCAAGCCTAGGAATTGCAAGGTTACTGGTTTGATATCGGTCCCTGCCAACTCGGTGAATTGAGTAGAACAGATGAGGTAGTCTGATCTATGCAGTAAAGTGGAGTGCTGACGATAGATGTAGCACCACACCTCAGCAAAATCAATCTGCCTGGTCTAGTGCGAGCGAAAAAGGGATAGACTCCCTTGCTATCCAGCTGATACCAATATAATGGGTGAGAGGTGGTTATTAATAAGTATTCCAGCAAAGTACTCATCACACTATAATAGTATATTAGTAAATAGCAGAAAAGACAAAGAACTCATACATTTAACCAACAAAATATGTATTGACACAAAAATTACAATGGTAGTAGAGAATACTGGGTAAAGTCCTGTGAAGGTCCTTTTTTGAATGTTCATATAATATAAGTGTAGAAATGTTGTAAGTCTCAAAGTGAGAAAGAAAGAGTATAATATTTCAAAGTCAAAGCAGCAGTCAGGGAATAAAGAGAGAGAGAGGGAGAGACAGAGAGAGGGAGACAGAGAGAGGGAGAGAGATTATTATACCTTATGTATTAAAGGGCTAAATTTCATCAGTGTGAAATGCGTGGCGTATTCAGGCAAGTTGGTTTGTCATCTGCTGATCTGTGAAAAACTTCCTCATTTATAAGAACTTGGTAGGAGTTTATTTGATAACTTATTTTAGGTGCGAATGTCTCTGATTGGTCAATAATTAATCATTTTAATATTTCAATTTTTCTTTTCACATGCTGCACGATCAAACCTGCACAAAACGTTATTTTTCCTCATTTTACTTTTGTCCTTTGGAGTGATAACTTCCACTCCACCAACCATAAGCCACTCAACCAACAAAACTTTTTTTTTAGATTCAATTTGTAGTAAGAAAATTTTGATGATAAAATCTGATTATATAATAAGTAAAATAATTTGAGAGGTGAGAGACAATTCAGTAAAAAAACTTATGACATTTTTTCCCCTTCTATCATGTCAGGGGGTGTTAGAATACACTGACTGTATCCTGTGCAGAGGGATAAGACTCCTCTCCCTTAAAAAAGGGTGTGTTTCTAGGTATGACATGAAACTGCATCTGATGGTGAGGCTCCAGTTTTGGAGATCTGAAGTAGGGAGCTTGAGTACCCCTTCATTGCCATTACTCCTAGGTCCTCTCTGACCTGGAGTGGTAGTACCTGTTAGGGTCTTATAGGTCTGTTTAAAAATTATTTGTATTAGATAGAAATACTTGATCCATATAACTGTAAATTATTTTATTGGGTCAAAGTC
The DNA here is from genome assembly GCA_023376005.1 of Doryteuthis pealeii. Lineage (NCBI taxonomy): Eukaryota > Metazoa > Mollusca > Cephalopoda > Myopsida > Loliginidae > Doryteuthis > Doryteuthis pealeii. The sequence goes on along the minus strand of CM042145.1, from coordinate 53,210,159 downwards.
CACTTTGAAGGTCCTCAAATTTATAAAAAACATTATCAAATACCTAAGGAAAGAATTTAAAATTCTGGCACTATCATTATCAGAATTATTCAGGAAAAAATTAAAATAAAAAATCAGTGTGTGTGTGGGGGGTCAGTCCCTAATGACGTAGGGGCTAATTTGATGGACTGGGACACGATAGGAAGCGATGTAAATTTCTATTTCTTCTTCCAAGTGACCGAAACCCTCTTTTCTTCTTCTTTCCCTTTCTTCCTGTTGCTATCCAAAAAAATCTTTTGTTGCTCGTTTCAAGTTGATATCCCTAAGGAATCTACAGGTCCTTTCAACTCTGAAATATTCCTATTTGCCTAGGACCTACCTGTTGTTCAAAAACAAGTTCCTATATTTCAAGTCTAAGCTCCTATGAGACATGTTGCCTCAAAAATTGGTATTGCTCAGAGCTAAGCATTGCTGACTGGGTCTGTGAACGAAAAGAGGCTTCACACACTCCCCAAAAGTTCTGTGTCCTGCTCTCACTTAAATGTAAAGACTACATCATTGTACAATTTGGATGGTCTCATTTTTAACCACAAGGGGGTTGCAAGATGATAACAGTTGTACAATTAAGTAACACAAGTATTCATTGTTAGTAGCAGGATATACCACAGTATGATAATTCAATCATTATGTTTGATATGTTTATTTAAGAGCTATTGTAAAATAGTTCAATATGTAAAAAGTATCATCATCATTTTGTGCAAGCAGCATGGATATCCATGACAATTTCTCGCCAACCTTCCCTATCATTCATTGCCCCTGGGAGGTCTTCTGTGCAGCAACCAGCATCCTCGCATAGTTGGTCAATGTAGGTCCTTGGTGGGCGGCCCACATTAGCATGTCCATGTGTTGGCTTCCACAGGAGTATGTCACTTATGAGCTCCTCCTTGCTTCTTCAACAGTGTCCTGCATGCCTAGTCCGTCTCACTCGGATGGTTTGTGGGAGATGGGAGGTAGGTGGCCATACAGCTGTTTCCTTGTGGAGTGCTGTTTCCGCGACTTGTTCAAGACTGCACGCAGCATTCTTGTGCAGCTCCCATCTAGCTTATTCTCAAGGCGCTTCGTTAGGGTCCAAGTGGTGCAGCCATACAGCAGTACTGATATAACCACAGCCTGGAAGAATTGTCGCTTTAACTTATCAGTGAGATCAGATTTCCATATGGCTGATAATTTGTTTGTGGCTGACCATGCCTTTCCTATTTGTGTATTAACATTGCTTTCTGTGGATGAGATATTACTGCCTAGGTATGTGAATTGTTCTACTGGCTTAAGAGGCTTACCGTCGAGTGTGGAGATGTCTCCTTTCTTTTTGAAACTCATGAACTCAGTTTTATCAGAGTTCACATAGTGGCCAATATTCTTTGTTGCCTCCCCTATGCTAGTCATCAGCAGTATCCACTGTTTCTGTAGCCCGGTCTGGCAGTCTGCATCTAACTTTTTCTTTTATGGTATCTAATGATATTCGCTAGGCATATTATAAATATATATGGTGCTAATGTATCTCCTTGTAGGACTCCAGCAGCTATGTCAAAGAAATCTGTGTTGCCATCAGGTGAGCATACCATTGCTTTAGTGTCTTTGTAGAGTATCATTAAAGCGGCAACCATTTCTTTGGGGAGACTGTATGCTAGTAGTATTTGTTCCATTTTCCCTCTGTGTATGGAATCAAATGCCTTGGAGAAATCTACAAATAGCAGCGTTGCCTCTAGGTTCTTTGCTTGAACCCCTTCTATGATCCATCAGATAGTCAGGATCTGAGAGGTTGTGGATCGATTTCTGCGGAATCCGTTTTGGTTTTTCCTAAGAATTTTCTCTATTTCAGGTTGGATGCGATTAAGAAGAAGGGTATTATATATCTTGGTTACAAGAACAGTAAGAGTTATGCATCTGTAGTTTTTAGTGATTCTGAGGTCTCCCTTTTTAGGGAATGGGAGGATGCAGTCTTTCATCCATTTATCTATTCTATTTTGTCTATATACTGCATTGCATAGCCTAAGCAGTATGTCATTGAACTTTCCCATCTTCCATACCTCAGGGGGTATTTTGTCAAGATCTGTAGCTTTTCTACCTTTTAGCTTCTTTAAGACTTTGTTGAGTTCTTCTGTTGTAAAATCCCCCAGTTTGATGTCTAGTTGTCTATCTACAATCTTTTGGGTATTATTTTCTATGATTTTAAGGGGGTTCCCCAGAAGTTTCTGGAAGTGGTCTTTCCATTTCTGAAGTCTATCTTTTTGGCTGGTTGCCTTTAGCTTTGATCTAGAGGTACTTTTCCTACCACTAATTTCATTTACTGTTTGCCATGCTAATTGCAACTGTCTTTCGTCTACCGATTGTCTGATATTATTTATCTGTACTTGGATGTATTCTATTTGTTCTTTTTTGTATGTTTCAGTTAAGTCCATCTGGGTTTTCTTTTTCTTTCATAAAAAGTATAATTGATAATTAATAATGATTTAACTCTCTCTCACTCTTTTTTTCTTTCTTTCATCTTCTCATTATATTTAATTGAAACAGATTAGTGTTATCACTTCCATACCACTCATCCCCTCTCTCTATCTTTCCACTACTCTTTCTCTCATTCTTTTTATATGTTTTTTCTGAGTAGCATGTTCTTTTTCTTCTGTTTCTTTTTTTATAATAAAAACGGAATGGTCCATTATTTAACTGAGGTGACGGCACTCATAACAAATAAATATTTGACAGATAAGCAAGACCAGATAATCAGAATTTCAATTTTTACATTTTATCTTGGACAATTTGGATGGTCTCATTTTTAACCCAAGGGTGTTGCAAGATGATAATGATCGGAAGATTAAGGAACAAGTATTAGGTTGTTACAAAAATGATGGCCGATTGAAGTGCTCTGTTTTGAAATGTCATTTTAACATAGAATTTGTTGTTTATTTCTGGTGAATTTTTGCATATATAATAATTAATGTGTGCTGAAAAATAAAATTTAATTTATTTTCAAATAGAAAGTATTTTTGAAAGATGAACATGCCTAAACATGACCTTCGTCTTCTTATGTTGCATGAGTTCAAGCTTGGGCAAAATGCCTCTGAAACTGCTGCCAATATCAACAAAGCATGGGGAGATGAATCCACAAGTGATCGGACAGTATGAAGGTGGTTCCAGAAATTCCGCAGTGGAGATGAGTCTTGAAAATGAAGAAAGTAGAGGACAGACATGCAGTCTTGACAATGAACAATTGCAAGCAGTTGTTGAGCAAAATCCATGACAAAGTGTTAGAGAGATGTCTCAGACACTTGGTGTCAGCATTGCAACAGTTTCATGCCATTTACAGAGTATTGGAAAGGTGAAAAAGCTTGATAAATGGGTTCCTCATGAGCACCAAAATCTTAGGCGGTTTGAAGTGTGCTCGATGCTCTGTTTGCGTAACACCAATGACCCCTTTCTTGACCGAATAGTCACTTGTGATGAAAATGGATCCTTTACGACAACCGTAAACAATCAGGTCAATGGCTTGATCATGATGAAGCCTCCAAACACTTCCCAAAGCCAAAGTTGCACCAGCAAAATATTATGGTGACCGTCTGGTGGTCTGCAATAAGTGTTATGCACTATGACTTTTTGAAAACCAATCAGACCATTACTGCAGAGATTTACTGCAATCAACTCGCTAATATGCACGCTTGCTTGCAAAAAAGAAACCTGCATTAGTGAATCGACGTGATCCAATTCTCCTTCACGATAATGCGCAGCCACATGTTGCAAGATTGACTGTACAGAAACTCACAGACTTGGGAAACGAGACCTTACCACATCCTCCATATTCTCCCGATCTTTCACCTACTGATTATCATTGTTTAGGCGCTTAAGCACATTTTTAAATGGTACAACTTTTCGATTTAAAGAAGAGGTGGAATCATCATTTAAAGATTTTGTTGCATCACAGCCAATAACTTTTTACCAACGCCGAATAAATGACCTCATAGATCGATGGTAGAGATGCATAGCTGCCCAACGCTCGTATTTTGACTAATTTTAACATTTCTACTGTTAATGTTTCAACAATAAATGTATGTATTTGAAATCGGTCATTATTTTTGTAACAACCTAATATATCGATTATTTCATAATTCATCTTTTTATTTTCTGTTTTAGGTCAGTGCAAAACGTTTATGATAAAATACATGAGATGTTTGAATGTAAACAGCCGTGAAAATTCCAAATGTCGAGAAGAATCAAAAGAATATTTACAATGTCGAATGGACAAGTAAGTGAATGGACTTTTTATTATTTGATAATTTTTTTTTTGAGATACTCAAGTTGATGAAACAAATAACAGGAGGGGGGGTATATCTTATTATGATTTGGTGTCTGTCTGTCTGTAACTACATCACTGCTTGTATCACAATACCCTTAGAAATTGTGGAAGTTTATCAATGAGTATTTAATTTATAGTCAAAATCATTAATACATAGAATAAATGTTCTTTATTAAGAATGTCTCTATGAAAATCTGAGTTAGATTTGCCTCAAAATAACCCATGTTATTAGTGCATTTAAAATCCTGCAATGCGTCTTATATATCACTAAGAAATAAAGGTTTATATAATACGGTACACATCCTGCGTCCCTGATGCACAAAAATCTAAAAGGACACAGTAAAATCATATCCATGCGTCCCAGTGTTTTTTTCTTCTTCAAGCTAACTATAAATACATTTCAATAGTTTCTTAGAAATGAATTACACAGGATCGGTTACAAGGTATGAGTTAAGCAGCTTTAGTTGAGACCCATAAATTTTCCCAGGGACTCATTCAAATCAAATATGTGCGTCCCAGGACACATTAAATCAAAAAACTATCAGCATCACTACAATATATGGTGTGGTTAATTTGCATATTAGTTTTAACAAATAATTATTTGGTGCTATTGATCTCTAATATTATTGTTTTATTCTCTAATGTATTAAAATTAATCTTATGAATGATTTTATATAGAAACAAATTCAAATATAATTCAAATAAGTGTAATCTTTTTATATGTGTTCTTATTTAATTCCATTAGTTTTTTTTTAATTTAATGTATTTCATTAGATTAAAACTTAAATACTTCCACCTGAAGGTGTATATTTTTGCTAGTGATGTTAAAATAAAATCTTCAGCAAATCTTCTCTTTGAACTTGGGAACCTTCATGTTGAACTAAGGAGCCTTTATGTCGTAACATATGGTGCAACGGATATAGGCATTAAGTTAATACGGTTTTAAGTGACAGTTATCTCTGGACTGCAGGTTCAATCCTAGCCAAGGGCAACAGTAACATAGAACTTGGTCATGGTTAACGGAATGAGAACAGTCTACCCCAATGGATTGAATACAGGGTTCGGTTCAAAGTTTTTTTTAAGGCTCCCAGTTATGACAAGAAGGTTCTTGAGTCTGACAAGAATTACCTGAAGGAGGCTGGAGGGCGCATCAGACGAAACGTTGTGTAAATAACAATAAAGATGAGGACAATAGTCGGAATAATACAAATTATCAAACCTCATCTCAAAAATTCAGAGAAATACCATAAAAAGACTTTCCTGATCCCAGGTTGTTGACCATTGGGATATACAGGATGATTGAAAAGTAACTCCCTATTATCTCAGATCTAAATCTGTCCAATTGTCAATACTTGGGAGAATATTGAAGACTTTATTTTTATACGAGATGGTGCTCCTCTACATTTTGCTATTGTTGTTTGTGAATGGCTGAATCCCCAATAAAACTTCATGTTTTTATGCATTTTCTTCTCATATTCATTTTTGCCTCAAAATGATGATTCAGAAATAAAGATTTTTAAAATAGGGAGTTGCTTAACAAACATCTATATAAAATGAAAATATGTTGCAAACAATCTATTAAAGGAAGTCATAAACACAACCATTCCTATGTTTTTATAGGAGAGATGGGAAATGTGTGACCTTCTAAAACAATCAGGTGTTTTCATCGACAGTTTTATTGAAAGATCAAATAAAATTGTTCATCTCTATTTTAGAGAGACTGATATCCCAAAATGTTTTCTTATAAAAACTTATCTAAAAGATGTCATTAAAACGTTAGTCAAGTTTTTCATTTCTTTTCATCATCCTCATCAAGTCATACTGACAGCACAGATTCTCATGTCTATCTCTTGCTATCCATCCCTATCGTCATTGATCCTAGCAAGTCCTCAATGATTGTGGACTTGCCAGGAGTGATGATGATAGGGACAGATGGCAGGAGATAGTCATGTGAATCTGTGCTGTCAGTATGACTTGATGATGAGAAAATCAAGATAGATATATTGTGTGAATCTTCCACCAGAAATTCATGCAACGTTGTTGGCATGAAATAAAACATTTTAATGTTTTCTCTAAAATTTTCTGCAATTTTAAAATTATGTTCTCCAAAATCTGTTAACTTTTTATCCAATGCAAAAAAAAAAAGAAAAGAAAAAATTAAGTTAAATAATTTAATTAAAAAAATTATAATGTTATAAACTGTGTATTTAAAATTTTAACCAAAAACCCAGATCTATGATGAATCATTTTGGGAAATTTTGAATAATCTGAGATTTTGTATTTTCTCTTCTTTTTTTTTTCTTTCTTTTCTTCCTTTTATTTTTTCTTTTCTTATTTTTTCTTTCTTTTTCTTTTTCTTTTTCTTTTCTTTATTTGTTAAAAAAAGTTATTAAGAAAACTGAAAAAGATATAAAACAAAAGTTTTTGATAAAAAAACTGAGAATTTCTCATTTGGAATTTATTGAAATTTTTCTTTTCTTTTACTTTCACTTTTCTTTTTTCTTTCTTTATTAAAACAAAAAATTGTTATTCACTTGATAAAAAAAAAACCCTGAGAGATTCTCATTTGCTTGAATTAAAAGAACAGAAATTGTTGAAAAACCAGGAACCAAATCCATTTCTAACTTTTCCCAATTTAAAATGTTTCAGTTGAGTTCTTTGAAATTCTTTGAACTCTTTGCCTTTACCAAATTCCTCCCACCCAACACCTCTACCAAATTCCTCCACCCAAACGACGACTGGAACAAATTTTCTGGGTATCTTCTTTTACCTGTATGATGGTATATTTCATAGTTTACTATCTATTCACCCCCAGAACTCCTCCTATTGAAATAAAGTCCTATTATTACTGAAATCCGAGTCCTTCTGATCAATTATAATGAACTAACCATTAGTTTTTGTAATTTGGTGGGAGAGCCACTGTGAGTGGTCTAAAGAAGGCAAAGAGTTAAAATTTGATTTAAATTTTATTTCTCTAGTTTTGTGTTTATCTTCATTTCTATTCTTATTCTGCAAAATATGGTGAATCAGAAATAAAAATTCTAAGTTTATTTTTCTTTTCTTTATTTCTCAAATTGACTTTCTATAGAATCTGTTTAATAAAAATACTTAAAGCATTTCATGTATATAGTTCTAATAAATATACATGTGTGTGTGTGTGTGTGTGTGTGTGTGTCTAAAATTCTTATAATTTTTAACAAAAACAAAAACCAAGAAAAACAGTAAACCATAAAATATATAAGAGTTGCATCTGTTTTGGTATGTGTTGACTTCTAACTCAGAACATTAAATATGTGCATTATGTTGTATAAATGTGTTAATTGAATCCGCATAAAATGTAATCTCTTCAAGATAAAAATAACTAAATTCTCCCATCGCAATTGTTTTCCCCGATTCCAACTAATTGTTGTTGTTGTTTCAGTTTGGAATGATAAAATTTCTTTCTTTTCAGTAATCTCATGAAAAAAGAAGATTTTTCTAAACTTGGCTACAAAGACATTCTTCCTGATTCTGAAGTTCCTCAAACCAATCAACAATAAAAGAATTGATCCAACAAAAGATGTATATAATTCTATGTATTTATAACGAGCTGAAGAATCAACAATGGATTATTTTATAAAAAACTTTCAAAATAAATTAATTTCACATAAATTGTTTTACCTTTGTCTTTTTCTTTTCACTAAATAATAAAACTGATTGGGCATTTAATTTCAGATAATTTTCAAAAATCAATTTTTTAAAAAATTGTTTCCAATTTTGACAAATGGATGGGTTGGGTATCTTGCTCTAAAATTCAGTGCTCTTAACTTATTTATATTTAGAAACATTAAGAGAAAATTAAAAGGAAAAATTTGATCATATGTGTATGATCTATTTAATATATAAAGAAATATATATATGTGTGTTCATGCGTGTGTGTGTGTTTTTTTTCCTTTCTTTCCCTTTTTTAATTATGTTCGATTGAAACAAATTAGTGTTATCTCTTCCGTGTGCTTCACCCCCTGTTTCTATTTTTCCCTACTCTCTTTCTCTCTTATTATATTTTTTCTGTGTAGCATGTCCTTTTTCTTCTTTATAATAAAAATTGAATGGTAGATTATTTAGCCGAGGTGACAACACTCCTAAGATTTGGCGTATAAGCAACACCAGAAAATTAGAATTTACATTTTTGCATCTCATTTTGGATGATTTGGATGGTCTCATTTTTAACCAGGGGGTGTTGCAAGATGATAACATTTGGAAGATTTAGGAACAAGTGTATTAATATTAATAAATAATAACAATAAAAATAAATGATAATAAAAAAATTCTGTCAGCATTTGTTTAAAAGATCATTTTTATTAAAAGCAATATTCAGTTTGTACTTATTTCTGGCTGATATTGAAGTTTAACTTTCAAATTTTGCCAAAAAAGCTAAAATACATAAAATATCTGAGGATAGTTAAAACAAAATCAAAAAACAAAATTAAAAATTAAATTCAGTGAATTGAATCGAATTATTTGAGTTTATTGCGTTCATATACAAAAAATATTTTTTCATGAGAGTTTTTTTCCAGAGATATCCAAAAATTAAAAGAATTGGTTTTGATTTTTAAGGAAAATTCTATCATTTTCATTTAAAAAAAAAAAAAGAAAATAAATGGAACTAATTCTTCAATCTGGTGTCAATTTCATCCATTACGAGAGACGTAGATTTTCTTTTGTCTTTTTCAATGTTGAATCATTTAGACTGAAAAGAGAAAAATAAAAGGAAATTCAAATCTGCTAATTTATAAAAGGAGTTGTTATCTTTATCTTTATTGTGCTATATAAACACAAAGTTCAGGCCACTTTAACTTTGGGATTTATTTTGCTGTTTTTTTAATTACCTTAAATTAAGTCATCATTAAACGATAACCTTGAATTCAAATGTGGTTTTGGAGCTGCGAAAACACGTTTATGAAAATAAAGTCATTATAAGACAATAACCTTGAATTCAAGTTATTGTCTTATAATGACTTTATTTTAAGGTAATTAAAAATACACCAAAACAATGTCCGAGGATACATCAGCCTGAACATTGTGTTTATACATACCACAATAAAGATGAGGACAACAGTCTGAAATATCAAAGTTATTCACATCAAAACTCATCTCATAAATACAGACAAATAAAACTGGAACTGTTAATATAAATCTTCGGTTTAGCTCAGTCGTTAGAGCATCCACGTAGGAACTACAAGATTCTAGGTTCAATACTGATTCAGCTTGGATCTATGCGGTAGGTGTGGTGCTCCACCTCAGACAAAAAACAATCTCCCTGGTTTAGCACTAGCAAAAAGGAACTAGACTCCCTCACTGTCTGATACTGACAATAGCCCACTTCACCTACTTTACTTCACTGTGATAAAATGTCTTGTGCTTTTGTGTATTTACTTTTTGTCTGTAATATCCCAAATGAAAGTTTCAAGGGAGACTGAGTTATTTCCCTTGAAGGCAATATTTATAAGAATAACTCATTGTGGAGTAGTGGCTTTGCAAATTAACTAACCATTCCTATTGTACTGAGTTCAATTCTCAATGGTTGCCTTAAATTTGTGTTAATTATTAAATTTTCATAATTTCAAGTTTCTTTAAATGAAATACAAATTTCCTTCCTTCTTTGGATGGGTCAAGAACTTTTTGCCATCTTCATATTTCTAAGGAATTGCCAAGGTTTCTGGGTCAAGAAATACCCCCCCCCCAAAAAAAAAGCAAACCCCAAACAAACTTGGAACTCTTAATATCTATTACTATGATAAAATGCCTTATGCTTTTGTGTATATAATTCTTATCTGTAAATATCCTAAACCAAAGATTCAAGGGAGATAATTTGAGAAATACTGAGTTACTTCCCTTGAATAACAGTATAAACAGTTTATGGAGTAGTTATTTGCAAATTAGCTTAGTGAGTTCAATTTTCAATGGGAGCTTTAAACTAATCTATAAGTTTTCATAATTATATTACATGGAATTATATATATGATTGGAAAAATACATTGATAGACTTTAATGTTTAAAACTTTTATTATAGAAAATATCACCTTCATGATTATCGTTTTTTATATGACTGCTACATAAGTAAAGAAATGCTAACAGCACAGATTCCGTTAACTCTCTTTCTCGCCATCCATCCCTATCAGTCATATGGCACAGCATCCAGAATCCTCACAGAGCTGATTGATGTAGGTTTTTGCTGGTTAACCTACACTAGTGTGTCCATGTGTAGGTAGAACGTCACCTATGAGTTGATCCTTACTTCTCCATCAGTGTTAGGTATGTCTTGTTCATCTTACTTGAATGATTTGTGTGATAGGAGGTAAGTGGCTGTACAGCTGTTTTTTGTGGGGGTGCTGCTTCCAGGATTTGTTAAGGACAGCATGAAGCATTATTGGTTAGTTCCCATCTAGCTTTTTCTCTAAGCGCTTCATTAGAGTCCAAGTGTTCCAGCCATACAGTAACACTGACACTGCCATCGCTTGGAAGAATTGTTGATTTCCATGTGATCAATGTTCTCTCTATGCAGTCCATGCTGCCCTGGGAACTGACTGGTAAACGTCTCACTGCCCTGGGAATGGATTCGTTGAAACTTCGGCGTCTGGCAACTGACCTGGTAAATGCTCATAAGGTCATTAATCATCTTAACAACAGCAACCTTGAGCACCTTTTTGATCTCCATCTTTCTAACCCATGTGGGCATGCCTACAAAGTCAGAAAACAGCACTGCTCACATAACTTTCGGAAACATTTTTTCACGCTCAGAATTGCAGAGGTATGGAATAAGCTGCCCGCGTCTGTTGTAGGCTGCCGAAACACTGAATCTTTCAAAGCCTCCATGCTTCCTGTAGACTGCTGACACTATACCTGATGCCCCTCTCCACACACATATGCGCACACATACATGCATATTACTACTGTAAACTGTTCATGTTCCTGACACTAATACATTATTCTGTGTACTTGACATGAAACTTTGATGAGTTGTGGTGCACCTGAGCCACCTGAGCACTGTACAAAATAAATTTCATTTTATTTCATTTCATGCCTTTTCCTATGGGAATATTTTCATGTGTCAATGTTTTGTTTTGTTAATGTCATTTTCTTGTGTGTCGCTCTTTAACAAGAAAACTTGATCTTTGCTGGTCAACAAATTTGTTTTAGAAAATTGCAAAAACAGTTCCTTCTTGTCATAAAGTGTTGTATTTCCTCCTTTCTCTTCCTCCTACTGCTTTCCTTTCTCTTCCCTCTTCACTCACTGACACCTGTTCACTGAATGACCTGTCTCACCACTTCAGATAAGCAGGTGTCATTTATCCCCACCCACTTATAAGAAGGCACTTTTTCTCAATTTCTGGTTTCTTCATTTGTCACAGCATGCCAGCAAGCACTCCTCGACTATATGCCCAGTTTGCAGCATGTTAGTAAGTACTTTTTTTTAATCACAATTTGAATTTCTGAATTGTGAATATTTAAAAAAATATTTTTATTCGATGTTTGCTAAGTTATTTCTAATCGTTTCAGTCCTGATGATGCGTTTGTGTTTTGACAATAACAAAACTAAAAGATCTTTTCTGATTCAAATGAATCTTGTTCCTTTTTCATGAAAGACCCACTGAATAAAAAGACATATTTTGGCCTGTTTACCAACATTTTCCTTGTTCCCCAATAAGACTAGCATCAGAAAAATAAGTTTAAAAAAGATTTCACCTTTGGCTTACCCTTAGTGCACTTTTAATCTGAACTAAATTAGATTTTTTTTCACAGGATTTTTATGATGCACTGATCTACTTCTGACGAGTATCCTCATCTTGGTTGTTATTTTGTACCATTGTACTTTCCAGTTTTCTTCAGGTTTCCATCTGGGAATTCCAAATTGAGAGCTGTTTATGCAATCTACAGGAGGGGGGGGTGAACCTACACATGGGTATGCCAATGTGGGCCGCCCAGTGAGGACCAGCATCGATCAACTCTGCGTGGATTCTGGATAATGCACAGCAGATCTCTCAGGGGCGATGATGGATAGGGATAGTAGGTGAGAGATTATTATGGATATGACTTGATGATGATGATGATGATGATGGCTCATACTTAAAGAATATCTTGTATCAGTTAATTATTCTGACTTTGCCCTTATAAGGTCATGCCATTCACAATTAGTATTTTAGTAAAAGTGAGAGAGTTGGGTGTGGTTGATTGGGACAGATGTCATGCCTAAAGTAGAGAGAGAGAGAGAGAGAGGGGGGGAAGAGCTGGTGTGCTAAGAATTTTCCCCGGGGCAACAAAAGCATAGATGCATGGAGGCACTTGTTGTATAACTGTTATTTGTCATAGGAAATTGACCCAGTGGCTTGAGTTCAAATCCTGGACAAGGCTGTTTGCATTTTATATAGCACTAATATCCTTGGGAAAGGTATGAATCCAATTATTTTCTTTCTGGCTATGGGTAAATAGCAGGGCAGACTGGACTCTTTAACCTTATATAGGCAACCAGTCTAGGAGAAGAAAAACTGGATTCAAATCAGTTGTACTCTGCCTAAAAATTGACTTTACAACATATCCTGCTCATGCTGGAGGGGTTGGGTAAATAAATACAGACATGGATTGGGGGAGGGAGAGGTTTCACTTAGTTTAGTCTATCTACCACCTCCCACAACTCCCAAGACATTTTTATCATACATATGCTAGAAGGCATTGGCTAAGGGTTTTAATGTCCGGGGTATGACGTCAAACTCTATCTGATGGTGAAGTTCCAGTTTGGAGCTTTGGTGAATGTGGAGTACCCCTTTATTACCATTACTCCCATGTCCACTCTGATCAGGAGTGGTAGTACCTGTTAGGGTCCTATCTATAGGTAAATTAAAAAATTGAGTTTTAAAAAATTGAATACCCATCAAGAATGAATAAAATAAAAACATCTTTGGCATAAAATAACCCAAGAAGGGTTAACATGCTGTAAAATCCAACCAATTCCCAAGGACATAGATAAGTAGATAGAATTGTATTGATTTATAGTTAATTATATTTGACCCACTTCATCATGCAAGAGAATAGGAAAATATTTACCTTTTCTTTTTTTGCCCATTTTCATGAGAATAATCTTGCATTAAAGAATCTTTTTTGTCCATAATTAGTTGGGACTATTTGATAATTTCATCAGGTGAAAATCTTAAATTGTCTTTTTGTCATTTTCCCCAATTTTATCACATCAGGCTGCACCTGGAATGGGAAAAAAACAGCGGGAGAAAAAGAGAATGAAGTCTGGAAAGAGGGGGGGGGTGAGGTTTCTATTGGGTGGGAATTTTTAATCTGGGAATTTCTTTTAAAATTCTGAGGACTGAATAGAACATTGTCCTTGGTATGATATTAAACTGGATCTAATAGTGAAGTTCCAATTCTGGAGCTCTGGGGAGTGTGGAGTAACCTTTCATTGCCATTACTCCCAGGTCCACTCTGACCCGGAGTGGTAGTATCCATTAGGGTCCTATCTATGGCTTAAGTAGGAAAAGTGACTTTAAAAAAATGTATTTAAAAAAAAATTGTGTTTAAAAAATGTTTGCTTTATACATATCAAGAATGAATAAAACTATCTTCAGCATAAAATAACCCAACAGGGTTTGATGTGTTGTAAAATCTAACCAACCAACTAACAGAATAGAACATTCACCCTCTGAATTATTTATTTATTTATTAGTTTGAGTCAAAAGTTTTGCAATATTTTGGTAATGTAAATACAAAAGTCTGACACCAGACACAATGTCAGGCGCCATTATTAGCATGAATAGATTTGCAAATTGAACTCCCACCTTTTAAAAAAGTCGGGCTGGAGGGGCATAGAATATACTAACTGCACTCCTTGCAGAGGAGTAAATCTCCACTCAAAAAGGGATTCCCTTGGCATAAACACTAAACTACATCCAGTAATGAGGCTCCAATTCTACAGCCCTGGTGAGAGTTTGGAGCACCATTTTATTGCTATTACTCCCAGGTCCACACTATTCATCAAATAGTACTTGTTAGGATCCCATGTATGATCAAATTGATCTGTTTGAAAATCATTATTATTAGATAGGAATATTTGAAACCATATAATTGTGCGCAAATTATTTATATTAAGAATAATTGCTTGATCCTATAATTGTTTAATAAGGATTATTATTTGGTACTTGAAACCATAAATAGCTTGAAAATAAATAATTGTATGCAAATTATTAGTATTAAATTGGAATACTTGAAACCATTTAACTGTGTGTAAACAAATTATTATTGTTAATAGTTATTTAAAAGCCCCCCCCCCAAAAAAAAAGAACCCATTTCCATCTCTGTACTTTCTCCCATTTATATACTCAATATATAAAGGGAACTGTGACAGCAAATTTGAACTCTAGTTGTGTTATTATGTTCACTTTCAGACTAATACTCTTGGGAAAGGTATAAACCCCTTAATCCCTTCATCTATGGGTTAAATAGTACCAATACTGGTCTTCTATAATGATAACTTTGATATTAAGTAACCCACAAAGGTTGATATGCCATTAAACAAATAAACCACAATATGAAATTAACCATTTTTTTTAGATTTACTATTTCAATGTTTATATCCAATTTGAACATGAGCCAAATAAAATGGCAATGACTTTTAATTGAATCTTTTAATCTTCAATTTGTAGATTATTTAGGAATTGGTACCAAAGAATTGGTATTAAAAAAAAAAAAGAAGATTTGTGTAAATGTCAAAGATTTTCAAAGCAAATTCTTCAAGAAAGAATATTATTTAAAAATGAAATCAATTCCCCAGACAATTCTAAAAATGTTACTGGGACAGAAAAAATAATTTTATTTGGAAGAGTTTATTTATAGAGAAGTGAGATAGGTTGGAAGAGTCTATTTATAAAGAGGTGAAGTAAGACGATTCCATGATACAACCATAACATCAGCAGGAGGCTCTCAAATTCAAATCCTAGATGAGGATGTTTGCATTTAAAAAAAAAGCACTAATAGTCCAACCATTCTCCCCCCAGCTATGGGTAAATAGTGGGGCAGACTGGGCTCTTTAACCTTGGTATGGCAACTGATCTTGGAGACAGAAAACTCTGAATGAAAACCTATCAAATGAATGTGGCTGGAGACTAACCTTCAGAACTGGATTGACCCACATTTATTGAATGCAACCCCCCCCCCCAATCTAGCCCTTAACATTAGTCCGGGGTCAATTTATCAAAACTAAAACTTAATAGAAAGTTCACCAATAAATTCCCTGAAAATGAAAAAAAAAAAAAAGAAAAGGTTGTGCTACCTTTGCTTTGAGAGGGCTTCCAAGCATCTGAAGTTTGCTATATTTAACAGTCGCATGAGGATCGTCATTTTTGGGTTTGAGTTTTTTCTTGCTTGATCGACGACGACACACACACCAACAACAAATGACCAGACATGATAAAATTAGGACTGACATCAAACTCAATAATACAATCCACCATCTTTGTAATTCTGGGAGACCTGATGAGAAAAAGAAGATAATTAGTCACATAGTTATCAGGCTAGGTCAATAAATTCATTTCTAGGAAGAGTGGAGCCAAAAGGATATATATATATATATATATATATATATATATATATATATATAATGTGAGGAAAAAGTGAAAGTGAATCCAACAGTATGTAATATTATGAAAAAATTGAAAAACACAAGTTCATAAACGAGAAATGTTTATTACGCCTACGCTGCAGTGTTTCAATCTGTTTCAATAGATCTTCATCAGGGCTTTCGTTAGTTTGAGGGGAAAAAATATCAAAATATCACAGAAAAATAATTTTTGATATTTTTTCCCTCAAACTAAAGAAAGCCCTGATGAAGATCTATTGAAACAGATCGAAACACTGCAGCATAGGCAAAATAAACATTACTCGTTTATAAACTTATGAACTTGTGTTTTTCAATTTTTTCTTCCACTTTTTCCTCACATTATATATATATATATATGTGTGTGTGTGTGTGTGTATATATATATCTATACATATATAAAGGGCAGTTTGTGTATGTATGTTCAGAGGAAACTATGAAAATAAAACAATTAATGACAAAGTAAATATGGATAAACCTTCACAATCAACAGATCTTGCTTTTTGAGAAAAAATAATGAAGATTTGATTTATATTCGTGAAGATAATTAAAAAATAAAATTTAAATGATAACAGCATGGAATTTTTTTGCATTTAGTATCTTAAATAGGAGACATTCATTTTTCTTTTCAGAGTGTCTTGATCAGTGCAAGGTCTTTTTTACGTAGTGATTTTAATGGGGCAAGGATACAATTTGTAATTCAACAATAATGGATCTGAGAGACTATCTTTTTTACCATCCCGTTCTATCCATGCGATGCCGGGTAACTACTTCTAGTATATATATATATATATATATATATATATATTATAGCATGATTGTAAAGTAATTCCCTATTTTAAAAATCTTATTTATTTCTGAATCATCATTTTTATTAAAAAAAATGAATATGAGAAAAACACACATAACATAGAGTTTTATTTAAAATTCTACATGGGTACCAGCATTCACCTCCAGCCTCTCAAGCCCCTTGGAAATCATATCAACTGATCTTCCCAGGAACTCTTGTGGAATAAATTCTCATATTCATCCTTCAAATTCTTCCAATGTCGTTGGTTTTGTAGACTTGCTCATTCAACCAACCCCAAAGAAAAAAAGTCACAGGTAATTAAATCAGCACTTCTGGCCAGCCACTCATGCGGACCACATCTACCCATCCATCTCCCAGGAAAATGGCGATTCAGCTATTCATGAACAACAATTGCAAAATGTGGAGGAGCACCATCTTGCATAAAAATCAAATCTTCAATATTCTCCCAAGTATTGACACAACTGGACAGATTTAATCTGGCAGCAGGGAGTTACTTTACAATCACCCTGAAATGTGGCATGTTCATCTGTGTGGACTTCAGATCACACACAATATGTCAGGGAACTAACGACCATGATACCCAAGAAAAGTTGCTTTCGTGGTGTTATGGCTCAGTTGGAACCCGTAAAGAATAAGTTCCTGAAATTGGCTATGATGCACATTCATCTGTTCATCTTTCAAATCACACAGCGAGTGAAGCAATGCACATGTCAATCCACTAACTACCATGATATTACCAATCATAGCAGGTACTTTATTAAGGTACAGCCCTTGAAATCGTTACCAGCTTGGGATTTTGTATGTTGTCCCTTTTTGTCTAAGACATGACCAGTAACGAGACACATGTTTTTTTTTTCATCTCTCATAGTTAATCCTATAATTTGGACCATCATCATAAGATTCTTCATTTCTCTTTCTCTGAATATTGAACCACCTTAATTATCGGACATTTTGTTGTTCTTCCGTTTTTGTAAACTTTATTAATAAAAATTTCTTCTGTAAATTGTATCAGTCTCTTTGTAAGACTGCTAGCTTTACTTAAACATAACATAACCCTTTGTAGACTGCCATTCTCTTCTTAAGTGCAACATCCATCATTATTAGCATTACTTTCTTCTCTAAATACATTCTCCTTTATTAAAGAATTCTCAGATAAGCAGTAATTTAACACTTGACTAATTTGTGTGTTTTAACTTTTTGTGTAATCTTTTCATATATTTACTTTAAACCTACAACAGTTAGGAGTGACTTCAGCTACCGGATACATTTTGTATATTGCTCCTTACAAACAGGACCAAGTTGTTCAAATTGCATTTAACATTTTATATTTGTATATTTTACACAAAAAGAAGATAAAACAGTTTTCATTCTCATTTCACCCCCACCCCACCCCACCCCACCCATAACTAACTGATAATGTTTGCAATCTTTTTAAACAGGTAAACATTTTCTACTTATGATTATTATTCCACCCCCACTAGACAATACTGGTTTCTCCCAAAAAGCTAAAACTGAAATAAGAAAATACATTTAACAAAGGTTCCCAAAAATATAATAGCGAGTAAATGGCCTCGTCATAAGGCTCAGTTGGTTAAAATTTCAAATAGTCATCAAAATTAAAACGGAAAAATTTGGCTTGGGCATAGATTTTAATGAATTTAATTATTACTAAGGACACGGTTTATGTTATTCTTTACTTAAATTTTAACTGTTAGTTGTGTTTAAGTAAAAAAAAAATCGATAAAATAAAACAGATGAATGATAAGACTAATCAGAATTACTAAACATATACAAACAAAAAACGTACTTTCTATTTCAATATTACAGGCGACGCTTGCTTTTCTTAAGTATAGATGACCAAAAGGGTAATAATCCGTGTTTTTTATGTTAATAAATTCTCAGAAAATATTTATCTCCATAAAAATTAATTCTCTTGTGACTCTCTGTAGGAAAATAACGTCCAATGAAAAACGGTTAAAAACACAACTAACGGTTAAAATTTAAGTAAAGAATAACATAAACCGTGTCCTTAGTAATAATTAAATTCATTAAAATCTATGCCCAAGCCAAATTTTTCCGTTTTAATTTTGACGACAATTTGCAATTTTAACCAACTGAGCCTTATGACGAGGCCATTTACTCGCTGTTATATTTTTGAGAACCTTTGTTAAATGTATTTTCTTATTTCAGTTTTATCCTTTTTGGATATCATTAAAACTGTTGATGAATAACAATTAACCTTCAGAATTCTGATTGCTGAAAAGCATTTAAACTTTCTGTTGAAAGACAATGTCCATGTTTTTTGGAGAAACCAGCATTATCTTGTGGGGTGGGGGGTGGAATGAGAATGAAAAAAACTGTTTTATCTTCTTTTTGTGTGTAAAATACACAAATATAAAATGCTTAATTCAACTAGACATAACAATTACTTTGGCCCCCTTATAAAAGTACAACTGTCATCATCTTGCAACACCCTCACGTTAAAAATGAGATCATCCAAATCGTCTAAGATGAAATGCAAAATTCTAATTCTGATAATCTGATATTGCTTATCCGTCGAATTCTTATTTCTTATGAGTGTCGTCACCTCAGCTAAATAATGGACCATTTCGTTTTTACCATAAAGGAAGAAAGGGAAGTAAAAAAACATGCTGCACAGAAAAATATAATAAGAAAGAAAGAAAGAAAGAAAGAGAGTCGGGTAATATAATGAGCGTGCAGAAGGTGGAACAATAATCATAAGTAGGAAGGGTTTACCTGTTTAAAATGATTGCAAACGTGATCAGTTAGTTGAAACCCTATAATTGCTTGCAATATCTCAGTTGGTAGAGCGTTTGGCTAGAAACCACAAGGTTCCTAGTTCGATACCAGCCCTCGTCAACTCAGCGTATGAGTAGCACAGGGATCTGTGCGGTAAAGTAAGGAGCTGATGGTAGGTGTGTCGCTCTGCCTCAGATGCTAAAATAATCTCCTTGATCTAGCACTAGTGAAAAGGGGATAGACTCCCTCACTGTTTGGCTGATACCGACTTTAGGCCACCCCGACGACTTTACTTTACTTAATGGAGGCATAAGTAAAGTTGTAAAGTTGACAGAGTGACCTTTTGTCAGTATCAGCCAGACAGTGAGGGAGTCTATCCTCTTTTCACTAGTGATAGACCAAGGAAATTGTTTTTTTTTTTCATTTTGCTGAGGTGGTATGCCACACCTACAATCAGCTCCCCACTTTACTGTGCAGATTAGATTACCCACTCTGTGCAACTTGTGCTGAGTTGGTGAGGACCGGTATCAAACGAAAACCTTTCAATTCTGAGGTGGATGTTATACTGATTGAGCTAAATTGTCCCTTTTAGGAAATGCATAAAACCATTTAAAGGTGTCAATTATTTGTTTTAAAAAGAGTTCAACCTTCAAATTTTGTTTGGAGGAATTCTTAGTCTAATGGTTATTGTGTTAGGAAATGGAATCAGTTATCCTCGATGAGATTTTGTTTGCCTTTTTTCGTTGGACCAATACGGTAGAATACATTGACTGCACCTCTGCTAAGGGATAAGACCTCCTCAATGCGACCACCTGTTGGCTGTGGGGGGCAACATGATGCTTAATGTTTGCTGAGCAGTCCATGACATGCCATGCTCCACTTTGGCCCTTACTTGGGCTAGATGGGCAGTCAGAGAGGCCACCCTTTGATCAATCAGTTGGTCAGGTCAAGACCTAGCACCTATATGATTGTCCCGGCCATATTGCTGTTATGGCAAACCCCCAACTCTTTTTATTATACATGTGCTATAATGCGGCGGTTGAGGGTATTACTGTTCGGGGTAAGACATTAAACTGCATCTAGAGGTAAGGTTCCAGTTGTGGAGCTCTGGGGAATGTGGAGTACCCCTTCATTGCCATTACTCCCAGGTTCATTCTGACCTGGTGTGGTAGTACCTATTTGGGTCCTATCTAAAATCCAACCAACCAGCCAACTAACCAAGCAACCATCTAAGTACTGTGTACGCTCCCAAGGGAATATATTTGTTGTGATTGAATTAATCAAATAACAATATTGAGAATCTGGAAAAAAAATGTTTATTACTTTTTGTAAAGGAATATAAATAATAGAGTTAACATGCAGTTCTCCAATAGTATGACTAGCTACTTGATTAATATGTGACTCAACTACGAATAACCTTGCGTATTCATCTCTTTATTATATCTGTTCTGTCCAACTATATTATAGTGGAAATATATTCCCTTACATCACTATTTATCTATTTGTTGGGACTGAATTAATCAATTAACAACATTGAAAATCCGGAAAAGGTATATAAATAATAGTCAACATGCAGTTCTCCAACAGTATGACTAGCTACTCGATTAGTAGTGACTTGACTATGAATAACCTTGTGTATTTGTATCTTTATATGAATGCTCTGTTGGAATTGTCCAACTATCTTGGAGGGGAAATATCTTCACTTACAAAATATTATTGATTCACAGTGTCAGTAGAGAAAGAAAATGGTTAACAGGTCAACTTACTGATTAGCTTCCTTATTAATTGCGTTGTGTTGTAGATTTCTCTCGGTCGGATTGGCCAAATTGAAGAATTGTTTAAGAACATAAACATCTTTTTGTTTTCTCTCTGCTTCTTTTGAAAACTTTAAAATTCTTCTGAAATCCTAAAAAAAAAAAAGAAAATTAAAAGAATTGTATTTCCGCATATTGTGTAGTTGAACATTGACACATTTTATTTTGTGTCTGAATTCTGACAACAACAATTTCTGCAAAGGAAAACAAAAAAGAGAAATGAATTTGTCACACATTTAATTGTTGTTCTAATTACAATGACCAAAAGAGTTTTGGGTTTCTCGACAACTTTGACATTTACACAAAATCAGATTGGAATTTGGGAACTTATGGCATAATAATCACAGAGATTTTTGTTGCTGTGGCTGGAAAATATTGCATTAAAGTGCTGCCCTACAATTGATATATTAATACTCATGTTCCTTAATTGTATGACCGTTATCATCTTGCAACACCCTCTGGTTAAAAATGAGACTGTCCAAATCGTTTGAGATGAAATCTATATATTAATACTCATGTTCCTTAATTGTATGACCGTTATCATCTTGCAATAACCTCTGCTTAAAAATAAGACCATCCAAATGATCCAAGATAAAATGACAAAATGTAAATCTTGATTATCTGGTGTTACTTATCTGCCAAATTCTAATTTCTTATGAGGACTGTCACCTCAACTAGATAATGGACCATTCTTTTTTTATTATAAAGAAAGAAATGGAAGAAAAAGGACATGCTACACAGAAAAATGTAATAAGAAAGAAAGAGAGTAGGGGAAAGAGATGTGTTAAGTGTGCAGAAGTGATAATGCTAATCTGTTTCAATTGAACAATGATGAAAAGAAAGAAAGAAAGAAAGAGAGAAAAGAGAGAAAGAGAGTTAAATCAAGATTATTATACTTTTTACATATTGAACTATTTCACAATAGCTCTTAAGTAAACATACCAAATGTCGTAATAATTAAATCATCATGTGGTATATCCACAGTTCCTGCTAGTTCATATGAATATTTCTTATTTCATGAACCAACTTTCAAATAAAACTATAATCCGGTACTCAAGCAAGGTTCTAGTTTTGGCATCAGTTGTTGTTGCTTAATAAATAAAAAAAATTCTCTTCTTGAAATCAGTTGTGTATGCATTTCCCAAGGGTGTTAATGCTATGGGAAATGCAAACAGCTTTGTCCAAGAATTGAACTCTGGTCATCATGTCCATTTCCTACAATATATTGTACTTATAAATAATAACTAGCAGGACCTGTGGATATACCACAGTATAATAACTTTATTATTACAATGTTGGATATGTTTACTTAAGAGCTATTGTGAAATAGTTCAATATGTAAAATTTATAATAATCTTGATTTAACTCTTTCTCCCTCTTTTTTTTCTTTCTTTTTCTTTTCCTCTATTCATTATGTTCAAATCCTGGACAAGGCTGGTAGCATTTCACATAGCACTAATACCCTTAAGAAATGTATGCATCCACCTATTTTTCCTCCATCTATGGGTAAATAGTATAGTAGACTAGGCTATTTAACCTTTGTATGGCATCCAGTCTAGGAGAACTTTGAATTCAAACCTGTTAAACTCCCTTTAAAAATTGACCTTGTGTCACACCCTGCTCATGCAGAGGAGTTAGGTTAAGTAAATACATACACACCAATGTTGGTCGACCAGCAAAAATTTACATTCATCATCTCTGTGCAGACACTGAGTTTCATCTAGAAGACCTAATAGGGATGGATGGTGAGAGAGAGTGAGAGGAATCTGTGCTGTTGGCATGCCTTGATGATGATGATGATGATGATGAATAGAAATAAATAATTTATTCTTTGAAATTCTTTTGATTCTTTAGATCTTTTTTGTTTTTAACTGCCCTGTCAGCTGGGGCGTTAGAATGCACCGACTGCACCTCTAGATAGGATAGACGGGCGGTTGGAGAGGCCCCCTCCGATCAGTCGGCTGGCTACATCAAGCCCTAGCATCTATATGATTGCCCCAACCCTATTGCCCTTATGGCAATCTCCAATCCTTCTTATCATATGGATGCTAGAAGGCGGTGGATGAGGGTCTACATGTCTTGGGAATGACGTTAAACTCTATCTGATGGTGAGGTTCCAGTTTTGGAGGTTTGGGGAATGTGGAGCACCCCTTCATCACCATTGCTCCCTGGTCCACTATGACCCAGAGTGGTAGTACCTGTTAGGGTCCTATTTATGGGTTGAATAGAAAAACATGAGTTGATAAACAAAATTGTATTATGCATTAAAAATGAATTTATTTCACAACTTTGTCGGCATTAAATGACCCACCGAGGTTGATATGCCGTAAAACAAAACAAGACAAAACAAATTTTGTTTTTAAACACACATTCCTAGTTTTAAGGAAAAAATGTTTTCTCAAGCAAATGATATGCTAATTTATTTTATTTTTGTTTTACCTTATAAGGAGTTAATAAAGTAACATTTAATTATCAGTATTTGAAGATAGACAAAAATGAATACAAGTTATTAGCGTATTTGACGGCATATAAGACGCACCCCCATTTTAGCAGGTCAGATTCAGGAAAAAATCTTTTAGTGTATTTAAGAATATATTGTTGAAAACTGTCTACCATACACTCCTGTTAACCTTGATTATAACAATACCAGCAATAAAATAAGGATGCATGGAGTTTAGGGTAGGTAAAAGTACTGAGCTGGGTTAGTGAGTATCATAGAAAAGATTAGCCAAGGCCTACACGAGGTTTCAAACTTCAATTATGATGTATAAGATGCAGGGCAATTTTTTTAGCCAAAATTTTGGAAAAAAGTGCATCCTATAGGCCATCAAATATGGTAATTACAAACAGCTTAACAACAACAACAACAACAACAAATATTATTAAAAAATTTGTTGTTTCCCAGGTTTTTCTCTTGGGTGTCAGTTTTTAGCAAGCAAAACAAACAAACTTGTTCTCTGCTTTGTATTTCCCTCCTTTCTCCTCCTCCTCCTCCTTTCTCTTCCTTTCCTCTCCTCCTCCTCCTCCTCCTTTCCTTTCTCCTCCTCCTCCTTTCTACTCTCCTCCTCCTCTCCTTTCTCCTCCTCCTCCTCTCCTTTCTCCTCCTCCTCCTCTCCTTTCTCCTCCTCCTCCTTTCTCTTCCTTCATTTCCTCCTTCTTTTCTCTTCGCTTCCTTCTTTACTCACTGATGTCTGTTCACTGAATGACCCGGGTGTCTTGTATCCCCCACCCAATTACCCACAATAAAAAGGCACCTTTCTCCCTTTATGGCTTCTTCATTTATCACAGCATACCAGCAAGCACTCCTCAACTACACGCCCAATTTCCAGCACATTAATAAGTACTTTTTTACCACAAAATTAAATCAATAATAAAGGGAAGAATGGTTATAGCAATGCTTCTTAAAAATAAAACTTCTACAGGATTTTACTGAATTGAAATATGAAAGGTTTGTAATTTGATGTTTTTCCAGTTACCAGCTTTTTATCGCGGCGACCGAGCGAATAATTCATATTAATGTTTGAGGTTTGAATAACAAACAAAAGTCAATTTATAAAAGAGTCAAAAAGAAAAAAGTAACATGACAGCTGTGTGTGAAACAACAACAACCTCATGAATATGTAATTAACTGTGTGTCATCTGTTAGTGGGGGAGGGGGGGAATTGACAGAAGAAAAGTGTTTGTGGTTGTTTGGTAGAATCATTTCTGACTATGTCTATAAAAATTATGGGAATGGCAAAAGAAACAAAAAAACAAAAAACAAGACCAACTGAATATTACATAAATTATCTTTCTTATATAAAATGTGAGTTCAATTATACAACACATTTTCATATTATTGAAATCAATATTTCATATTTCATTGTAGCCGTTTATAAACTGAAATGTAGTGATAAAGTATATTATTATTGGTTGGTTGGTTAGTTGGATTTTACGGCATCTCAACTCTTGTTGGATTATTTCAAGCCAAAGACATTTTGTTTTATTCATGCTTAATGGGTATTCAGTGTTTTTTAATTAGTGTTAAATTTATTTCTATTTAACTCATAGGGTCAGGGTGGACCTGGGAGTAATGATGATGAAAAGGAACTTCATACTCCCCAGAGCTCCAGAATTGGAACCTCACCACCAGATATTTGCATATATCTATGAGTTTCTTCAGACCGCTGACTTTATTGAAAATGGTACACAGATAATTCATGAGGTTTTATGGTTTTTTTTCTTCTGATGACTCAGGTGTAAAGATATCGGGTGTTAAAGGCAGGTGTATGGTCAATTTGATTTGATTTCCCTTAGTGTGTTCGAAACAGCCCTTTTGTCTGTGGAATGTTATGTAAAAAGAATTCGGACTGATGAGGTTACATCAAAGGAAATCGGGGGAAAAAATAATTAAAAAAGAATAAAATAAAATATTAACTAAAAAGGACCAGTCAGAAAAATCAAAAAATTCCACCGGACCAGACAGTAATGTGCCCCCCCCCCGTGCTTATTGAGGGCATTAAACCACCCAGAAAGTCACCATCACTAAACCCCTAAAAAGATAAAATGAACTGAAACCCAATATCTTTGTACCATTTTCAATAAAGTCAGCGGTCTGAAGAAATTCATAGGTATACATAGATACTTGTGGGCAGAAATAGATCTATAACCACAAAATGGATGATTTTTAATCCCTTTTCTTTACCAATTATATTGCTCTGTTCAATTAAATTGAGCATCGAGCTCTCAACTTGGACCTGAACTACTCTAACATTCCACCATTAGAAGAAAGGTCCAACTGAGTATCATCCTAATACCAACTTACCTGGTAACCCATCTACAGATATATATATATATATATATATATATATATATATATATATATATATATAGTGTCTGAGTACAGCTTCAATGTTTCTGTTGGAGTAGTATTAGTAGTTTATCCAAGAGT
This sequence comes from Doryteuthis pealeii, assembly GCA_023376005.1. NCBI lineage: Eukaryota > Metazoa > Mollusca > Cephalopoda > Myopsida > Loliginidae > Doryteuthis > Doryteuthis pealeii. Next base: position 53,183,885 of record CM042145.1, on the reverse strand, counting down.
GCTCCTTACTTCATAGAAACTAGAGCTATGATAATGATAATAATTGTGGAAAAAATCAAGAGTCTACTAGGGTTTTAATTGTTGTGAATATTTTCAATTTTTGTTTCTCCCTCAAAAATTTTGTGTTAAGTAGAAAAAATCATCTGGTAAAAGTTAATGGGAATCTAAATGTTCAGGGTTTAAAATTTCATGTTTTTTTTTTTTGGGGGGGGGTTGAATTTGTTGTTAAGCCCTTTTCAGGTTTTCAGATTTTCAAGACGTAATAAACATTTATATTAAAAGATTGATGTAAAGTTGTTTTTAATTTTGTTCTAATGAATTTATCATCTCATCTCAAAGAAGGTGTGGTCTTTTAGGAGGAAATGTTTTTCTATTGGGGTGTGGGGATGTACGGGGCGGGGATGATGGTTTATTATGATTGACATATGTTGGAAATGAAAAAAAAGATTTTGAGTTCTGGCATCGTAAATCTCACAACAATTATTTCACTAAAAGAATTCGTCCAAAGGTTTTTAATGGATTTCACAATTGAAATTATTTTATTCTCAGTTGAATTTATTTGCTTTTCAAATAAAATTGTTTTTATTCCTAGAATAGTAATATCAAAAATTGACATGAATATTTCCCTCAATAGGCACAGGGGTGGGGTGGGGGGTACCTTACTGTCTGGTCGGTTGGAATTTTTAAAATTTTTCTGACTGGTCATTTTTAGTCAACATTTTATTTTTTAAATTTTTTATTATCTTTTCCTCCGATTTCATCAATTCCAATCCTTTTTACATAACATTCCACAAACAAAAAAGGGGGGGGGGAGACTATTTTGAACACACTAAGGGAAATCAAATCAAATTGAACATACACATGCCTATAACATGCAATATCTTTACAGGAGTCACCAGAAAAAATATATAAAACCCCATGAATTATCTGTGTACCATTTTCAATAAAGTCAGCAGTCTCATGAAACTCAGAGATATAAATGTAAGGATTATCCGCCCTTGTTTGACTGGAAGAGTTATCTTCCCTTGTGTTTAAGGTTTTCATCCCTAGGCGTCCCTAACTATTTAAGCAGGGAGGCACCAACTTTGAATCTTCTTTTTGTCTCCGGGGCTCCACCAACAACCATGGGTTAGACATTTTATATCTACACCCTTCTTGTGTGGGGGCTTCACCCCTCAACACAACGTTAGTAAGTGACACTGCCTTATGGACTCTCCATAACTTCTCTATTGTACATTTATGTATCTCTTCTATACTTCCTTATTGTATCTCTATTCATGAATGTGTTCTTTATTATATCTTCTTTGTATTCCTGTTATATGTATCTTCTCCATGTGCTCATATATATAAGTCCATTGTTATCTTTAACGCCCTTGTTAGAATATTGTTTGTTCATATGTGTACCCACATTGGGAGGCCTCTAAGCAAACCAACTAACAAGTTTATTACCTTTTTGAACGTAACATAAATGTATTTTGTATTGAGGTTGGATGCCAAAGTTTCATTACCAACTCAACCTCTACATTCCTGACTAATGTTGAACTTTCATCATCAAACAAGAGGAAATACATAAAAAAAAGATCCAGAATATGACCCTAACCGCATCAGCATGAATATGACAGTTTCACAGTGGGAAAACAATACACCAAAGCCTGGTTGTATCGAGGGATACTGCTGAGGTGTTCTGGGCTGAAGGTTATGATGCTTAAGACTTGAAATCGTGCCTGAACCCAGTGTCATCATCTGATGAAGGTTTTGTTGGAAGAAACTAAATTGGGCAAACAGCAGTCATTGTATAAATTTATATATACCTATATACCTATATATGCAATATATAAGATATAATATACCTATATATGTATATTTCTATATTTATGTATATCATATGGCTTATGATATATGTACGAGGGTAAGTAAAAAATGAATGCCATTTTGTTTAGGACAGGTATAATTACTAACACAGGATTATGTATCATACATCAAAATGAAGCTAGTCCTCTGTGGATCATATCCCTACTTCTTGACATAGTCACTGTTTCTCTCAATAGCAATGTTCCACCTTCAAATGAGAGTATGTATCCCTGCCCTGTAAAATTCTGTTGACTGTTCTCTGAGCCACTTTTTCACTACAGACTGTTCTCATTCTGAGTTCAAGAAGGTTCCTGAGTTTGATAAGAAATACCTGAAGAAGGCTAGATGGCACATTGACTGAAACATTGTATATAACAATGAAACATTGTATATAACAATAACGATGAGGACAGTAGTCAAAAAATCCAATTGATACAAATTATCAAGCCCCATCTCAAAGATTAATTCATTCTGGAATAAATGTTTATTCTAAAATCAGACATTTCGGAACAACCAAATGGTAATTTTTTCATCTTAAATCTTTAGTTGATTTTTATCAAAAAAAAAAAAAGAAATCCCCAAATTTTGATATCGACGAACAATTTATATGAGAAATGATATAGAAGAATAAATGAAAATAGTGAAATTGAAACTTTTGTCTCTTTTGTTTGTTTAAGTGAAAATCATTTGTTTTAATCAATTGGAGAATGATTGGAATTACAGAAAGATTGAGAAATAGAAGTGAAATAAGGAAGAAATTTAAAAGTTTTCATTTAGCTTTCTATAAACTAATTGTCCTTCAGAGTTTAATTGTTGGTTGGTTGTTTGTATTTAATGGCATATCAACCCTTGTTGGGTTATTTTATGCTGAAGACATTTTGTTTTATTCATTCTTGTTGAGTGCTCAATTTTTAAAAACACATTTTTAATACTCATTTTTTCTATTTAACCCATTGATAGAACTCTAACAGGTACTACCACTCTGGGTTGGGGTGGACCTGGGAGTAATGGCAATAAAGGTGTACTCCATATTCCCTAGAGTTCCAGAATTGGAACTTAACCACTAGATGCAGTTTAATGTCCCTACCCAGGACACCAAGACCTCTATGAAGGGTAGGGGGTTTCCATAAGGGCAGTTGGGTTGGGGCAATCATATAGGCGCTAGGGCTAATGGACCCGTCAACCTGAGTTCAATCCTGGGTGAGGCTGTTTGCATTTCACATAGCTCTATTACCCTCCAGCTATGGGTAAATAATAGGGCAGACTGGGCTCTTTAACCTTGGCAAGGTAACCAGTCTAGGAGAAGGAAAACTCTGAATTCAAATCTAATAAACTCTGCTTAAAAATTGACCTTGTGTCACATCCTGCTCATGCGGAGGGTTGATAAATATATATAGGTACTAGGTCTTGACATGACCAACCGAATGATCAGAAGAGGCTTCTCCAAGTGAGGGCCAAAGTGGAGTGTTGCATGTCATGGACTGCTCTGCCACCAGAATTCTGTTGGTAAGCATCACAAGTCGCCACCTACAGACAACAGGTGGCTGTATTGGGGGGGCATTTTACCCCTCTGTAGAGGTGCAGTCAGTGTATTTTACAGCCCAAGCTTCCAGGGTGGCATGTATTATTTATAAATAAATAAGACAATTCTTGACACAGGTATTCTAATCCTCTATCACCATCTCCCCCATTGCATGAAAGGGAGATGGATTGGAATTGTCAGACATTTGTATTACACTAGTTTCTGGATGTGTGGAATTTTTGTTCCTGCCTCCACAGGTTCCCTTGTTAAACAAACCATGTGTCTCATAATCTGAGGAGATGGGATTAAATACTGATACTGATCAGGGGATAAATAGGTTTATTACATATGATAAAATAGATATATCTTATGATAAACATACAGTATTGCCCCCCCCAAAAAAAAAAAAAAAACAAAAAAAAAAAAAATAAACAGTGGAAACATTTTGTTATTATTACCACAAATTTTAATAAAATTCTAATGGTTTAGACACACATAGGAAGTGATTATTTTCCTTGATTATTGTTGTGAAAGTTCCTTGAGTTGCAGCAAAAAGTCTGAATTTTCTGAATAGAAAATTCTGAGAAAAAATGAAATATCTTTGAATTTTCTTTTTCTTGATTTGATATCCCAATTTCTGATTAATCCTTTGAAAATGGATTTTTCTTACAAAGGAAAATAATCACTTCCTATGTCTAAGCCATTGAAGTTACACTAAAATTTGTGGCAATAATAACAAAAAAAAAAAAAACTAGCTAGAGCTGTGGATATACCACAGTATGATAATTTGATTATTACAACTTTTGGGATGTTTACTTAAGAGCTATTGCGAAATAGTTTAATATGTAATAAAAAGTATCATGATCTTCATTTAACTCTCTCTCACTCTTATTTTCCTTTCTTTTGATCTTTTTATTATCTTCAATTGAAACAGATTAACGTTATCGCTTCCGCACGCTCACGACCTCTCTCTATTTTTCAATTACTCTCTTTTTTTCTTGCTTATATTTTTTCTGTGTAGCATGACCTTTTTCTTCCCTTATCATAAAAACGGAATGGTCGATTATTTAGCTGAGGTGACAACACCCATAAGAAATAAGAATTTGGCGGATAAGCAACATCAGATAATCAGGATTTACATTTTGCATTTCCTCCTGGACGATTTGGACGATCTCGTTTTTAACCAAAGGGTGTTGCAAGATGATAATGGTCATACAATTAAGGAATGCGAGTATTAATATAGAGATGGTTTCAAGTAACTAATAATAATAATAATCCTTAGTAAACAATTATACCTTGGATGATTTGGACGGTCTCATTTTTAACCAAATTGTGTTGTAAGATGATAACGGTCGTACTTTTAAGGAACACGAGTATTAATATATAAATTGTTCAGTTTTTTTCAGTATTTTTGTCCAATTTTGTATTTCAATAGAATTTCTAAATTTTCAGGTACAGTTATTAAAAAAAAAAAAAAAAAAAAAAAGAAAGAAAAAGAAATTAAAAATTAAAAATTCTAAAATCTTACCTGTTAATCATGGATTTCCTGTTGATTTTCTTCCTCTGAAATGGAACATGTGACTTAGATCTTTTTTTTTTTTTGTACTAACTGATCCAGGGTTTGAACTCACAACCACCAGAAGAAGGAGATTGCAATAGCCGAAATCTTACTAATAAATTCTGTGATTTACTTTTACTTATACCTTTGTGTTTAATCCATTAAATCCGTTTTTAATCCTGTCACTCGCTCGATGCTTCAGTATCAAAATCCAATGCGACCAACTCCGTAGATGCCAAAAAGCAATTTACCCACCTTGATGAATAAGGTAAATCTTTCAAGTGAATTACGACAACAGGTAACATCTGATGAACGACTCTTGAAAAAAAAAGCTGCCACAAATCGAAAACAATTCTCTTAATTAAACATGACGCACAGGTAATGGGATGAGAACAATAGAATTGGTGGAAAAGGGTGAGGACTTTTGTTTTCAAATATTTGTTTTATATGTATTCCATATCCCCCACCCTCACCCTCACCCCCGAGTTTATTTTGCTTATATTTTGTATTTATTTCCCTTCTCTTTTTATTAGTCGGGATTGGACACAAGGTTTTGTTTTTAAAAGTTGGTTGGTTGATTTGTTGGATTTTACGGCATGTCAACCACTGGTGGGCTATTCTATGCCGAAGACGCTTTGTTTTATTCATTCTTTATGGGGACTCAATTTCTTTTAAACGCATTATTTTCAAACTCCTATTTTTCTATTTGACCCCTAAATGGGGGGTCCTGGGAGTAATGTTGATGAATTGCTACTTCACATTCCGTAGAGCCCCAGAATTGGAACTTCACATTCCTTAGAGCCCCAGAATTGTTACTTCACATTCCTTAGAGCCCCAGAATTGTTACTTCACATTCCTTAGAGCCCCAGAATTGTTACTTCACATTCCGTAGAGCCCCAGAATTGGAACTTCACTATTAGATAGAGTTTAACGTCATACCCAGGACATTAAGACCTTCATCCACCGCCTTCTAGCACATTTATGCTAATTAGGGCCAGGGCTTACTATAAGGTCAATAGGGTCGGGACAATCATATAGAGGCTAGGGCTTGACGTGGCCTTTAAAAGTTGGAACCCGCCTGCTCACAAATACATGAATATCCTGGGTATGACATTAAACTCAACCTGGTGGTGAGACTCCAGTTCTGGGGCTTTGGGTGTGTGTGTAGAGTATGCTTTTATACGTTTAAAATCTTGTGTGATGAACGATACTTTATTTTGGAGATGAAAAATTCATTTTAAAATGTCGTCCATTATACAAGTATATACGGTATGCACACTTTCAGATATTATTTTACTAATATCTCGTCATATTTATAACAGGACCTGTTGATATACTACAGTGTGATAATTTAATTATTACAAAGTTTGATATGTTTACTTAAGAGCTATTGCTAAATAGTTCAATATGGAAAAAATATGATAATTTTTATCTCTCTCTCACATTTTCTTAAACGGGCAGTTGTAAAATATTTACATTGATTTGTCGATAAAAATCTGGGCGAAGGCGTTTAAAATATCAACAATAATTTGCCGACAAAAAAGTGACAAAAACACGACTCAGAAAATACAAGTTGTTGCCGTAAATTCTCCTGATGCTGACTCACCCAAACATACAAAAGCAGAAGAGTATTGTTTTGCATAAATAGACGCTTCACAGTGGGACTGTGAGACTTATACGATGCAAAGAAAATCTTGTCGATAAAATCGCAATAGTTAACACGTTAGTTTAACTTCTTCATCGACTGATTGAATGGTCTAATAAGGGTTTGGTCGACAATTCCAGGCCATACCATTTCATCTTAGTCCAACGCTAGTGAAAAGGATATAGACTCCTTCACTGTCCAGCTGAGACTGGCAATAAGCAACTTCGTATACTTTATTTACTTACCGTCCCCTTCTTACCTTCTTCTAGTCACAGGCACATCTGAATTGGATAAAAATTCATCCTTTGTACCATCAATCAAATCCATCAAATATCGCTTGAGATTCGTCCATCAAAATTATTTTTAGAAAAGTCAATATTCATGTATTTTTCCCGCAATTTTGATGCTTTAAAATATTTGCTTTAGTGAGAGGTGGTTGCCAATAAGATTTTCTTTTACAGATCCCAATTCACAAATGATTTTACTCCTTTTGCCTTTGATTCCCTCAATTCCAGTCTTACCAAAGATTTGAGCGCTGGTCAGAAGTGATTTTTTTTATAACTCGCTTTAGTTTATGTTTCTCTCGAGGAAGCAAGTTCTTAAAGCCATTTCCTTTGATTCAAATTCTCAACAGCCTTCATTATTTCTCTGAATTTTTGAGACAAGGCTTGATAATTTGGACTATTTGCATTATTCGGACTAGAATAATAATTAACACAATTTAACACCTGCACCCCAGCTATGGTTGGTGGAATAAGAACAGTATACCCCCGTGGATTGAATAAAGGGTCAGGTTCAGAATTCCGTGAAGGCTTCCGATTACGACAAGAAGGTTCCCGAGTCTGATAAGAAATACCTGAAGAAGGTCGTAGGGCTCATCGGCCGAAACGCTGTACAGATAACAATAAAGATGAGGACTATCGTCCAAATAATCCAAATAATAAAAAAAAACCCTTTATTATTGTTTGATGATCTGTACAAACCTCCTTTAATATTTCCACTGTCGATATTCTCTCATTCTCTCACACAATAATTTTGTTCTAAGCGAAATTACGTCACTGCACCCTCAGGAATTGCGTAATTTTATCATTGAGTATTTAATTCATAGTTAAAATTATTAATGCATAAAATAAATCTTATTAACGATTTCTCTATGAAAATCTGAGTTAGATTTGCCTCAAAACAGCCCATGTTATTAGTGCATTTAAAATCCTTGCGTCAAAAATATTATCTTTAAAAGTGCAGAAAATGGCTACAATGCCGAAGTCTGTGTTGTTGGTTTAGAGGTAAAATCTACCGTTGATTAATTGGACTAGTTATCAAGGTGTAGTTGGGTAGTTCTCCGATTTTGAGATCGAATACTGTTGGGGTCGGTTTTACTTTGCTTAGAATCACGAATAATAAATTTATTATAGCACAAATTTTGGTTGATGTCAGTTTCTGTGCTGGTAGCATGTGTCTATGATATCGACCTGAGTAAAAAGTATGAAGAACTACTGTTCCTCAGGTTGTCAATTGGCATATGATCGATGTTAGCATCTTCTATTTTCTACCAAATGAAATAGTTGTGGTGGAATTTGAACTTTGGCTTTATTCATTTTTATGTTGGGCAACATTAAGATACAGGCATATTCGATCATAGAAGCTGGCAATCTCTTGGAAGATACTCTCATCCGTCAACATTCACAAATACATCTACCTCTACTTTGAGAGATCCGACCGCCAAACCATAGTAATGGCTAGAACAGAATCACTATTAAATAATCCCGACTATTTGTACCTCTGTATTACCAACCCAGCCAATGACTTTTCATTTCCTGTGGTTACACACTTAAAATTTCTGGTGCCGAGAAAAATAGAACAGTGACAAACGAAGTTACTTCTGTTCGATCACAGAATCTGAGAGGCAACTGCAACAAACCTTGTTGTGTTGCCTGTCATACCACTGTGCCACGACGTTAGTTGGATTAAAAGTCTTAAGTTCTGTAGTAATTAATTTATTATTTCTGATTCTAAGTAAACTTTTAATTTAGAAACGTCTTAAGGCACAAATTGATTGAAAATTATTTATCTGTGGTGGTGGTTCAGTGGTATGTCTTTAGTACTGGCCGTCTTACATATATTAACAGGGATATCTATTCTTTTTTTTAAGTTCCAGGTTCGAATACCATTGATTCCATCGTAAGCAGAAACTTATTTTAACTTTCATTGCGTCAGAAATATTACCTTGAATAGTGCAGAAAATAATTGCAATTCCAAAGTCTGTGATGTTGGTTCAGAGGTTCTGCTGTTGTTTAATCAGACAAATTAACAAAGTGTGGGTCAGTAGTTCTCAGGTTTTGAGATCGAATACTGTCGTGGTCGGTTTTAATTAGCTTAGAATCACGAATAATGAATTTATTACAGCAGATATTTGGTATAATGTTATCAGCTTTGCTGGTAGCGTGGGTGTATGATATCGGACTGAGGAAGATAAGAATCAGAGGAGTCGTTGTTCCTCGGGTTACGAGTTCCAATGACATTGATGCTGGCATGTTTTACTTACCACTAAATAAAATAATTGTGTTTGAATTCGAAACGTGGCTATATTCGTTTTTACCGTAACCATTTTATGTTAAGTAACATTAAAATTTGTAAGCATTTCTATCCCGGAAGCTGTCGATTTTCCCCATCCAATCATTAGATATTTACCTCAACATTCGTCCAACTCAACTATCTTCGCTCTTGGAGAGCTGGTGACGATTCGATCGTCAAACCTCGATAATGCCTAGAACATAATCACTAACCCCAACCCTCGAATCCCTACACCACCGGCCGCTGTCGCTTCGTTTATTTCCCATGCTTATAAATTCAAAATTTCTTATTCTGAGAAAAATAAAACAGTGACATGTGACGTTAGTACAATTCGATCTCGGAATCTGAGAAACATCTCTTATCTGCCTTTCATACCATTGTGCCACGAAGATAGTCAGACTATTTTTTTCAGTTTTGTAGTAAGAAATTTATTATTTCTGATATGAAGTAAACTTTTAATTCAATAAAGTCTTAAGACATAAATTGAGTTGTAAAGTATGTCAATGCTGTTGGTTCAGTGGTATGTCTTTGACGCTGACCATCTTACATAAATGAACTAGGACATTCTTACCTTTTAATTACCAGGTTCGAATACCATTGACTCTTTCGTAAGAAGAGTCTTATTTTATCTTTAGTACCCCAGAAAATGACTGCAGTGATGAGAACTATGCTCTTGGTTCAGAGGTAAGATCTGTAGTTGATATTAATCGGATCAGTTATAAGTCGTTCCTCGAGTTGCGAGTTCGCGTGATATCAATGCTAGCATATTTTACTTGTCATCAGATGAATTAGGATAAAATAATTGCGGTCGAATTTGAACTGTTGGATTTATTCATCTTTACTATGACAATACTTATGTTAAGTAACATTAAAATTTTGTATCCCGGAAGTTGGAGATCTCAACCTCCGACCATTGGTCTCTACCTCAACTACTTCTGATTTTGGTTGAGAGAGCCGACGAAGATTCGATCGTCCAAACTCTTGGTAATAATCTTAACTACAAGTAAGAATCACTACTTGTACCGCTACACCACTAACCCAGCCGCTGTCGCTTTACTCATTTTCTGTGGTTATAAATTTAAAATTTCTGGTGCCGAGAATAATCAAACTGACAAATGGAGTTAATACGATTCGATCTCGGAACCTGAGTAGTAACTGTTGACAAAACTTATTTTTCGGCCTCCTGTACCACTGCGCCACCAATGAATACACGCTGACACTTCTATTTCTGTACTATTAAATTTAATATTTCTGATGCTAAACAAACATTTGCTTCCCCGAAATTTTTATTGCATCTATTGAATGAAACCTGCATCTTTGTGCTGTTGGCGCAATGGTAGATCTTGACAATCGGTTCGGATGGAGTAAAGTGATTATCGACAGCATTGTCGTTTAAGTTCCAGGTTCGAATATCATTAGTTGCATTGGGTCTAGCGATTCATTTTACTTTGTCAAACTTTAGATATATTGTATTTATTAGCACAGCAAATGTTTTAATACTAAGTATTGTGTATATATAAATTGTTGAACAAGATTTCTGAAGTGGTCGCAAAATGCAGACATGAGAAAAATACATTTTATGCCATCTACTACCTTTTCATTTTTATTTATTATTATTCTTATTTATGATTTATATATTCATTTAACTTTTATTTTCTTGTTTTAAAATTTCTTTTCTTTTCTTATTTGAATTTTTCCCTTAATGGCTAAGTTATACATTTTGGTAGAGAAGACCACATTGTGACTGAAGATCGCATCCTCCGTGAAACTATAGTGGCAATCAACGTCAGCTTTTAGTGTAATATTTATTAAAAAAAAAAAAAAGAAAAAGAAAAAGAAAAAAAAAGACGCTATTTAGACATTCTGTAAAGCTCCTTGTCTGTCCCCATTTGCTTGGTTGTGTCATTCAATTCTTTTAAAAATCTGTTCGCGGGGGCCGACGTCTTTATCGGCTCCGCAACAATCTTATTCTTTCATCTATACCGCATTACTTTATATATATATATATATTATATATATATATATATATATATGGGCTCTTTAACCTTGGCAAGGTAACGAGTCTATGCGAAGGAAAACTCTGAATTTAAGCCTGTTAAACTCCGTTTCAGAAATTGACCTTGTGTCGCATCCTGTTCGTGCGGAGGCGTTGATGATATATATATATATATATATATATAATATATATTATATATATATAACATGGGTGCTGCATTTCTAGGTAGACAGTGCTCAATATCATTGATAGAACGTTTATATTTGTGTTAGGGGTAGATGTGGAAATGGAGTTAACACCTGGTTACCGACAATACAACTTTTTCACTATTACTAATATTATTATTGCTCTATGTTTTATATATTGAGCACTTTTGGATAATTTGATAGTGACACTGCGAAGTAAAATTAAAGCGGAAATTGGACACATACACACACGTGGGTGTGTGGTGTGTGTGTGTGTGTGTGTGTAAAGTAAGTAAAGCAACATCTGTTTGAGAGGTTTATTCAAATCAAACATCTGTTCTATTGACTTTTGTATTTAAAATAAACAAAACAAAACAATTCATTGTTTCTTATTTTCATAAAAGAAAAAAAGAAAACCTTTTTTGATCGTCTATTTTGACTGAGGCTTAGTCATAATCCGGGCATTATAGACGGCGGCGGCAACGGCCAATCACACATTTAAAAGATTAAAATTGACTTTGCTAAGTGAAGTCTTATCGAGATTCCTCGACATTTTAAGTGACTTTTATTGTCACGTGTATCAAGTTTTTAGTGAATAACGCTTTAAAAGCTTAAAGTCGACATAAGATACTAAATTACGAGGGTGAGTCAAAAGTTTTGCAATACTTTGCAAACCTAAGGTAAAATTCTCTTTCTGCTCTTAGCGAGGTCATGAAGGATTGTGTGATGATGAAGTGCTCACAATAGGATTGATTTATTGGTTGATTCTAATGATATGCAAACCTGTCTAGGGTTATTTTATGCCTAGAGGTTAGAGAATCGCGTTCATATTTACCCTGTGTAGTTGTTTCTTGAGAGTTTTTTGTTTGTCACAGTCATATCAAATATGAATATATCTATTTGACCCACAGATGGGACTACCACTTCGGCTCAGAGTGGAATGGAAATGAGAGGAGGATTTCATATTCTCCAGAACTGGAGCCTCATCACCAGATGTCATGTCTAGTAAGACCCCCCCCCTTTTTTGGGTGGTGGTGGTGCCATACCCCTCGTCAGTAGATACAATCAGGGTATTCTAAGCCCCACCGACAGGATGAATTCTATTGGGGATAAAGAACAAAAAGCTATCAACTGTGTAAAGGTTTGTTTTTTTGGATAAAAAAAAGAAATTAGTTATTTTTGTTTATTCATTTGTGGCTTCAATCATTGAACTGGTAAGATATATAATATTGGTGGGAATCCTAGGGGACTATCCTGCAGGCATCTCCTGTCTTCCTTGTCTAAAAAGGTGAAGGGCTGGGTTTATTGCCCAGGCACCTCAACAGAGGAATGCTGGGGTGATACAGTCACTTTTAAACACTGGCTACCACATGAGCTTTGGTTTGTGTGTGGCCCCCCCCCCATGTAAATCAGACTTTGTGTTCATCTGACATGGTGGGGGGGGGGTCAGAAAAACTTGAAGGTTCCACTTTTTTTACTTAGTATTATCTGCGTTATTCGGACTATTGTCCCCATCTTCATTGTTATTTGTACAACGTTTTGATATACCCTCCGGCCTTCTTCAGGTATTTCTTGTTGGACTCGGGAACCTTCTTTTCGAACTCGGGAACTTTCTTGTCGTATTCGGGAGCCATCATGGAACTTTGAACCTAACCCTTTATTTATTCAACGGGGGTATCCTGTTCTTATTCCGCTAACCATAGCTGGGGTAGGAGTTGTGTTAATTAATTAATTATTTTTCTGACTGCTTTCACTCAGGATTGAACTTGGGTTCCAGAGATAACTGTCACTTAGAACTGTCTTAACCTAACTGCCTTATCCACTCGGCCATGTGTTCAATTGAGTGTGAATTTTGGGAACTTATAAACCTAATGTCTTGATTTGGCTAGAATATCTACTTATTTTACTTATGTATGATTTTTTACCTATGACTCATATTGTGTGGGTTTTTTTTTGTTTTTTTTTCAATCTGATCTGGCCTTCCTAATTATGGGTTCCCATATTGTATTCATTTCTATGCTCGGTCTACTTAACAACCCTACAGCCAATCATATGTGCTGATTCTTTGAGGCATCTTCTCTTCCAATGTTCTTCCTATCTATTATTCTCACTTCATCCCATAAGGGCAGATGGTTTCCCTGTTCATTCCATATAGGGTCAGCCATACCCGACTTTTCTATTTCTCCTCGGACCACTGCTTTATGATGTTTTTACTTACTTCTGGAAATGTTATATTTCTTCTATATTTCACCTGCAGGATTTCTATCTTTCCATTTTATTTATATTGCAAGACCTGCAGGTGTGTGGAGTACTCCTTCTGGATGAGGGGGGGGAGGGGGTAGAGGGGGGGAGGGGGAGGAGTACTCCCAAATTGGGATGGTTCTCTTGGCACTTTAAGCATTTGGTTTCACTGGGACAATCTTCCTCCATGGGATTGATTTGTTAATTGGTTGGATTTTATGGCATGTCAACCCTTGTTGGGTTATTTTATGATGAAGATGTTTTGTTTTATTCATTCTTGATGTTTTCAATCTTTTTAAAACACATTTTTCAAATCTCATTTTCTTTCTATTTAACCCATAGTTGGGATCCTAACAGGTACTACCACTTTGGGTCAGAGTGGTCCTGGGAGTAATGGTGATGAAGGGACACCACACTCTTTAGAGTTCCAGATAGAGTTTAACTTCATACACAGGACACTGAAGACATTCCGTTTTTATTATAAAGAAAGAAAGGGAAGAAAAAAAGACATGCTACACAGAAAAAATAAGAAAGAAAGAAGAAGGGGAAAGATAGAGAAAAGTGTGTGTGTGTGTGGGGGGGTAAGTGCACAGAAGCGATAATGCTAATCTGTTTCAATCAAACAATGAAAAAAGAAAAGAAAGAAGAAAAAAAATGAGTGAGAGTTAAATTAAGATTATTATACTTTTTTACATATTGAATTATTTAGCAATAGCTTTTAAGTAAACATATAAGATGTAATAATCAAATTATCATACTGTGGTATATCCACAGGTCCTGCTAGTAGATTTTAATAACATTTGATTAAATCATTTTATTAAAAAGCCAAACAGTAATGATTATTTAAAAAAAAAAAAAGAAAAAGATTTCTTTTTCAAAATGGAATGAATTATGTCTTTCTATTCTGCAAAAGAAATGAACAAATTTGAATCTAAAGAGAAATTATTAAAAATAAAATTTTCTTTTTTCCAATTACAAATTAATATCAGATGTAAAAAAAAAAGTTTTTATTTTTACATCAATGTTTCATTTCATGTACAGGAGGCAGCCAAAAACTTTCCATATGCTAAACTGAAACCTGTATGATGCAATTGAACTTAGGCAAGTGGTAATGGTAGCTCCATCTAGTAATGTCTTTTTTTTTTTTTTTATAGATAGGACCAGGGCTTAGACTAGTGGACATTGTGCATTTGCTATTGAAATGATTTTTTAAAGACTGGTAAATCTGTAATTGCTACACAGAGAGATTTTCATGCTCATTTAAGGTTATGTTGGAATGATGCTGTTCTGGATAGAATATTCATGGCTTGGGCTGGTGTATACCATGCATTTTTTTGTTGAAACAATTTTAAATACTGGTAAATCTGTAATTGCTACACAGGGAGATTTTAAAACCCATTTTATACTACGTTGGAATGATGCTGTTCTGGATAGAAAAATGATTCAGGTATGTGTTTTAAATTCTATCCAGAACAACATCATATCAACGTAGTATAAAATGGGTTTGAAAATCTCCCTGTATAGTAATTATATATTCACCAGTCTTTAAAAAAAAAAAAAAAGTTTCAACAGCAAATGCACAATGTACACCAGTCCAACACATGATCATATCTGATCTTATCTTGGCGGAAAAAAAAAAGAAAGGTTAGACATTAGCTAAATGGAGCTACCATTACCCCTTGCCTAAGATCACTTGCACCACACAGGTGACAGTTTCAAATGTGGTAGACATTTCTGCAGCACCTTGTATATACCTTGTATATAAATGATCTTAGTTTTGAAAAAGAAATTCTTGCTCCATTTCTTTTCTTTAGAATTAGAGTAGCAGCAGCAGGAGTTGGCTGAAAAAGAAGAAGACATGGATGGATGCTTCAAGTTTTGGGAAATCTTATTAACGTTCTGTGACAAAATGAATTTGGGTCAAGCATTAAAGTCAACTTATGAAATGCGTTTGTGCTGCATGATGTCATTGTGAAGAATGATTATTTCTTTCGTCTGTCTGCTGCTCTCAACTAGGGCTTAGTTTAAAGAGAATGCTTCTATTAAAATCATCCTGAAAAATCACGCTTGTCTTATTTTGCGGGTAGGTCTCATTTTGGGGAAAATGCGGTACTTGTTTGAAATTTTTATCAGTTTAGAAATATATACAAGAAAGAATGACATCATACGGCAATGTACACAAGAAATAATGACATCACACATTATTGTGTAGAACATTGAATGATTTTAAATGCCTTTGTCCTGTTTGTTGATTGGACACTTTTACTGGAAGTCATTGAAAACCAACAATATAGAGGTGTATAGTGTAATGGTTAGTCGCAGGAAATGGACTCGTCAACTCGAGTTCAAATCCTGGACAACGCTGTTTGCATTTGACATAGCACTAATACCCTTGGGAAAGGTATGCATCCAACTACTCTACTTCCAGCTATGAGCAAATAGTTAGGGCAGACTGGGCTTTTTAACATTGGCTAATTAACCAGTCTAGGAGAAGCAAAACTTAATTCAAACTTGTTGAACTCCACTTAATGAATTGACCTTGTAATACATCCTGCTTGTGCAGAGGGGTTGGGAAATAAATGTATCAACAATACTACCCCCCCCCCATTTTGGTATATGGAATCATCCTGTGTAAAAATAATATATATATATATATATATATTTTTTTGTTATTTATTATATTCTTTTATCTTTAGTTTTGGTTAATGTCATATCCAGGACACTTGTTGGGGGTGGGTGGGTGTGTGTCCCCCCCTTTGTGGAGATGTACACTCTGATGATTAGCTGTTGTTTCCATGGAAATAAGTAAAAAGCATTACAGTATCCTACATTAAAAAATAAAAATAAAATAAAACAAAGAAATAAAATAAAAATAATCGGACCATATGACCTTTAGGCACCCCTTTTGCGATCTCGATTCATAAGCACATTTTTTTCATTTACACTGTTAACATCTGGTTGTTTATTAACAGACGATTTTTAGAGGTTTTTTTTTTTAATTATAAAACTAACCCCTAACAAACGACCGGATTTTGACGGTGTAAATGAAAAACATGTCCTTATGAATGGAGATCGCAAAAGGGGTGCCTAAAGGTCATATGGTCCAAAAAATCAAATCAAATATTCTCATTCATTCCAATATTTAAACGGTAGCAAGCAGTTGTCTCCCTTTTATTCAAAATATTTTGAGAGAAAAAAAAAAAAAAAAAAAATGAAAGCTAATTATTTTTTTCAACATTTTTTTTATTATTACAACAGAATTTTGTACAATTAACAGAAGGCGAGAAAATTGATAAGACCGTTGTCCACTGACAGTCCTATCCCACCCAACCCAAACTGAAAAAAAAAAAAAAAGGACCCACCTCACACCCTCCAGCCAGGATTACAGTAATAGTTAAGCCCCAATATTGAATATTGACTGTAGAAGATCAATTTGAGGAGGGGAATATATATATATGTAATATATATATATATATACATTCATATACAGATTTTGATATGTAGGGGTGGGTGGGGGATAAATGATTTTAAGTTTTTCGTTTATGTTTAAGGGGGAGAGAGAGAGAAAAAAAATTGTGTTTTTTTTTTAGTCAACAATGTGGTAATAATGATAGAAATATCAACACTGAAGTAATAATAACGATGAAATAAAAAAAAAAATCTTTTAATAGTTTTATTTCTATGTCTACGAATTTCAATCTATTTTTCCCAGTTGGATGAAAGAAATTAAAAAAATGTCCGTTCTTACTGAAAGTGATGATTGCATAAACATTTACATTTTTCAAGGATTTATTTATTTATTTATTTATTTTTTTTTTAAATAAAGTGGGGGAAGGAATCCTTTTCTATAACAAAAGAAAATTTATTAATTTGGAAGAAAAAAAAATGAATAAGAACAACTAAAACCAGAAATATTATTTGTTAATAACAATCTTTTATTAGTATTAAAAAAAAAAAAAAAATCTATTTACAAATGTATTATTAGAAAGATTGTCTTTACCCCTCCCCCATTATTATCAATAGTAGCAAATTCACTGTACATAGCATAGGTTTTGCTCGACCCTGTAGGCAGCTTGTCACCCATTACTTTTAAAAAAAATTTATTTATCCTTCACTTTAGATGACCGAACCATTAAAATCAAAATATATTATCAATATTAAAAGTCTACTAAGCTTCATTTAGTCTGACACACACACACACATATATATATATATTCTTATTAACTCTGCCTAATTTACTAAGCTTAGGCATGGCACAAAGCCAGAAGTATGGGGTCACCCAGTGAGAATCAAACTCATTAGTAATGGTTTACTATCCTAGCTTGTTAACCATTACATCAGGCCAGGCATTTATTAATAAATTATTTGAAAGCTTTTTCGTTTATCTCTTCTTCCTCTTGGAACTAAATTGATGAAATATCTTGACAGGAAGTTGAGATAAAGAAATGAAATGAAATATCAAATTGTGGCAAAATAGCACTAAATCTTATTTCCGAAAGGATACACAATAGACATTTTGTCTGGTGTGCAGACATTAATGTCTATTAAAGATAATCAAACAATGGAATGTAAAATTCAGGGCTGAATTTTATGCTCAGAGCAAAAACTAAAATGGCTTAGAGAATTATTTCAATTGTAGAAGAGGCGGCCATTTTGTTTTCAAGACAAAACAATTTTGATTAAATAAAATTTAAAAAAACAAAAAAGAAAACAGAATTTTTCCTTGCTCCAAACCCCACCCCCTTCCTTGGTACTTAGTGTACACAAGAATTTGAAAATTCATTGTCTGCCCCAAAAATTATAAAATTATTGTGCCCCTTATAGTTTCTCGTTCCCCCAGAACAAATATGTCTGTCCTGTTGAAATTAGTTAACATTAAAAGACCATCATTATTTCAGGACAGGCGAAGAGGAAGAAAAATAATGATAATTGTCCACCCCCACCCGAAATGAATAATAAAACTCCCCCCTCCCAACTAAATAAATATTTAAATATGCTTCAAAAGTAAATATGATATCAAAATTGACTATGTTTTTGTCCTTAACAGACGCATAGATAGAGATCTCTCCAACTCCGCAGTGGGGGTGGGGTTAACGCCTTGATGGACCCCCACCCACCCCTCCTACATTTACTGACATTTCTTATTGCATGTTAGATATGCAAAAGGTGAGGCTGCTATTTATATAACATTTAGGAATGCCCCACCCTATTGTGGGGGAGGAGTTGGGGGAGAATTAGCCCCTTCAGCTATGCTTCGGGGGAAAAAAAGCCTCCTTATGTGAAGAAGAATAAAAGATTCATTAAATTTTTATGTAGTCATTTCCTAAGATTAGCTTAGTTTGGCACAAGGCCAGAAGTATGGAGCACTCGGTGAGAAACAAATTCACTAGCATTGGTCTGCTAACCATTATAGCACTTGAGTTGCTGAACCAACCTTTATGTAGATACGACCACATATATCGAAAAATTTAATAGGCATTGACAAAAGGTTAAGAAAGGTTCAAATAAATGGTGAAAAAAATTTATATCATTAAAAAGGAGTTGGGCGATGCTGAAAGCACCAGTTGAAAGTTAAGCAACACTGAGCCTGTACAGTATTTAGATGAGTGACCACTTAGTAAGAAAAGAAAAGTAAAGTTGGTATAATGGCCTATGGTTGGTATCAGCCAGATAGCGAGGGAGTCTATCTCCCTTTTCGCTAGCGCTACACCAGGGAGATTAATTTCTTCCTTTTTTTTGCTGAGGTGGAGAGTCACAGCTACCATCAGCTCCCCATTTTACCACACAGATCAGATGATCCAATATGTGCTAGTCATATGTGTAACCACTTAGTAACAGCAGGTATTGTAAGTAAATTTACGCTTATATGCCAGACTAAATTGAAACTTTTGTAAAAATAATTTATTGGTAAGAAAAATTTACGAAAGATTTTTATCTACTAAATGTTTAATTAATTTTTTTTTTTAAACATATCAAGTAACTGTTTCAAGATAATACAAAAACATTCTTATACAATTTTTATTTTTTTCAATGATATAAAACTAATTAAATCCCTAGGAGAATTAATTCCTTTCAAAATAAATAGGATTTCTTTTTTGTTGACAAATTTGCTCTGTATGATCATCTATGTGTGATTAGGATTTTTTCTTTATTTAGTTGGTTGGATTTTATGGCATATCAAACTTTGTTGGGTTATTTCATGCTGAAGATGTTTTATTCATTATTGATGGGTATTCAATTTTTGTCTATCTAACCCATAGATGGGGCCCTAACAGGTACTATCACTGGAGGTCAGAGTGGACCTGGGAGTAATGGCAATGAAGAAACACTTCATATACCCCAGACTTCTAGGATTGGAACTTCACCATCAGATAGCCAGGATATTAAGACCCTCGGCCACCACCTTCTAGCAAAAAGGGTTGGGGCTTGCCATAAGGTCAATAGAGTAAGGACAATCATATAGGTGCTAGGGCTTGATGTGACCAGCCAATTGATCGGAGGGGGCCTATTTATTTAGTATGAAAATTAAAATAAACTTATTTTGTCATGTATATATCAATTTTTACTGTCTTATCTATTTAAGTTGAAAATGAAATGAGGATTCCTTATAAACAGATATTCATCTAGTAAAACTGTTTGTTTTCCATATCTATAGGATAACCACAGCCAAACTAGATGGCCATCACTGGTCGATGACCCAATTAGGTCATTAAAGGGTCGATGGTTTTTTTGTTGTTTTTTTCCACCAGAAAATCTTTGCTCAATTCTTCAAACAAGACAACTTGTCTAAAATTGATCAGCACAAGTTGTCGCCATTTTTGGTTGGTTCTCTCATTCAAATAATCCACATAGAAAGTTTGCTCATGGAAATACCTTCTATATTGGCCATTTTAAATCTTTCTGCAAACAGTACAAGGAATCGGTTTTAAACATGATTTTTAGCGGTGAGATGTTATTTGAGGGGTTAAAAATAACCAAGAAATTTGTCGTTTTTCTATTCATTAAAGGAACTTGGATGAAATTGGCTCTGTTCAGATGCAAAAAGGAAATTTCTACATTTATCAAACTAAACACAGAAATGATTTTTGTTTTCAAATATTTTTATGATCAAAAAGGGCATTTGGTTTTATTATTATTATTATTATAAAATATTCTATAAAACTGTTATTTAAATTAGTAAGGATAAAAATAAATGATTATTATAAATAATTCCAATAATGATAGAAATTATTATTGAAAAGAACCATCACCAATTATCAGTTGATATTAAGAATTCTATTTTATTTCTGAAAATATCATGAATAAAAAAAAAACAAACTTCTGTCCCATAATAGTTGATACATTTACATAGAAATTTCATACACTAAATGTACCAACTATTATGGGACAGAAGTAGCATGAAATTAAATAGATTATATAAACAAGAACAATAATGAAATATTACATTTGTCCCAAAATAGTTGATACATTTGCCTATAAATTTCATGAACTAAATGTGACAACTTTTATTAGACAGGTAATATTTCCAAAAATATTTTTATTTCTGGTTTTAGTTGAACAAAAAAAAAAAAAAAAAAAAAAAAAAAACAACAAAAAAAATTTCCTATTTTGTCTTGAACTTTTTTTTTGTTTTTAAATCTGAAATATTTATGAAAGTTTTATTCCGATTAAACGGATGAAAGTGAAAGTACTTTTTAAACATTTAAAAAATTCGATATGCAGTTAAGAGTTTTAGAAATTTAATATCCTTCCCCTCAAATCTGTAGTGAATTGAAACCATTTATTAATTATAATGTTATTTATATTACTACTTCTGTCCCATAATAGTTGTGACATTTAATGTTTAAAATTTATATGTAAAAGTAACAATTGTTATGGGACAAAAGATAGC
Organism: Doryteuthis pealeii; assembly: GCA_023376005.1. Classification (NCBI taxonomy): domain Eukaryota; kingdom Metazoa; phylum Mollusca; class Cephalopoda; order Myopsida; family Loliginidae; genus Doryteuthis; species Doryteuthis pealeii. The sequence continues at coordinate 53,162,422 of CM042145.1, read as the reverse complement.
ACTTTAAAATTAGACGTTTTATTTCTAATTTTAGTTGATTAACAATGTTCAAAACAATGTCTAAAATTGTTTGACATATTTAAGTTTGATTCTTGGTAGAAAAAAAAGGTTTTTTTCCAGCTAAATGATACGAGAAAAATTTATCAGTGAGGGAAAAAGAAAAGTTTTTTTTTTATATTTTTCTCAATTTAATCTGATCTATTATAATAAGTTAAATAGAAAAGTTATTTAATTTATTCTAATTTCAAAAGTATAAAAAAAAAAAAAAAATCACTTCTTTTGGATATGTGAATTGAATGGTGGGTGGGTTGGTGAGTGACAACAGGAATACTCCCCCCACCCCAAATAAACCCAAAATCTTGTTTATGGAGATGATATATATATATATATATATATATATATATATATATATATATATATGTGGGTATCTCACATCAAGGAAAATGTCCTTCCTTGGTTATTATTTCTTGAAGTTTATCATAAAAAATAGTTGATAAAAAAAAAAAAAAAAGTTAATATTCACACATTTGTTCATCCTTCACCCAAACTAACATTCTTCACAAAGTTGAGGAGTCTCTTTGACAGATTCTAAAAAAAAAAAAAATGTTTTTTTGTCGAGTCCGTTAAAGAAAAAAAAAGCCTGAAAATTATTGGAGAGTTCTTTTGATAAATGAATTGAAATAATAAAAAATAAATAAGTTATAAATTATCCCATCACCCCACCTCCTCCGGCTGGAATTAGTATTTTCTTTTTAAATTAATCTATCCAGCTGGTATAAATGGAATGTTTGCTTATATACAGGGCCGGTGCATCTAGGGGGGGGGGTATCATGCCCCCCTCCCCACAATCTATGATATATGCTACTATATTTCATAAAGTAGTATTCATAGAATATATATGAAACTTGGGCTCCCCTGAAGAGGGGATTTGGGGGTGGTAATGCACCGGCCCTGATTATATATGTTAAGATAAATGTATATTTGTATCTGTAGGGTTTTTCTTTCTTTTTTTTTAAATGTCCAACACATAAAGTGAAAAAAAAAAAAAAAGTCCTTTAAATATTACTTATAGTAAAGAAAAAAAAATATACATGAAAATAAAGTGAATAAATATAAAAAGTAAAATGAAGAATATTTGATATTCCCTGTTAGAAAAATCGGATGAGCAGCATCAATGAGGGGGGGGGGTTAGTGCTATTGATCTTCCCATAAAGAAATTAATTGAATGAAATTCATTTCAATAATCAAACTTTTATACTTAAAAAAAAGAAGAAGAAAAAAAAACTTTCATTCAATTTTTCAGCTTAAAAAGAAAAAAGTAAAGAAAATTTTAAAAAATCCCTGAAGAAGAAAAATTCTAAAATTTCTCAAACTCATAAAAATTATTTTTTTTTTTTGAGTGGACAGAATCCCACCTGATAAGGAATTAAACTTTCTTTTTTTTTAAACTGTTAATTTTTCTGTTCTTTAAAATTCACATGAAAAAGGCAATTATATGGACATAACGGAAGAAAAGAACTTCCATTTGTATTGGCACATAATTTGAAGATTTTAAAAATGGACATGATCGAAATTTAAATTTGACCTGAAAAATGAATTGTTAAAATTCTTTTTTATATCTTGTAAATTAGTAAAAAAAAAAAAAAAATTGTAAGGGGTGGGAAGAAAGGAAAAAAAGAAAAAAGTCTGCTCATCACAGATATGGTGATTTGGGCGGTAAAGAACGATTATTTGTTGCAGAAAATTCCAGAAATGAAATATAAAAAAAAAAATTTGGTCTTAGATGAAATAATGATATTCAATTGTTGTCAATTTCTTGGGGTTTTATTTGTTTTAAATTTAAACAAAGAAAAACCCAAGATTTACAATGATGAAGAAATATAGGTGCACATAAATATATGTGCATAGACATCTATATATCCATCAGATTTTCTGGCAACTGATTGCTTAAAAAAAAACCCACTGAGGTTTGAAAATGTGTCTTAAGCAAAATTTAAATTCAAAAAACACAAAATGCACACATCTCCAACACGAAGTAGAATTGAAAAATTAGCTGACACAGCATTCACATTATTTATTCAAAACATTTTTCATTTTAGATCACAGTATCCTGATTTTTTTTTTCTTTTTAAAAGAATATTCTTGATTCCAAATGTTTTTTCTCCTTTGTTCCCCTTCTCCATCCAGACAATTTAATTTCTCTGTGAAGTCTTTGATAATGTCAACACACTTTTAATAATGGATAAATAAGAGATTTGAACTCGTTAAATACGCCAGCTGACCCAGAAATATTCACTGGTTTGCAGAAGCTAAAAATCAAACCTATAAACTCGTTTCTTATTCTCTTAGTGACATATTTTTATTATTGTTTTATACGACTATCAGTATACATAGCATTTTTATATGATACATTGTCAATTACTTATTATTATTCATAATGACTGACAAAGCTTCATCTACAAAGAAATAAAAAAATATACCGTTAATACTACTAGTGAACAAATCCTGGAAGCAGCAGCAGCCGCCTAGAAAACAGCAACTGTATGGCCACTTAGCTCCCATCTCACCCACCATCCAAATAAGACAAGCAAGACATTGCTGGAGAAGGACAAACTCATAAGCGACATTCTCCTCTGGACTCTTACACATAGATCTACCATTGTTGGTCGACCAGCATTACAACTTACATTCATTAGCTCTGTATGGACACTTGATGCCATCAAGAGGATTTAACAAGAATGATGGCCGATAGGGACGGATGGTGAGAGTGAGGAGTCAAGGGAATCTGTGCTGTTGGCACGCCTTGATCATGATGATGATGATGATGATGATTAGGGTGTAAAACAATAACAATTTGATCAATTCAAACTTTAAAACATTTTTTTTATTGTTTTTAAATCAATCTAAGATATTATTTGTTGGTATTTTTAAGATGAAACTTGATGTGAATAATTTTAATTTTTAAAACTGTTGTCATCATTTTTATTGTGTTGTTAATAACAACATGTTTTGGCCACTGTATCTTCTGGCCTTCCTCAGGTGTTCTCTGTGTATCCGATCATAGTAACGATCCAACGTGGGAAATCATTTTTAATAGTTTGACTGTTGATCAAACAGGTGTCAAAGAACTTTTGAAGATCTCATTTACAAAGGCTGGAGGATATAGCGTTTGAAATGTTATGTTAATAACTACCACAATAAAAATGAGGATAACAGTCCGAAAAAACAAAATTATTTAATCTAAGATATCTTGTTTTTTTTCTTTTGTTTTACACTTTTGGGGAGAGAGAGAGATTTTTTTCTTCTTCAGGTTTTCAAATGGATATCAAATTGGAAGTTATGTGTTGATAATACCAAAGATGAAATAAAGATATCTGATCATCTGGTGGGTGTGGGTAGAAAAATAAGAATAGAAAAAGATTTGGAATGTTACTGATAATGTTCCACTTGATCCAAACTTTTTAATTTTCAACTTTTTATTGAACATCAGCAGTTATGAATATGAATGCTTGTGTATTACCTATGTATGTATGTTGTGGTTTCTTTTTTTTGTTTTGTTTCCTTTTATTAAAAAAAAAAATATTGTGTGTGGATATCATGAAATTACACACCCTCTCACACACACACATTCATACATACATGCACCTCTATATACTACCCACCCTGGTTAACCTTCCCACCCTCACTGAATATTTTGAGAGGTTATCTAGTTGTGGGCGTTTTTGGTCGTGTAGGAGTCTTTGGTGTTGTGGGTAATCGTCGATTAGCCCCCATCCTCGTAGGATTAGGGGTAACACTTCTTGATGGATTTGGTGTCACACTTCGTGGCCTTACTGGAGTTGAGGCTCCTGACCCCGCTTGCGATGACCTGCCGTAAGATGTTGGCGTTTTCGGTCGAGTATTACTATTGACAGGGGTTGAAGTTTTAGGGTTTCGTGGAGATTTCGTTGAAGACAGACTGTTTGACGACGAACTCAGGCGCTTGCTTCTACTTAGGCTTCCTGTGGAACCTGGATGAAGAGGAGGAGAAGAAAAAGAATTAAGGTTTTTTTAAATTTTGTTTTAGATTTGTAAGTTTGGTTTAATGGCATATGTGGGTTATTTAATGTCAACTCTTTATATATAAAATATACAGGATATGATTATGAATAATTTAACATAACTATCTAACATAATGTATATATAATGAACACACACACACACAAAAAAAAAAAAAAAAAAAAAGCACATATTCTCCCAAATTAATATATATATATATTATATATATATATATATATATACACACACACACACACGTTTTGTAATGGATTATTTTGTGGTAAAAATTTTCTTTGTTCTTTGCAAAAACAAATTGTTAGGGCACGAGATTACAGTTAGTAATCTATTTTGCTTTTCAGGTTTATTCTCATAAGTTTTTATAAGTTGTTAAAATCAAAACTAAAAAAAAAAAGAAAGAAAGAAAAAATACCCCCCCTAACTTTTTTCTTTCATCATACATTAATTTGGTTTTAAGCTCAAAGTTTAATGTTTATTTAATAACTTATTTCATTTGATTTCATTTTAATATAATTTCTCTTTTTTTTTTTTTAAACCTTTTCTTCCAGACTTTTTAGACATCTCGAGAGACCAAAACAGAAAACAAAATAACGGCCTGTTACAAAAGACAAAATAATGAATTGATGCAACAACAATAAAGATAAAATAATTATTAATATTTTGTCATTTTTTTAGATATCAAATGTAAAGAGAAAGATATTTCTCTTTCCGTTGATGTAATTACAATATGTAAAATAAACAGAAAAAATTTTATTTGATTTTTAAAGGATTCTTTTAGACAAAAAATCTATATAAAAAATAATTTGCTAGTTTTAGAGTTGCACAAAAAGTTTTGTCTTTTCAATAAAAAAGGAAAAAAAAAAAAGAAAAGTATTATTCATGAACGATATGAAATTTGATTGAAAAGTTGTCCAATTTCTTTTTGTTAGTAAACAATTGAACTATTTTCTTTTTTAAAATGTTTGTTCCAGTTTAATAAGAATTCTTTAGAATGTTTACAACTTTTTAGTTTCTTTGTTTAATGGCATTTCAATATTCATGGGTTATTTAATGCCAAATACATTCTTTTAGAAGAACAAGTACTATTTAACCCATAGATTCTGTGATAGTGTGGCTCTCATAGCTTAGATGTTAAAGCAGCTGGTATGAAAGAAATAGGCTTTCTTGAAGCAAAAAAAATGAAATGTGACTGAGTCTCATAGGGAAACTGGTTTTATTTTTATTTCCAGTATTTAATATTCTTCACTGTCGTAAATATGATGACCCAAATGAACTTGCGGTGGAAAAAGCAACTAAAATTAAGATTACGAAAGATAATAAAATTCAAAATTAATAAAATTTTAAATAGAAATTTTGACTAATATATTTTTTTTAAAGATGAAAAAGTTAACATAAAAGTCAAAATAAATTTTGTTGTTGTTTTACAGTAGCTCAATGTAAGGCATTTTCCTATTCACTGCTCATTGACCAATTTAATGTTAATATATAGAAACATCGCTAGGATGTCCCATTGTGACGTGGGATTGTGTAAAATTTGCTTTTCAAAATATCAGAATTAAAAGTGTTTTATTGTTTTCATGATATTGTATGACACACAATTGCTGATCAAATTATCAGGTTTTTTTTTTTATTAACTGACTTGTTTGAACATTTAAGCAGTAGCTCAATGTAAGGCATTTTCCTACTGACTGATCATTGACCAGTTCAATGTTAATGTACAGAATCATCTCTAAGAGATGGTGTAGATTTGTGTAAAATTTGTTTTTCAAAATATCAGAATTAAAAGTGAGAGTTTTATTGTTTTCATGATATTGTATAATGACGCACAATTGATGATCAAATTATCAGTTTTTTTTTTTTTTTTTTTTTTTTTTTTTTTTTTTTTCATATATGATTAATTGACTTATTTGAACCTGCACTATATTTTGTAAAATTAAAAAAAAAATTCATCTACTCAACAAGGATTTAAAAAAGGATTATTTGTCTGCAGTGAAAGTAACCCTTTCACTGCAGACAAATAATCCTCACCAATGAATTGTAGAAATGAAGAGAATTTTTTTTCTATGAAATTTTCAAAGAACAGAAAATCTTGTTAGAATTATTGACATTGATATTAAACAATAAAAGTTAATATCAAACGTTGTTGGTTGTTTTATGGCATATCAACCCCTTTTGGGTCATTTAATGCCGAATCAAGTCATTTTGATAAACAAAGGTTGTTTACAGTATCAAACAGGTTTATCTTAACTTCGGTAATCTAACAGGAATTGGGGCTTTCAGTGGGACTTGACTCTAATAAATATTGTTGGTAAATATTTTCAAAAATCTCAATTTGATTTTCATGTTTATAAATAATTCATAAAAATCCTGAAATAATTTTGACTAAAACTATTTTGGTATGCAATTCATGTGCGATAAAATTGATTTTGTATTTGATCTACTTAAACCGCATTTGATTAATTTCATTTCTTTTAATATAAATCTTTAATTTTTAATCTTTTTTTCAATTTTTAATCTTTAATTTCTTTTAATGATAAATGATATCATTTTTGTTAACTATCTTTTTGGTTGATGTATTTTTAATTTACTCATAAATTTAACAAATTATTTTCAGATTTGTATAATTCTAATTTATTTTTAATAGAAATATAAAAATGTTTTATTCAAACCAGGATAAACAAATGATATATTCAGATTGCATACTAAATAAAATTTGACTTTTGTAGATTACATTGGTACATAGATCGAATACCAAAATAACACCATTATTTCTTTATTCAAAAATTGTTTTGTTTTTTTTGAAAAACCAATGAAGTTTTTGTCAAACAGAATTAGTAGTTCTTAAAAAAACAAAAACTTTTTAATTTTTTGCAAAGTAATATTCTGGAAGATTGCCAGACATCTTTCGTAGTTGATATGTCTAAAATGAAAAATCTATTGTATACAAGATTGAAAATAAAAACGTACTGATCACACAAAACATTAAATTCAATTTCATTTAAAACATTTTATGTGCATTAAGTGATTCACAAAATATATTTAATACAAATGAATAAGACAAATTAAGTTGGTGATTAATATAAGCACAAAGGTGTTTAAACATATATATAGTACAAGTAGGAATTTGTGGTCCACATTGGAATGTGAATGACATCACAGAAGAAATGTGAATGCATCACACAAATTTGAAGTCCAAATGATGTGGAAGAAAGGTGTAAGGATTATCTTCCCTTACTTGCCACAGTTTACTGTTAGGTGGTGTTGCGAGCTGAATATTTAAAGGTGGTCCCGCGAAAGTCAAATCCTTTTTCTCTTGGAATTTACAGCCTTCAGAACGACATACGGATTGTGTCTCCGTCCATCCAGAAACAGAAACGTGTGTACTTGTAAGCAGGCTTTTTATATGCTGTGGTTTGGTGGACAAGTTACGCAAGGCTTTCTATGCAGTAAGTCACAAACTTTTCTTCATGTTCCTCAAATCATCTTCTCTTAAGACATTTATCGATTCTGTTTTGTATTCTTTCTGTTGGACTTTGCTTAGACAATAAAGTCTGTTTGTTATAACTCTTTGTTGGGATTTGTTTAATGGATATGTTCTGTGTTAGGTTGCTCTCTTTTAGATAACCTAATGCAGTATAAGAAACACTTCACAAATTCTTATAAAGGAATTTTATGGTACACCTGGATTTCATTAAAAATTCTGCATGCATTGATTGTGGGACAAATATGGTAGCAGTCTGTGGCACATTGGAAAAATGTGCCTGCCAGTGAGTCACATCAAAATTGTTTTAAGAAGTACACGTACATGAGGCGAGTAAACAGATCAGACATTTTTTTTTGGTCAATCCTGTTTCACTTGCGTACACACGCATACACTTACAAACTCTGTGAGCGCAGGTGGAAAATTCCAAAAAATGAAATTCAAAAGCGTATTGAGGGTTTTCGAATCATATTAACCTTTTTGTGAATTTATGAGAGAAATGCTGAAAAGTTCTCAGACCAACAAAAAAAGAAAAGAAAAGAAAAATGAAGTGCTAAGTGTTTTGAATGTGGCATAAACATGTAGAATAGTAAAAATTTTGGTTGGGAAGAGAACTTTTCGGCACCCCATCATGTGATGACTTTCAAAACATTACATATTTCATAATAGTACAGTACATGGTACACATGTGGGCATGCCTACAAAGTCAGAAAACAGCATAGCTAACATGACTTTTGGAAACATTTTCTCACACTCAGAGTTGCTGAGGCATAGAATAAACTGTCTGCATCCATTGTTGGATAACAAAACACTGCATCGTTCAAAACCTCCATACTTCCTGTAATTCAACAACACTATACCTGATACCCCCCCCCCTTCATATACATATGCATGCGTATGTGCGCATACATGTCTATTATGACTGTATGCGCACATCATTTTCCTGACATTAGTACATTATTCTATGTATCATACATGAACCTTTGATGAGTTGTGCTGCAATTGAACACTGTACGTAATCAATTACATTATCATTTTATATTTTACATCAGTTTTATTTTGATAGAAGAAATCATTTCTTTGTTTTGAATTATTGAGACAGGATTAAATGCAAAAATAAATATCTGTTTATTTTAAAAGGGAAAGAAAAAAGAAATTGTGTTGTAGTGGGAAGCTACAGTAATTGAACTTGCAACCTCTAGATTGTGAGTGATGGCTCTTGGTAGGCCTCCTGTCACCCTCTGTTAGTTGGGGTGGTAAGCTCCATCCAAAGTGAAATACCAGGGTGAATCATTGGTCTTAGCTGAGAGAATTGGTTGTCTGTGAGAAGACCTAAAGAATTTTTTTTTTCAAAGAATTTTATGCAAATGCCCACCAATATGGACCATAAATAACCACTAGTACATAGAAATATAAACAAAGGATTTTATGCAGGATTTCAACTTATGATTTTCTTTGAAATATTAAATTTAGAAATTACTTATGTATATAAAGTTACTTATGAACAGGTAACAATTTACAAACAAATATAAGTTACTGTTATATATATTATCTGGTTAGTATGTCATCTATTTAAGATTTAAAATCATAAATTGATATAATTTAAATAATAAATACAAATGAGAAATGGTGCAATAAAAAATTTAAAAAGTTCTTTTAGGTGAATAAATAAATAAAATACACACACCAAAAAAAAAAAATTTAAGGAATTAAGCTCAAAATTATATTTAAATGTGAAAAACAAATTATATATATATACATATATATATATATATATATATATATATAAATAATGAATGAATAAATAAATGAATAAAAAAAAAAAGAAAAATCACTACACCAAAATGCATACATTATCTTCAGGCAAAGAACGCACAAAAAGCATTTTTGTTTTTTTTAGGCAAATGACAACATTCAAAGACAATGTGAACAAAACCAACAAAAAACAAAAAAACAAAACCCAACATACAGACATGCAAAGCGGAAGGTTAAGAAAAAGAAAAAAAAATTGGTTGTGAGAGAAAAAGAATATAACCAAACACAGTGAAAGTTAGTAAAAAAAACGCTTTAAAAGATCTTTATAGCTGCTGTTTTGGAAAATGGAAACGGATTTTGTGTATGTGAGAGAGAATAGGCAGAAAGGTGTGCTACCTACCAAATTCAGGGTGATCATACAGTGTGGAGGAGGAGCTGGCCAATGACAAATTTATCATAGAGGTTCCCACTTTAGAACGTCTTAAGGGAGACGAGTAACTGCCAGCTAGAAACAAATTCATTTGTCCATTCCGTTAGTAATGTTGATAGTTATTTGGAAATCAAGTACAATATAAAGTAGGTGTGTGTGGAGGGAGGGTAAGGGAGGAACAGAGAAGTGACCAGGGTAGAGATTAGGGAGAAGGAAACAAGTTCATTGCTGAGAAGAGAAACAAAATCCATTCTAATAAATTGAATTGTCGAATTAGAAAAGTTGGCTATTGTAATAGAGAAAAATAAATGTGCATGTTTATTTGGTTTAAAACGGCATGTCAACTCTTGTTGGGTTATCTATTACCAAAGAGTTTTTGTTTTTTTTGCAAGCAACTATAGGATTTCAATTAACTATTCCTATTTAATTATTTAAAAACAATGATAACTTCAAATAACTATTCGTACAGTCCATCACTGAGACCTTATTGTGAGTTTTACTCAGTAAGTATTTCCATTATACTGTTGAAATCTTTATTTTGCACATAAAATAGAATTTTCACTCTATCCGCTTATCAAAACTATATTCATCTTCCAATAACATTAAAACATTGTGTTTAATAAAATGGCCTCAATGATGTTGTGAACTGTTAATCTTATTATAATGGAGATTATCTGTCAGTAACCGAAACTATGTCATTACTAACATCATGATTTTCTTAGTTATTCAAGTTTTATTCTTAACGATTATAAAATAGTCATTATTCATCATATTCATCAATGATGTCTAGAGTTAAATTTGACACAAAACTGCCCATGTTATTAGTATTTACCACATACCCCACATGTACGGGTTAGGCACAAGGCCCTATTAATGTGGGACCACTCACGAACCGAAGCTCATGGGTGACGAGGGCAAAAAATGTGTGGATCCCGTCGGCATTCCCCCTTAAGGGGGTCGCCTCAGGCACTGGGCAATAACCCCAGCCCTGCCCATTTAAATCAAGGGAGCAGGTGTTATCTGGGGTGGGGGGATAGCCCCCTGGGATCAATGCTGTTAATTTACATTAACAAACACAGGCTCCAAAAAGTCCATGTTATTGATGCATTTAAAATTCTGAAATATGTGTTATATATCTCTAAGAAATAAAGATTTGCAGAGTATTTGGTGGGAATAATTTGCATAATGATTTTAACAAAACTGGGTTTAATAAATGATTATTTGCTGTTACTGATTTCTAATACCATCATGTTATTCTCAAACATATTAAAAGCAATTCTATATAGAATTTTATATTGAAATCAATTAAAATAACATTAAAATAAGTGTAATATTTTTTATTCATTCTTATTTAGTTTTGTTAATCTTTCTAATTTAATATATTTTATTACATTAAAACTTAAATACTTGTGCCCAGGGGGGGGGGGTGCATACTTTTGCTAATACAAATAATTTGTGGAGTAATAGCTTTAAATCTCCATATTTAATGCAATCTCAATGTTTTAAAGAACCAATGTATTAATAAAATATAATCATTTCAAAAATTATCTGAAATAAATTTATTTGACCCAAAGACGGGACAGTGAGAGGGGACGGTAACAGGTACCCCCCCTCCGCCTCAACTCTGGGAGTAATGACAACCAAAAAGTGACTTCACATTCCCCAAAGCTGCAGAACTGGAATTGGTTTGGTTTGGTTTATGGCATATCAACCTCAGTGGGTCATTTAATACCAATAAAGTTTTGAAATAAATTCATTCTTAATGGATACTCAATTTTTTTTATAAATACATTTTTCTATTTAACCCACAGATGAGACCCTAACAGATACTACCACTCCTGCAGAACTGGAGCCTCACCACTGGGTTGAGTTTAGTGTAAACATTGTTTATTTGGTTGGAATATTCTATCCTTTTTACATCCATGTAAATGTGTGCATATACATATGTAGATATGTGTGTGTGCGCTTGTGTATGAATGAGTATATATGTTTAGTAGCAAAAAAAACGCCCTCCAGGCAATGCAAACATTTATTTTTGAAAGATATTGCCTCAGTTAAAATTCAATTTCAAAAAATGGGTTATCATAAGTAAAATCAAATTTATTAAAGGAGTAAAAAATAAAACAATTTGAAATGGAAACCTAGTTGTGTCCCCCCCCCCCCCTTTTGGCCCAATGAAGGTGGGTTTGAGAGGCAAATATTATTCCAGTGATGAGGAAGTGAAGACTGTAATGAAGAAGTGGCTCAAAGAACAGTCAACAGAATTTTACGGGGCAGGATGAAACCTGGCTATTGAGAGAAGTAGGGATGTGATCCACAGAGGACCAGCTTCATTTTGATCTACAATACCTGTTCCTGTGTTGGTAATTATACCTGTCCTAAATAAAATGGTATTACTTTTTGATTCATCCTTGTAATTATTTCAAATATTTTACACATAAATTTTACACAAAAATCGTAGGTTTAAGTTAACTTCTTGTTACTGAAAAAAAGGGCGAGAGACTTTGCAAATTGTTTTGAAAAGTGGAAAAGTTGCTGGGATAAATGGGAAATCCCAACAGAAATATTTTGAAGTGAACTAATTTGCCATTATCCTAGGTAGGCCAGTTTTTCTTAACATAAAAATCAGGTGTTTTATATAATTGATCAAACTTTGATCCCCTCCACCCAAACTGATTGATTCCTCAAACAATTTTTATCTTTTTAAATTTTCTTTTCCACATTAAATTTTTATTGAAAATATCTAATGGAATCTTGGTTCTTGAACATAATTCATTCCAAAATTACATTCGAGAACTGATTTGTTCAAAAATTGAAACAATATTTCCCATAAGAAATAGTCAAGTGGATTTATACATTCTTGACCATCAGATGAATTCCTATTTATGTGTCTACAGTTATATATTATATAGAAAGATGTGTATTTAAACAACAGATAACATATAAAAATGTAAATACAAAAATTATTTGTATATCAGTTTGGGGTTTAAATTTTTTGAAGCGACCCCTATTTGCTTTGAAAGTGAATGTCCTTTGACCTTTGTAACAGAAGTTTCATTTAGGAGATGATTGTCTTTGGTTTGCCTCAGAAGTCATTTATCTGGACTTCCATTTTCATCAGCATGGCCCCCGTGTGTGTGTTTGAAGTCCAAAAATTTGTTTGATAACAAAGGCCGTTTTATTCAAATATTTTGTTCAAACTGAGTTGTTTGAGTTCAAAGTCATTCAAGAACTGAGGTTCCATTGTACAAAGATATTTATTAATCATTAAGAAATCCTTAACATAAGTTTGGATATAATCATAGAATATCAGTTAAGTAATTATTTAACAGTTTAAAGACAGAAATTCAGTTGTTAACTTATTCTCCAAAAATTATTTCCCTTGAATTGCACTTAGCATAATGGTTATAATCATGCAAAATGGAATTGGTGACTCAAATTCAAATCCTAGATGAAGCGGTTTGCGCTTCCATTTGTGCTAATGCCTTTGGGAAAGGCATGAATCCATCTGTCTTCCTTCCAGCTATTGATAAATAATAGGGTTGATTGGGTCAGGCTACCAATCTGGGAGAAGGAAAACTGAATTCAAACTAGATTTACCCAACTTAAAATTGACCTTGTGTCACCCAACCTCTCCTATTTCTTAATAGATATTCAATCTCTGTAATATGTTTGAAAAAATATCAATAAAACCCTGAGCCACATGAGACACCCCAATCCTTGGTTTCTGATTGAAACATAAAATGTAATTGGATTACATTTTATAAGCAATAGCAATGTAGAAATTGGAATATCCCAGACAGAATTAGGGCCACAAATACCGGAGCTTTGTACACTACCACAAATACCCGTTGCTTGTGCACGGGGCCTTAAATACTGGCTGCTTGAGTTCAAAGGGTTAGATAATTTATATTGATGCTAAAGTAAATTTTATTTAGTGTTGATATATCTCCAACTAGTGTTTATGAATGATAGTGAAGTGAACTCTGATTAAATGTTTTATTTTTAATCTTATATAAATGGTCTACAGAAATTATCAGAGCAGCAGATCAAAGATTTTGTAAAACAAAGCAGAATTCATTTTTAATATTTTTAAATTAATGAGGAAAGTTTCTTTGTTTAATTTTGAAAAAAAATTATTTGAAAGTTGTCATTTAGATTTGAAAGGTATTAAAGAAAAAAAAAAAAAAAAAAAAATTGATTTTAGTTAAATTCGAGAAAGTGCAGAAAGGAAGATCCCATCACAAATAAACAAGCGATTTTGTATTAAGTGAAGAAAAAAAAAAAAAAAAAAAAAAAAAAGCAAAAAGTTCTGTTAGTCTAAAAACCAACTTTTACTAATAACAATACGATTGTTAGAATGGTTTATACACAGTAAAGAGAATTTTTCCTTTTGGGTTTTTTTTAATAGAAAGGGGAAAGAAGTAAATAAGAAACATCATGCTGAAAAATGCAAAAATTAGAGTGAATTTTTCGCTTTTCAAAGAGAAAAACATTTTTTTAATCATCTTTTTAAGAAAGACAAAAAAAAAAAAAAATTATTTAAGACCTTGAATTCAATAATTGACAATTAGAAAAATTTTGGTAATAAAAAAAATAAAAACCAAAGAAGGGGATGAAGAAAGTCTTGAAGTGTTTTTATTGGTTGCTGCAAGTTTTATCAGCTGACTAGCAGAGCTACTGTGCATTGCCCAGGATTTAAAAATACACCTCTTATCTAGATTTATAGAGAGATAAATCATTTTTTCCCTATATATTTGTTTTATTGTCTAATTCTTTATATATTCTTGTTTTTAAGTTGTTTATTTTAATTATTATTATTCTTAGTATTTTTTTCCTTTTATTTATTTTTTATTGTTTTATCCTTTATTTATCCAACGTGTTTACCCTAGGTAGGATGTAATACAAAGTAATAAGTATGGGGTATCTAGCAAGGATCAAAATTGCTATTCAGTTGTAATGGATCCACAAGACTACCTTGCTAACCATTACACCATGATGGGACACACTAATATATATACTAAGTATATCAAAAAGTTTTAATTGGGAAATGAAATTGATTAATCTTAAAAATAAACTTTTCAAAATACTTTTATGATTATTATAAAACTTATGTAATGTGACAATTTAGTTTTCTTGATATTTTATTTCTTTGGCATTTTTTGCAAAGCAAATTCAATAAAAGTTTTCATACATAAAAAAAAACTTTTCTACTTGGTCCAATAGAAGATGATGAATTCCTGTGTCATGGGCAGCCATTATATTAATTAAATATCATCATCATCAGGTCGTGTTGGTATCCATGACAACCTATCATCAACCATCCCTATCTGTTATCGCCTCGGGAGGTCTTCTGTGCAGCACCTGGAATCCACACAGAGCTGATTGATGTAGGTCCTTGCAGGGCGGCCCACACTGGTGTGCCCATGTGCAAGTTTCCACAGGAGAACATCGCTTATGAGTTCGTCCTTGATTCTTCAACTTCTCCAGCAGTACTGAACAAATTAAATATAAGATGAATTCATATTGAATCTTAATTCTAAATTTTCAGATTTTATTGATGTTTTTTGTTTCAGCAAATATCACTTGCAGTCAAAATGACAAACACTTTTTTGTTTTGTTTATAAAAAGAAAACAAGAGACTTCTTCAACCGGATAATTCTTGGATTTTTATTTTTTGTTCTTCAATAGATCAAATAAATCCACCCCAAAAAATCTTATATTAAGATGCTCGAAGGTCTGTATAAGGAAATAAAAAGGATTAGTGTAGTTTCATATTTATACAGAATGGTATTTATGATGATCAGAATCGTATTCATGCAATCCGGAAAAAAAACAAATAAAAAAAACAATTGGTATGAAAATTGGCAGAGGTAAAAATTTAAGCAGGGCAAGCGACGACGCCATAATTGATGGCAAAAATAACTAAAAGATTACTAGAGTTATTCCCCTTTAATCGCATTTGTGACTATCCGAATGTGGTAGGATATTTGAAGGCGAATAGTGTAGCAAATTCGATTCTTTATGGTTGTCTCATTATTGTAGACTTATACAAGACACGCTTAATAAATAACAAGATTTACCTTGTGGTTGAGATAGTAGTGATTGTATTCAAATCTAGGTGAAAGATTGGTGCATCAGAAGTTTCCTATCCACAAAACCCCCACCCCCTCCGATTTGGTCTTGGTTTTGTTTGTTTTGTTTTATGGCATATCAACCTGACTGGGTCATTTAATGCCGATAAAGTTTTGAAATAAATTCATTCTTAATGGATAATCAAATTTTGTTCATAAACCCATGTTTTTCTATTTAACCCATAGATGGGACCCTAACAGGTACTACCACTCTGGGTCAGAGTGGACAAGGGAGCAATGGTGATGAAGGAATGCTCCACATTCCCCAAACCTCCAAAACTGGAACCTCACCATCAGATAGAGTTTAATGTCATACCCAGGACATGAAGACCCCCAGTCACCGCCTTCTAGCACCCATATGATGAAAAGGATTGGGGCTTGCCATAAGGGCAATAGGGTTGGGGCAATCATATAGGTGCTAAGGCTTGATGTGACCAGATGATTGATCAGAGGGGGCCTCTCTGACTGCCCTTCTAGCCTAAGTAAGGGTCTAAGTAGAGTGTTGCATGTCATGGATTGCTTATCCATCAGGATTCTGTCCTTAAGCATCATGGGTCGCCATCCACTGTCAACAGGTAGCCCCATTGGGGAGGGGAGGTTCTTACCCCTCTGTCCCATTTGGTCTTGTGATATTCTGAGTTTCATATAAATCCTTAAGATTTTAACAACATAAAAAGTCTTTTGAAATATTTAGACTTGTTTTGTTGTACATTTTACTAGAAAGACATCTAATAATACAGAAAGATATCTAATAATTAGTGTGATCCAGCCCCCCCCCCACACATCTGCCCCCTCGATTTGAAGAGACAGGACAGGGTTTATTGCGAAGTGCCTGAGGTGCCTCAAAAAGGAATGCTGAAGGGATTCACACAATTTTTAAACACTGGCAACGCATGAGTTTCGGTTTGTGCCCCTAATTTTTAGCCCCTCCAAGAAGTTTTTATCATATATTTTGTACAATGAACAGAAGGTGTGTTGTGTTCAAAAATATATCTTGTGTAATGACTTTTTGAATTGAAAAATTGGTTCATTACATTAGGATATATTGGTTGATATTATAGTCTGTGCATAAAGCAAGGAGGGTCAAAATGGCAATTATCTTGCCTTGTGGATTTGAGGTTTCCAAAAGGTTACTACTCACTACAACAAACACCTAAGGAATGCTGGATGGCTGAAATGTTGGGAATATAATATCAACCAAGATGAGGACATTAGACTACTTCAGAGATTCTGATAAAAATAATATTCTCATTAAAAATATAAAATAAAATAAAAATTCAATGTTTGAAGCATCTCTAAAATATCTCATTTAAATTCATTGATAATTAATAGTTCCTATTTGGATCTTTGAAAAACATCTTATCCTTTTGTAGAAAATAAAATAAAATATTTATCATAAATGAATATTTAAGTCAGGTTACTTCATTTCTGAAAATAGAATATATATCTATAATCTAGGGGGGGGGGTATATTAAATACTTTTATTTTGAAGATACAAACCAATCTAATTGTTTGGGATGGCTGGAAGGTTAAAAGCAAGGAAAAAAAAGTCAGGCAACCACTCCAAAGAAAAAATGCTGTTTAAGCAGCTTCTTATAACCGCTGGCATTCAACGTGTGTCCCCCATCAAGGCAAACTGTTTACTACATGCATATTAGCAGCCAACTATAGAATTGCTGGTGACAGCAATAATGCAAACAGGACAGGAAAAGGTTGGATATTGATTTACTGGCAAATTACATTCACAGGAAAAGGCAGCCATTTTGTCAATTTTTTTGAAGGAAAGAAACAAACAGACAGCCATTTTGTTTTTTTTAATTTAATCATGCTATTATGAGAGAAATAACCAACCAAACACAAACAAAAGTAACAAACGAAATATTCTAAAGAAATGTTAGAATTTATTTTTCTATATCATTAGTTAGACAAAATAAATAAAACAAAATACAGGATGTTCATAAAGTCTTGCAGCAGTTTTAAAATTGAAAACTCATGCTGTACAAATGATAGAATCATTTAGTAAAAACCAAATGAAAGTTCAACTCTTGAAGTTTTAGTTTTTATGTACATTTTGATTATTTCATTTTAACAAGACTGACATATTTGTTGTTACAATTTTAAATCTGTTGCAGGACGTTATAGACACCCTGTATAATGTTTTCTATTAAAAAAGAATTCTTATACACAAGATACAACTTTCTAACTAAGGAACAAACAAGGTGAGAAGATATCAAACCATCCAACTTTTAAAGTGTTTCAAAATGGGGAAACAACAAACATTATTAAATTATTCATTTTTTCACTTTTGACTTTATCTTTCACTTCAATTTTAGTTGTCTGGTAATCTGAACATTAGCTACATAAATGAAAGTAGCTCATTTAAATAAATTACCTATCTCCTAATTTATGTAGTCAATGTTTGAGATTACCAGTTGTCTTTTATCAAACTAATCTAAAAATAAAGAATAAGTTCCTGGTAAGGTTTGAACTCACATTTCTCTGTCAGGAAACTTGGTTAACTGATTCAGAGGTTCTAATGATTGAGCTACAACCATTTTGTTTTATTAGCAGGTAAAGATCAAATCTCACCATTTAAATCAAATCTATTTTCTCCAATTATTGTAGGAGTATTAATAGTAACAATATGATTTTTATCTTTATTTGATGAACATTTAACCAACAAAACATTTATTGTCTAATTTAGGTCTTAGTCTTTCATTTTGTTTTATTGAATGATCAATAGAAAGAAGAACATTATTATTATAAAGAGATGTTCATTCATTCAACTTTTGTACGTGTTTGGCGGTGTTTTTCTCTCAAAAGCAAAATCTGACTGCCTGCCTGACTCATCCAGGGAACGGTTGGTAGGGTCGTGCATTGGGTGGAGATTTTTGTGTCCCGTTTTTAATACCTGATGAGTTTGACGACGCGTAACCTTCCGACAACCTCTTTTTACTGAGTGGGTCTGGAGTTTTAGATCGGAAAGCTGCACGTGTTTGTGCAACTCCATCTGCCAACACAAATGTTTCTCGAAGTTCCGTAGAAGTTCGTCCTCTGGCTGTAGGAGCAAACACATGTCACACTTAGAATTATGCAAATCTCTCTTCAACTGAAATCCTTTTTTTCAGGGTGAAAGAATTAAATTCTTTCTTATTCGGAGGGACATTATATCATTTTTGTTTTCAGAAGGTTCATTTTAGTCAAGCTATGATAAAAGTATACATTAGGGTAGGTTGATTTTTCACTTTAAAAAAATATAAAATAACATGAAACACCAAAAGTTGTGTATTGGTCTAATAAGTATGGATACCAAAAATTAGATCTTTCACTTGTACCAATTTTTGAGGAAATGGCATCAAATATTGTAGACAAAAATGCACTGAAAAATCCTTGGTTTTGCAATAATGGGGGAAGGGTATATTTTTAATTTGAACTGTAATTATAATTTTGTCATTTAATTTAATTTTGCTAAAATAAAATGACAACATTCCCTTGTTTAAATACTGAAATTCTTAGATCTTCTGATCAATTTTTGACCAAATTTTGCAAAACCGAGGATTTTCAGTGCATTTTTGTCTACAATCTTTGATGCCATTCCCTGAAAAATTGGTACAAGTTCAAGATCTAATATTTGGTATCAGTACTTAATAGACAAATACACAACTTTTGGTGTTTCATGAAATTTGATATTTTAAAAAAGTGAAAAATTGACCTACCCTATTGTACAACAACCTCTGTCCCATAAGAATTGGTTATTTACTCAGCTTTACTTAATCTGTCACATAAGTGGAGTACAGGGTTTTCACACTAATTAATGTTACTATTTATTTCATAGTAGTTGGTACATTTAGTTTATCGAATTTATATTCAAATGCAACTATCTTCCAGGACAGAGGTAGTATGATTACATCTATTTAAAGTTAAACGATCTTTTTTATAGTGACTTTTAGAAATAATAATAGAAAATTGGAAATTTCTACATTATCTCTCAACAAGTTCGTAAATTATCTATATGGACATTTTTTCTGGGGAAATACTTTTTTTTTTTTCTTTGTTAAATTCTCCACCCCAATTCAAAATATTTGGATGCAAAATTGGTTAAAATGGTTTTAAGGTTTGAAATTTGGAACTAATTTA
Source organism: Doryteuthis pealeii (assembly GCA_023376005.1). Classification (NCBI taxonomy): domain Eukaryota; kingdom Metazoa; phylum Mollusca; class Cephalopoda; order Myopsida; family Loliginidae; genus Doryteuthis; species Doryteuthis pealeii. The sequence goes on along the minus strand of CM042145.1, from coordinate 53,142,429 downwards.
ACCCAATATCCGCCAGGTTTATTCAAGGAAAATTTAAAAAAAAATTTTCTTTAATAATAATTTCTCTGAATTTTTGAGATGAGGTTTGATAATTTGTATAATTTAGATTATTCAATACAGAATAATAAACATGGAGGAGGGCTTCCAAAAATAATCCATACACAATTTAAGTTTGGTATGAATATTTATAACATTTAAAAGACATTTTATTCCATTTATGGGACTTTAGTGGAACTTATAATATAAATTTAGAAATTTCCCAGAAAATGAGATGATGGCGCCTATTGAGTTAAGTTCTCCATTTTTTTTCCTCAAAAAACCAAAAACATCAAAGGTCAAAGAATTAAGGATAATAAATTGGGTTTTTAATGGAAATAAAATGAGCAAACATAAAAAGAATAAAAAGGAAAGAACATTCAAAAAGAAAACAAATAAAAAAACAGAACCATTCAGAAAATATGTCAAAAATGTCAAAAATATCAGGTGCAAAAAACAAATTGAAATTGTTGGAAAAATGACCACAATTCATGCAACAACAAAATTTGGAAATTGATTAAGAAAAAAAAAAATTTTTTAAATCCCAATCTGATATTTTTTCCTCATCCAAATATTTTGGATTTTCTTACTTTTTAGTGAAACTTGGTTGAGTGACTAATTCTAATATATTGATTTACTTATTATATACAAACTAAGATAATGTTCTTTTTTTCTTCATTAAAAAGTGTTTTTTTTTTCTGTTTTAATAAATATCTTTTTTTTTCCTCTCTGAAGTTAATCTTTTAAATGATATTTTATTTTCATTCCCATATTTTTTCAATTCCAACTTTGAAAGATTTTTTAGATCACAGTTGTTTAGTGAAAGGTTTACAAGGTTTACAAATGCTTAAAATATTAGGGAAAAAGAATTAAGAGGAATGAAAGAAGAGATGAGGAATGAAAGAAAATGGAGAAAAATTATTATCAGAATGGAATAAAATGAAAAAAAAAAAAAAAAAAGAAAAGATGTCAATTGTTTTTATGTAGCAAAAGAAACAAAACAAAAAAAAAACATGCACCCAGAAAATTGAAATTGATTTTGTTAACAACGTCAAATACATCAACAACAAAATGCATTCTCTTCCAATTATGGACAAAAAAATTCATGGAACCACATTCAATAATTAAGAAAAGAAAAAATATATCTAAATGGGGAAGGTCAGAATTGGTCTAGATTAAATTGGAAAAAAAAACTAAGAAAAGAGAGAAAGGAAATTCAGCTGAAATCAACATTTTTGGTCAGGATTTATTTAAGGAAATAATTCCTGATAGAAATTTAAAAATGTTGACAACTTTTAAAGACTATTATTTGGAAAGCAAATAATAAAAAAGTTGTCTTAATGATCCAGACAAACTTGAAATGTGACGATTAGTAAATTATCTTCAAGTAGGAAAAGTTTCACTATTTTGAGTTCCAAGCTCAATACTGAACCTATAAAAGTAAAAATCAAAGTTACTGGTGTGGCCTATTGTTGGTATCAGCTAGACAGCAAGGGAGTCTATTCCCTTTTCACTGGCATTAGTCCTGGGAAATTGATTTTTTTTTTGTTGAGGGGAAGCGCCATACCCATCATCAGCTCCTCACTTTACCACACAGATAAGATTACCTAATCTGTGCTACTCATGTGCTGAGTTAGTGGGACCTGGAAGCTAGTGATTCCTAGGCTGGCCCCTAATATATAACTGAACTTATAAAAGAGTTCAATTTCTCAGATTTTGTTGTTAATATTTTAAATTTGGTTCTTTAATTAAGACAGGCAAGGGAAAAAAAATCATTTTAATGTCTAATATTTGAAAAAAAAAAAATACAAAAAAAAACTAGGCAGGAAAAACGGACACCATTTTGAAAAAGTTTTTTAAGATTCTTCATATAAGTAGGGAAGTAGATTATTTTAGAATAAACAGAAAAATATGGCAAAAATAGCTGAAAATTGCTATCAGATTTCTTTGAAGATACCCCTCCTCACTTCCAGATATTTGACTATATTCACATGTGGATGTAAAAGGGTTAAATTATTTAAAAATCAAAGTTTATTCTAAATATTTCCTGTGGAAAAATTTGATGATAATGTTAGGGTGGAAGAAATGATTGCCTTACCAATGTAGGTAAATGTAGACATGCTATTAACCCTCAATATATTGGAATTATGATCAATATTTGAATATCATTAATTGCAAAGAGATTTCTAAGATTTTTGTTTTTTTTATGAACACTCTTAAGTTATTTAAAAAAATGTCATTTTGCTATAGAAAATAATCTTACAGAGCTAAACAGAAAAATAAGTATAAAGTAAATGTTCTAATAACCACACCATAAAAGGAAAAAGGGGGAAAAAACAAAACCTTCATCTTTGTGCGATACATTCCTGTGAAGGGATTATCTTCTCTTATTTGCTACTGCTTGCCGTTAGGTGGCATTGGACCAGAATATATAAAGGCAGTCCCGTGAACGTCAAACTTTTCCCTGGACTATCTAGCCTTCAGAACTACACACAAGTTGTGTCCCCATCCATTTTGAAGGGAAGGAGCTTAGTACCCCAGCTACTGTGTTTGTACACGGCCCCTTTATACTCTATGTCCTCATAGAGGTTTTAGCTCAAAGCTACCAGCATTTCTGCATACAGCACATATGTTTGATAATATACTCGATGCTTTCATAGAAATTTAGCCAAACATGTGGCATCCATCATGTAGCACACAGTAAGTCACAAACTTTATTCTTTAATCTATAGTCTCAAGCCATCTTCAAGGACTCTTTTCTTTCAGACTTTTGTTATTCTGTTTTGTATTCTTTCTGTTGAACTTTACATAGACAATAAAGTCTGTTTATTATAACTCTTTGTCAGGATTTGTTCACTTTAAATGTTCTGTGATGAGTTACCCTTTTTTTTAAAAACTTAATACATAAGAAACAGGTGTTAACTACTGAATTAACATCCCATTAATTCTTATACCTGCTTGAAGTTAGAAGTTGTCTTGTTGCTAAACCCAAGAATATTAGAAATTTTTTTATAGAAAATTCTTTTGCAAAATGAAATCATTCAACCATTGATCAAAATTAAAAAGGTGTTAAATTAGATGCATTCGTAATTGTTTTTGCATTTAACTTAACACACACATCATATAGATCACCTTTAGTCATATAAAAAACAAAACATTTTCAGTGCTGAGAAATATATATATATATATATATATATATATATATGTCTGTATATACACGCAAATAGAATTGGGGAAATACTTGCTTCTTCTACATCCTCTGAGAATGATCAATGCTGTTTTTTCTAAAGGGGAAAAAACAAACAGTGCAACATAAAAACCAGTTAGAAATAACGAGTGGACTGAATACTTTTCACTTAATATAAAATATACTTTTCTGTTGCAAAGAAAAAGAAAAACAGAAGAATCTTTCTTTATACATTGATGTACTCTAATTAATTGTCTTCATATTGTACTCTTTTCACCTTTGACCTTCTTCTTCTTTGGAATTCTTCTGGGAATTTCAAACTGAACACATTATCCCCCCCTTCGCCACTCACCTATCTTTGCCGTTATTATACTGACCAATCTTAACCCTCACTGATCGCATTCATTCTCTGCCCACTAATGTGAAGATTCTGAATTTATTTGTTAAAATTTACTGAAACAGACATCCTTAAATTATGTGCAGAAATTTGGTCAAGTGACCTATTGTCGCTATCAGCTGGACAGCGAGGGAGTCTATCCTCTTTTTGCTAGCGCTAGACCAGGGTGATTGTTTTTGCTGGCGTGAAGCACCAAACCTACCACCAACTTCTCACTTAATCACACAAATCAGATTACCCAATCTGCGCTATTCATGTGCTGAGTTGGTGGGGGTCGGTATTGAAACCGGAACTTAATGATACCTTGGTGGGTGCTTGGCGGATTGAGCTAAAGAGGCCCCTAAAAATTCAGTATTTATTCAGATACAATTAATCCTCTTCTACTAATTCAGTTTATAAATCTGATGGGACATAACTCAAAAGCCATTGATATTTTTAACTGTTGATTGTTACAATCTAATCTCTTAACTTTTAGAATTCTTCATTATTCATTGGTAATACTTCCAATTTTACTGCCCCCCCCCCTCAAGGGTGTCAAAATTTTGTTCATTTAGTAACATATCTATTTTGTTGGTATCAACTGGACAGTGAAGGAGTCTATCTCCTTTTCGCTAGTACTAGACCAGGGAGATTGTTTTTGTTGAGGTGGAGCACCATACCTACTGTCAGTTCCCCACTTTACCACACAGATCAGATTACCCAATCTGTGCTACTTTTATGCCGAGTTGGTGGGGACTGATATTGAACCTCGCAATTCCTAGGCAGGTGCTCTACCGACTGAGCTAAACCAGCCCCTACTATTGATATTAGAAGAAAATTGAAAGAATCAGCAGAAACCTTAAAGTTCTAATAACCTGTTCAGTAGGCCCAGCATAGAAATTAACACCATATAGAAGTCTTTAACCAAGATGAAGACAATAGTCAAAGTACATCAATGTATAATAATGACAATTGAAAGCAAAAAAGCTTAGAGTGGAAAAAAGCGTTTGAAGACTCAAAAGCCGAAGGATTTTCTGGTGCATGAAAATATTTAAAAAATCATCTAAAATCAATAATCGGAAAATTAGGATAGTGTAAAGTCAATGGGCGCTTGGGACTATCAATTTTTTGCGCCATTGACTGTGTCTGTGCTATCCCAATTTACATATACATACTCTATTACTAATATTGAGCAATCTTTAATTATAAATATAGCTATACAAATATTTTGTAGACAATATGGATGCTATATTTTACTGTATACAGTGCTCAATATCATTGATAAGCATTTATATTTGAGTTAAGGTAGCATAGACATTTAGTCAACACCTGGTTACTGACAGTAACTGGTCTTGGTATGAAGATTGCATAGGCGAGAAACTGTCAGTAAACAGATGTTGACTCCATATCCATGTTATCTTAAGTCAAATATCTATTTCCAATTGAAAATAAGAAAATAAAACAGGATAAAAACTCTGGACTGAGTTTCATGCTGGTGATCCTCAGGTGATCTAGTATTGAACATGTCTTGAATCCTAGCTCACTTAAAATATATTATGATATTGATTTGTATTTTTGTGCATAGACCACTGTGAAGATTTTAGGGATTAAAACACTTAACATTAAATTTTAATCATTATATTTGGTTGAACAGCAGATATTTTTGTCAACAAATTTTCTTATTTCTCTGAATTTTTGAGATGAGGCTTGATTATTATTATTATTATCATTATTATTGTTGTTTTTGTATGTTATTCCAAATAATACTACACATTTTGTTCTCAATCCTTGTTTTTGCAATTCCCCTGATGATGGCCCATGAAGTGATTGAAAGTGCTTGGGGAATAAAATCAGCTATGGTAAATTCATCAGCCAATTTCAGCCGGATGTTGTATCATCCATTTGGTGACTTGAAAGGATTGAAAACAAATTTTGCAGACAAAAAATGTCTGCGCTGTTCAACCAAATATGTCTGAATGCAGAAATTCTGCACACACACACACACACACACACATATATATATATATATATATATATATATATATATATATATATATATATGTGTGTGTGTGTAATTCCATGTCAAATCATCAGGAAAAAAAAAAAAAAAAGAATTGTCACCCACCCACTTCTATTTTTCTGAAATTTTGTACAGGTGTAGACTAAGTTAAAGTTAGACAATTCCCCAAATTTGAGCTTCCAATTCAAAATATAAACCAATTTTTAGGAGTAGGGGAGTTATAGAACACATTTTATAGACAAAAATAGACTACAAAGTGTCACTATTCCCCCCCCCATACCTAAAATTTTTTGAGTTTAAAATCGATATAACTTGGCAAATATTTCGAATTGGAATCTCAAATTTGGGGGATTGTCTAACTTTGTCCTAGTCCACACCTGTACAAAATTTCAGAAATATTGAAGAGGGTGGGGTGACATGGCCTTGATGATTTGACATGGGATTATATATATATATATATATATATATATATAATGTGTGTGTGGAAAAGTAACAAGTAAAAGTAAAAAAAATTGGAAATATGAGGAGGATTTATTGATATTTGAAAAATGTCAATGTTTAACATTTTGATTAATATGTACATATCAAATGTATATATAAAAAATGAAACATACATCAAATATGTATCTCCAATCATCTTCAGCACAAAACAAATATCAACTTTTGATGTTACTTTTAGTTTTAATTAAGTGATACAATTGTATCACTCACATCAACAGTTGATATTTGTTTTGTCCTGAAGATGATTGGAAATATATAAGTATATAAAAATAAGTTGCATTGAAAGTGGATATTTATTTAGGTGATGCTACAGCGTTTCGATTTGTTCACAAAACCAACGTCAGGGCCATCATTTGTTTAAAAAGAAACTATTGATATCATCTTTTGATGCAACCTGTTTTTTCATTCTTATATACTTATATATTGTTGGATTCACTTCCATTATATATATATATATATATATATATATATATATATATATATATATATATATATATATGAGAGTTTACAGCCCATTGTTTACTCCTTTTTAACAATACGATTTTGGTTGGTCAATTAGTAACTAGTTCAACATAATTAAAAACAAAATTATATATTACTACCTATCCCATAATAGGTGTTTCATTGAATGTATGAAATTTATATGTAACAATTATTTATAGCAACCTCACAGCTGCTGATGTATCCAGTTGTAAATAAAGATTTATAAAATAAATCCTGTTTACCCAATAGAATGTCTAATCTCACTAATCCAAAAGAAGGAAAGACTTTGAAATTAGAATTAAAAGTCTTTCTACAAACAAAAATGTTACACTTACATAATGGTGCTTTGTTGGGTTGTCGTTCTTTCCACTCGTGTCTATTTACCCCCCCCCCCGCTCAAAATGGAGTCCTTCTATAGTTGATGTACCTTAGTTGTGCTAATTAGACAATCTATATATAATCACTACAGTTATCATTTTTGTTAATTAATTAATTGAATGTTTAGCATTATTAAAAAAATAAGTTTTCTAAGATTCTGAAGTTGTTTTTGATTGGAGAAAATTAAAAAAGAGTCCAATAGAAAGAAAATATCCTGTACTTGAGCTCAGGAGAAAAAAAAATGAAACTGAGCCAAAATTTTTCTCCAGGACACACAGACATCTTTGTTTAAAGCTATTGCATTTTATTATTCGTATCAAACAATTTTCAGAGCTTATAGGTTCAAAGTGGCAAAAAGTGAAACTGAAATTCTAATTTTTTTTTTAAATTCTGTATTAAATTTTAAATACTTAAAAAAAAAAAAAAAAATAAAAAATATATTGATTAAGACAAGAAATTATTAAAGAAAAGAGATGGGTTATTTTTGGGGGTTGTTGAACATTTTTGAGTTGAAATAGAAAACATTTTTTTTTCATTTCTCAAAAAAATATCAAAACATTTATGATGCAGTTCAAGAATTGAGAGCGAAAAAAATCCCCCCCCCCCAAACAACAATAGAAGATTATAAAGTGTTAACCTACCTCTGCATGGATCATTGGTTTCTAAGAATTGTTCTAAGGTCACCCAGCCTCCTCCAACACGGACCATTACACAACTATTGAGGAATCGGACAAGTTTTAATTTCAGGGTCTCGCCAAACTACAAAGGAGAAAAAAAAATAACATTGTATTATATTGGAAGAAAGTAAAATAATCATAATCAATATAAAAAATCTTATTATAATGGAGATTCTGTGTGTGTGTAACTGAAACTATGTCACTGCTTACATAACAATAACCTTTAGGAATTGTGTAAGTTTATCAATGAGTATCTAATTTATAGTCAAAATCAGGAATCTTATTCATTAACAATGTCTTTATGAAAATCCGAGTTAGATTTGCCTATAAAAACAGCCCAGTTATTAGTGGGTTCAAAATCCTGCAATGTGTCTTATATATATCACTAAGAAATAAAGGTTTACAGAATATATGGGATGGTTAATTTGCATACTGGTTTCAACAAAACCGGGTTTGATAAGTAATTGGTGTTATTGATCTTTAATATTATTGCTTTATTCTCCAACATATTAAAATCAATCCTATGAATGATTTTATTAACTGCAGTGACCTTTGCAGCATTGAAGATCTTGGAGAGTTATTGACAGTCTGATTTATTTGAGTGAGAGATTTCTGGTGTTAATAATGGAAGTTAAAAAAGTTTTGTTGGATTGATTCCCACTTACTCTGTATTGTCCTTCATCAATTCTTTCTGCTTTAAACTGATGCCGACACTGGCAAGATGAGATCTGACGTTCAATTTCATCATGGATCATTTCGGAATCAGTTGCCTGTCGTTTACCCGTCTTCATACGAGCAGTTTTCTGAAAAGATTTAAGAAAAAAGAAAAGAAAATGGCGAATGAGAAGTTTGATTTTAAATTCTAATGACGATTGTATCAATAAAGTGAAATTGAAGAGAAATAAAAATATTACTTGATAGTGAGAAATTTGGTTATTTAAAAAATATCTTCAAATTTTAACAGTTATACACATATATGTGTGTGTGTGTGTGTGTGTGTGTAAAAAATCTGTGGATGACTAAAGACATGCTCCCAACCCCTGGTAGGTTGAGCTCTCTAGATTAAAATTCACTGATGGCTGTCAATTAAGCTTAAATTGCAAGGCTCTCCTATAAAACAGATGGAGCTTTCTGGTGAACTTTACATATATACATAATTTCTTAAGCAAAGTTTAACAGGTTTGAATTCAGAGTTTCATCCTCCTAGATTGGTTGCCATAACAAGGATAAAGGGCCCAGTCTGCCCTACTATTTACCCATAGCTGGAGGGAGAATAGTTGGATGCATATCTCTCCCAAGTGTATTAGTACTATGTGAAATGCAAACAGCCTCATCCAGGAATTGAACTCAAGCTGTCGAGTCCATTTCACCACACACCTCCAATACACACACTTATTTTCAATTTGAATATATATATAAGTAAAATTATGATTAAAATTCATACTCTATGCACAAAGATATAGAGTAATATTTTTCAAGTATCAAATTGTATAATAATAAAAGAGGACAAAAACTCATGAGTCAGAGTTTCATGTTGTCAATCCTCAGATGAACAAATATTCAACACATCTGAATTTTGTTAAGATTCAACTGATCAAATATGTAATCTTTTTGAGTCACATGACTATTATGTGGGTGACAAATTACAAAGTAAATATTTACTTTTATGGCAGCATTTAGCTACTAACTCCAATCTTTTATTTAGCAAATTATTTGAATCCAGAAAACTTATATGGTGTTTTTCCTTATACACACACACACACATATATATATATACATACACACACACATATATATATATATACATACACACACATATATATATATACATACACACACACACACATATATATATACATACACACACACACATATATATATACATACACACACACACACATATATATATATATATACATACACACACACACATATATATATATACACACACACACACAAATGTAAAATACATGTACTGTAACTGTTATAAAATTACCTCCGTGCAAATTTGAAAAGAAAAACAAAAGAAAAAATGTATGTAGTGATGTATAACTGCTAAAGATCTCATGATATAAAATGTTTTAAAAATATATAACTAATAAATTAATAAATAAATAATAACAGAAAACTTAACTTACATTTCAGAGTAAAGCAATTTAAAAAGGAATCATAAATAAAACATTAAACATAAATTTGTACATAATTCAAATGTATTTGAATATAGAATATGCAAATTAGATAAGAATATGCAAATTAGATAAAGAATATGCAAATTAGATAAAGAATATGCAAATTAGATAAAGAATATGCAAATTAGATGAATAAGATTTAAATAATAAATAGACATCCTTCCCTTGTTTACTTTAAAAACAGTAAATACATCGCTTTCTTGGAGAGCGATGAAAAAAGATTTCACAATTTTTTGTAATAAAATCATCTGTATTCTGATGACACTAGACGTGTCATCAGAATACAGATGATTTTATTGCCAAAAAAATTGAATCTAAATTAAAGAGAGAGAGAGAAATGTAATTTATACAAAGCATCTGAATATTAAATAAAAAAAATTTGACCATACTTTACGTACATGTCTGTCAGGCTTCATAGCATCTGTGAAATTACGATAATCAATCTTGCCAGTGTGGCTCTGGTCGAAAATATCAAATACAGCGTTCAGTTCTGTTTTGTTGGTAGGGAATTCTAAAGAAAAAGAAAAAGTGAGAATCATAAGTTAATCAAATAAATACAAAGAAATCAGATTTTTAAAAAAAAATTTGCAAATAAATAATTGGAGTAAACTGGTCAAATGTAAAGGAAATTTATCATTCAATTAGCAATTTCGTTTGACATTTTTCTTACATTTTGAGTGATGAGAGAAACCTTTTAACATTATAAAGGCTCACAAGCTTTTCTTTTTATTTCCACAATTTTCTTCATATATATACACACACACACACACACACACACACACATCCAACTTACTTGATTGTAGCATGCCGTCCACAAATTCTTTTCGGGTTAAAGCACCATCACAGTCTTTGTCCTGCCGCCTGAAGAAGTCTGTGATGCGGAATTTCTTTTCCTGGATCCAATTCAAATATCGATGACGCCATTGATCAAAATCAAAGTTTTTGAAACTCTCAAGCTGTTAAAGAAATAAAATAAAACTTTTTTTTTTAAATTGCCAAAAACAAAAAAAAGAGAAAAAAGTTATTTCATTTAAAAACACAAGTTTACTTTTTGTGTTGATAGAAAAAGGAAAAAAATCTTTATTATTTAGCAGATCATAGGTTAAAAAAAATCCTGATTTAAGCTAACAACCAGTTGTGAAAACTAATTAATTCCAAAAACAGGTCCCTCAAGGACTGGTGTAAAACGGCTGAATCTCATCACTGGATGGGACCCAAATGGGTATACCACTTTGGGTCAGAGTGGATTTGAATGTAATGGCAATGAAAGGGTGACTACACAATTCAAAGAGATCAAAAACCAGACCCATACTAAAAGATTCAGTTTAGTGATATACTTAATAAACCCCTTTGTGGTGGTGGGGGCTTCTTACCACTGCAAGGAATGCAGTTGGGTATTTTAAGCCCTATTGAGAGAATGTTGTTATTTAATGGAAATGAAAATAGGACAAACCTCTAATAACGTATCCAGTGCATCCTGCAATTTCTTCTTGCGGTCAACGGACATTCGCCAAACCATCCGCCATTTGTTTTGAAGAGCTACAACCCTTGGATTATGACCATCCATTTCATTCAACTTCCAATTGCTGTTAAGAAAAGAGTTTGCATTTTGTTAATCATTTTTAGAAAAATTGGGAATCACAATTTGGTGGAAGCAGTTGGATAACTTCAAGGAAATTTCAAGGTACAAAAAACAAAAACAAACAAAACAAAACAAACTGTCATGGCAGAACCAAATTTAAGTCTGAGAATTAAAGAAGTTATCCTCAAAGAAACATCAGACATGTTTCCCATTTGTTATTGATATTATTTTTTATGATATTATTTTTTATGATATTATTTTTTATGATATTATTTTTTATGATATTATTTTTTATGATATTATTTTTATGATATTATTTTTTACATATTTATTTTACTTTTTTTAAAAAAAGTTGCAGACATTTTAATTTTCTTATGCAAACATCTTTAACTTTCTCGTACACACAGCATACATATTCTTGTTCAACTTTTTCTGCTGCTATTAGATATATAACAAGAGTATTTACCTGCCATAATGTCGCCCCTGAGACAATTTAGATTCACACGTAACAATCTTTGTCAGCCGATCAACATCAGTATTTTTACTTGTTACCTCTTCATGGAGTTCCTAGAAGAAAAAAAAAAAAAAAAAAATGAATCAAATTGCATGTACTGTGTGTTTTCTCAAAATAAGACAGGGCTTATATTAATTTTCACTCCAAAATATAACACTAGGGCTTATTTTTAGGGAATGTCTTATTCTTTATTTATTGAAAAATGACATTACGAAGTAGAAAATTTCTAAATTTCTAAATAAACAGAAATTACAAAAAAATGATCTATATTTATTTACTATTAACAGGTTGTTTTTTTATTTATTCAAAACTCATTAAAGACAATTCATTAAAAAATAATCATATCATCCTCTGGAATATTATTGGTCTCAACTAGGGCTTATTTTAAGGGGATGTGGAGTATTTGTGTCACATGGTGTTATTGTGAAGAATGCTTATTTCTTTCATCTATCTGCTGCTCCCAACTAGGGCTTATTTTAAGGGGAAGGCTTATATCAAAATCATCCTAAAAATTTACACTAGGTCTTATTTTGCAAGTAGGTCTTATTCTTGGGGGAAACAGGGTCTGTACAGTTATGGATGAGGTCAATTTAGTTCATAATGTTTGGAGGAGGAGGTTTGAAATAAACTTTGAGTAATCCCAAAAGTAAGGCCTCCAAAATATTTAGAAATCACAGAAACATTTGTTTATTTTCAATGATGTTTACATCATTTTAAAGTATATTTTTCTACATAATTGCCATTTTAGTCAATGCATTTTTTTCTAGGCACTGTGGGCGGTTTTTGTATGTCCATGTTGTACCACCTTCATGCCAGGTCGGTTGAGAAAGTGTTGAACCTTGTCATTGGTGCAAACTTCCTACATCACTTATGGCCGTTTTTGACATCCATGCACAATTTGCTATACACTTCTCTTAATTGACAATGAATTTCAATCAGTTTAATACCATTTGCATTTGAAAACCAAATAACTGTGCAAACTTAGTTGCCAACAGTTGCACAAACAGTGTCCGTGTCCCTGGCATTTTGGAGACCATACTTTTGGGATTACACTCATATATTTTTTAGATAATATGAGTGCTATATTTCCAAACAGGTAGTGCTCAATATCATTGATAGAGTATTTATATTTGAGTTAAGGTAATGTGGACATGGAGTCAATGGCGCTTGGTTATTGACAGTTTCTTAGCTATGCGATCTTCAAGACCAAGGGCACTTAGTCTGAAGATCACATAGACAAGAAACAGTCGGTAACCAGGTGTTAATTCCATGTCCACACTACCTTAACTCTCTATCTCTATCTCTCTCTCTCTATATAGAACTCCTGTTTTGTTTGTTAATCAAATAATAATCCATCCCTTCACCCACCAAAATCCAGAGAATGTAGATAGTTATAATAAGTATGAATATCATCATAACTACCTACCTATCTACACCTTAAAGTTGAATTCATTTTCTAATAATTTATCATTTTGACATAAAGCCTATCCCAGTTTAATTGCTATTTTGCATTAAAATTTTAAAAATGCTTTCTTCATTTTTAGTTTATTCTAATAATCTGTGTATGAATATCATTATAACTACCTACCTATCTACATTCTTTTGATTAATAGGTTGTATGTATACATCAAAGTGACAAACAAATTATTAAAAAAAAGAAAAAAAAAAAAAAAAAGAAAAAAAGAATCATACTGTTGGGGGAGTGGGGAGTGTAGGTGTGTGTGATTTAAAGTGTATAAGAACGGTGGATGATTTTGAATGGAAAATTTAAATTTATTCAAATGAAGAAAAATTGGGAAAGATTAAAAATGCTAACATAACATCTTTATTTGTCTGTAACTGAAACTATGTCACTGCTTACATCACAGTAATATTTTTTTTATTCTATGAAAAATCAATTAAGAGTCAAATTTTCATGAAAATTTTGATACTTCTTCACCTTTAGAAGAATTTATATTTAAAATAGTTTCCAAAATATATTAGGGGAAATATCTTTTTTACCAGATCACCCCCCCCCCCATTCCATTTTATGAAATTCAAACAAAATATATTTTACTCGTACAATTTTTAAATTTTTCTATAAAAGATAAGAGTCTGAATAATCAGAACATTTTAGAAACATTTTGAAGGTCATTACTGTCGTAAAACAAAACATATCTCAACAAGTAAGTAATCATTCTTTTTTTTAAATATCAAATGTTTTATTGTATTTATCTAATTTTTCCTACTCGACTCAGGCAATATTTTTGAAAAATTTATTTTTACAATTTTTTTTTTTTTGCTACTAAATATAAAGATTATTCAGTATAATAACGTTTCTTAAGTTCTTTTAACCCTTCAAAAAAAATTTCAATAGAAATTAAACATTTCATTGAATTTCTGCTACGTCATGATTATATAATTCAACAAGTTTTATTGTGAAGGTGAACCAAACAGAAAAGATGACATAATGATGAATAAGATTAAAAAAAAAAAAAAAGGGAAAGATGGGTTCTATATTGGAAAATGTGTTTATCATATGAAACACGTGTGTGAAATTACAAAAAAGGAATGGTTGCTTTGTATTCAAAGATTTAATTTTCATAGTAAAAGTCACAATTTGGTTGATTGGATTTTACGGCATGTCAAATCTTGTTGGGATATTTTATGCCGAAAATGTTTTGTTTTATTCATTTTTGATGGGTATTCAACATTTAAAAAAAAAAAAAAAAATCATTTTGTTTTTTCAAACTGAATTTTTCAAACTATTTTTTTTTAAACAAATTTTATTTTTTTTTTATTTATTTAACTTATAGATGGGACTTTTACAGATACTACTACTCTGAGTCAGAGTGAACCTGAGAGCAATGATGATGAAGGGCTACTCCACATTCTCCAGAGCTCCAGAATTGGAACTTTATCATTAGATAGAGTTTAACATCATACTTAAGAAACTAAGACTATCAGCCACTGCCTTCTAGCACATATATGATAAAAAGGGTTGGTGCTTGCCATAAGGGCAATAGGGTTGGGACAATCCTATAGGTGCTAGGGCTTGACATGACCATCCAATTGATTAGAGGGGGGGGGGCTCTCTAACTGCTCATCTAATCTAAGTAAGGGCCAAAGTGGAGTGTTGCATGTTATGGATTGCTCAGCCACGAGGCACAAATAGATAAAATCAAATTAATTAAAATAAAAATAAAAGTTTTTTTGTTTTTTTTAAAACTTACCAAATGTTCTTTAAGCAATGTTTCTACAACATTCAAATCATGTGGTATAGGATCCTTCTCTTTTGTTGCTAGTAAGACTTGAGCATCTGTAAGCCAAGCTAATAATTCCTCTAATAATGCAGCATTACCTTGGATACTCTTCAGAGCCTCCTGAAGACGCTGTGCCCGGCTGCGAGCACGCTGAACTAACTGAAATTTTAAGAAAAAGAACAAAATTATTCAGGAAATATTTTAATCTAAAACATTCAAAGAAACTAAATATTCATCTAAATTAAATTACAAAATGTTCACGTACATTTCTGAAAAGTAAAATGTGATATAAAGATAAAAAAATGAAACTCCTCTTACCTTGGGCTTGGAAGAAAATGGCGCCCAAAATTTAAAGTTTTTCACATATCTAATACTAGCAGAGCTACCCAGCATTGCCTAAGATTTAAAAAAATGAATAAATCACTTTTTTCTATATTTATGCAGAGATTAATAAAAAAAATCTTTTTCTATATATTTGAATTATTATCTTTTATTCTTTATAGATTCTTGTTTTTTTAAGTTGTTTATTTTTACTATTATTCTGGTTTTAATTTTTTTTTAATTTGCTTTTCCTTATTTTATTTTTTATTAATTTGTTTTAGTTTTTAAAATTAATATTTTGATATATCATTAATTCATATCCTTATATTTGCATTTGGCTTTTCTTAAGGAATATGTGGGGTAAAAAGTTTTTTTTAAACCCCCTCATAGGCAAAAATGCAGTGTGTAATTTACTGAACTTTGATCTTTTTTTGTCTCCACGAATTTCCATTTATAAAAAGATGTGCACTGTCATTTTACAAACAGACACACAAACAAAATATTCCCAACACACACATATATATATATATATATATATATATATATAAAATGATGAAGAAGAAAGAGCGTTTATATCCTTACCTGGTCCCACCTTGTCTGTGTAATTGTCAAATAATATTTGACAAATCTAATTGCATTTGGATGGCAATTTAAAAGAATTTCTTCTGCAAGAGTTTTGATTTTATCAACCGTATCTTGGTGGTTACGCAGTTGTTCTTGGAATTTCTAGGAAGGAAAGAAAGAAAAGAAAATTAAATGCAAAATCAAAATCAAAAATTCAATTATTTTTTGAATTTGAGAAATGACTATTTCATGATTTGTTAGTTTTTCACATCAGCGTTAACTGATGGTCTTTCACTGGAGTTTGAGTGACAACAAGCCTCTTCAGGGTATTCTAGCCAAACTTAATGCTGTTGCCTGGATGGTCTAAAGTCGTCTTCTGATTTCCAATTCCTCTTGTCTGTTTTTAAAGCTTTTAGTGACCATTGCATGTGCACCAATAACAATTGGTATCACTCTCACCTTCATATTGCACAATTCCCAGTGGATCACTTTTCCAACCCAGTTGTGCCTAGCCTTATTATTATCCACTGATTTACTCCAACTAGTGTCCTCCTTTTGGTTGTTATTGCTGTGATAGTAACATTAAAGTTCCTAAGTAGCCCCCCTCCCACCACTTTCAACTTTGTAAATAAGATTTCTAGATCTTAACAGGTACTACCACTTTGGATCAGAATGGACATGGGAGTAATGGCATGAGGAGGTACTCCACACTCCTCAGATCTCCAGAACTTGAACCTCATCATCAGATGTAGTTTAGCGTCTGATACTCAGGAGCCCCCCCCCCCTTTTGTTAGTGGGTGTCTTCTCCTCTGCAACATAATTAAAGTCCTGACAATAAGGCTACTGAAAAGTAAAGAGAATAAAATAGTCATTTAAATTGTGCCCCGTCCCCTCATTTCCATAACAGCTAAAAGTATGTTCCATAAAGAAAGGGCCAGTTATCCACTTACCTCGTGCCTCTCAATCAGGTGAATAATAGCAAATTCATCATCGGGAAGAGGACGGAATTTGAGTTCAGCTTCAGCGGTTGGGAGAAACTCCCTCATCACTTGAACCACTTCTTGGAACTCATCAGCCTAACAAACAAATTAAAGAAAGAAAAACAAAAATCAACAAAAATGAAAACAATAAAAATTACTTCCATCATGATCTAGAGTAATCCCAAGGATTTTTAACCCCCCCCCCTCATAATAACATTCTTGCAGTCTCTATTGTAGTTCTTCTTCCTGAGGTAATCCTCTGATGAGACTGGGGTGAAAACAAAAGGTTTTCTTAGGAATGAATCTGCTTATGATTGCAATTCTAAAAAATCACTTCTATTATCCAAAGATACAAAATTTCAGGAATAGAGAAATAATGTGTTTTTTCAAATCCAAATTAGTTATGAATTTACAACCTATAAATACAGAGTGTTTTAAAAAATGTATATTATCATGTACAGGGTATTTAAAAAAAATTGTTAGAATAATTTCTTAGTATATTAACTTAACCAATTCTTGTTCAAATGATTTCAAATTTTAACAACATGTTTAGAAAAAAACTCAAAATTCTCTATGAATATGTAGCAGTCCAAAAATAAATACTCCTCTACAAAACTATTTAATAAATATATTTTCAAATCAAACTTCTTTTTTTTTGGTTACAATTTCAATACTGTAGCACAGTGTTTCTCATTGCCAGTCCATTGGAGTACTACCTGCCAGTCCATTGGAGTGGTACTGGTCTGTGGAGTACTACCTGCCAGTCTGCAGGTGACACACATGATTTAAAAAAAAAAGAATTGCATAGTTCTGAAGTATAGCAACTGTACATTTAAACTAAAGTTGGAAATCTATTTCTAAAAAATATCAACTGGCCGAAATCATTCTCAATATACTTTTCCCATTTCCATCAACATATCTATGTGAGGATGCTTTTTCAACAATGAGTGTGATAAAAACAAAGTACAGGAACAATTTGGATATTTGAAAACTATTGTTTGTGGCACTCTTTTATATCGAGTCAAGACTTGACAAATAAGAAGCAGTCTCACTGTTCCCATTGACTGTACACTAGGGGGTAGTTTATATTGATGATAGATTTCTGTATTAATTCTTTATTTTTATACATCAGTCTGTGCATCAATCTAGAAAAATGTCAACTGGTCTGCAACTTCCAAATTTTTGAGAAACACTGCTGTAGAGTTTGGTAATAAATAATGACTAATAATATAAATTTTTTTTGTATATTTTGCTAGAAATAATAAAATCCTGGTATTTCTAGTTTAGAAGAAAATTTACTTTTTTATATAAAAAAAACTGGTATGTTTACTTATGTGCAATACCTGTATATTTACAACATTAAAAATCCTGTCATCATATGACAAGCAATAATTTAGTGAATGAATTTAACTCCTTTGAAAAAAAAAAAAGGCCCAACATTCCAGGATTATTGTACTTATTGATAACCAGTCACCTGTAACTTAAGCGAGAAAAATGCAGTCAAATTTAGGAGTGGGTAACTCGGATTTTTGTTCATTATTCTTTAAGAAATAAATTAATTAAAAGGAAATTTCCACTTGTACGGGTTTCATTTATGTTACTCTTTGTCTTTCGTTGATTTGGTTTGGTTTGGTTTTACGGCATATCAACCTCGGTGGGTCATTTAATGCTGACAAAGTTGTGAAATAAATTCATTCTTAATGCATAATACAATTTTGTTTATCAACTCATGTTTTTCTATTTAACCCATAGATGGGACCCTAACAGGTACTACCACTCTGGGTCAGAGTGGACCAGGGAGCAATGGTGATAAAGGGGTGCTCCACATTTCCCAAACCTCCAAAACTGACCCTCACCATCAGATAGAGTTTAACGTCATTCCCAGGACATGTAGACCCTCAGTCACTGCCTTCTAGCACCCATATGATAAAAAGGGGTTGGGGCTTGCCATAAGGGCAATAGGATTGGGAAAATCATATAGGTGCTAGAGCTTGAGGTGACCAGCCGATTGATCGGATGTCTTTCGTTGAATATAAACAAGTTAAAAGGTTTATATTTAGTTGTGACCAAGAAAAGTAAATCAATGAAAAGTTTGCTTACAGCAAAGTAAGAAATTTAAAGTTTGCTTACAGCAAAGTAAGAAATTTAAGATTTGCGTACAGCAAAGTAAGAAATTTAAGGTTTGCTTACAGCAAAATAAGAAATTTAATAATGGATAAAATCTCAAGAAATTAAGTTTATTTTTTTCAAAGAGAGATCATTAAACTAGAAAAATCCATTTTAGATGGAGTTACAATTAGTTCAATATTTCAAATCTTCTCGGACTTCTAAGTTTTCAAAGGACCCCTACCCATCCATCACAGACAGACATATTTATAATTATTTTTTTTCTGCCACACTTACCAAAGTTAGTGCCTCCTTGAGTCTGGTCTCTCTGCTCTCACTGAGAAGGTTTATTTTATTCCACAGGGCAATGAGATCATCTAGATGTTGATCAGGAATATTGCCAGCTGATTTCACTGCTTCCAATGTTTGTTCTCTGGCCATTAATTCTTGCTGGACAGACTGAAGAAATAACAAACAAAAAGATTTTTGGTTTCATATATGATATATATATATATATATATATATATATATATCATATACTATTAATCAGAGTTGCATTTTAAAATTATTCTCAGATTAAAATACAATTATTTAAAAGTCTACGATGGTGCAAAACTAATAAATACAAAAAAAATGAATTGACAAACCCGGTTCAAATTGACCGATTGATTTTAAAGGCATGTCAACCTGTTTGGGGTTATACCCAGATATTTAGGAATTGTGTAGATTGTCTGAACCAGGTTGAATCATTGGATGGACAAGGTACACCTGAAGAAGGTTGGAGGGTACAACGGCCAAAAGGCTGTGTTTCTATATATCATGATTGAGATGAGGACAACAGTTGGAAAAATTCTATATTTATACTTACATTTTCAGTATAAGTTCTTAAGAGGTTTTTGCCTACAGTTATGATATCAAATATTCCTATCTAATACAAATAATTTGCAAACAGATTTGTTTGGCTCCTAACAGGTACTACCACTCCAGGTTAGAAAGGACCTGGGAATAATGGAAATAAAGGGGTACTTCACACTCCCAAGAGCTCCAAAACTAGAGCCTCACTATCAGATGCAATTTAGGACCCCCTACCCCACCTTCTTTTTTTGGTGGGGGATCTTACCCTTCGACGGGGAATACAGTCAGCATATTTTACGTCCTGCTGACATAAACAAGATAAATTAAGTTAAAAAATAAAATTGCAATCTTAGGTTGAATTTTTTTGTATGTATTTACTAACCCCTCCACACAATCAGGATGTGGCACATGGTCAATTTCTTAAGTAAAGTTTACTAGGTTTGAATTCAGAGTTTTTCTTCTCCTATATTAGTTGCCTAGCCAAGGTTAAAGAGTCCAGTCTACCCTTCAATTTTAGCCACAACTAGAGGTGAAAATAGTTAGATCAATACCTTTTCTAAGTGAAATACAAATAGTCTCAATCAGGATTTGAACTCTGATTGCCGAGTTCATTTCCTTCAATGATAACAATTACATCTCATGGATAGAATAGTTTTTATACGAGCCAAAAATTATTCAGTTTATGATTAAATTATTATTATCATTAAAAATATGATTAAAAATATTTCAAGCATTTATAATTTTTAGTCTTTGTCTTTATTATAAAAAAACAAATTAGTCAAATAGTCAAATGTGCAGACACACATAAATGCAAACAAGTTTTTATTGAAGTGTCATTTACTTTGACATTTGCATAATTGATAAAATAAAAATATTCATATATTAATTTTCATTGGTTGGTCGGATTTAATGGCATGTGTCAATCCTTGGGTTATTTTATGCCAAAGACATTTGTTTATTTCATTCTTGATGGGTATTCAATTTTTTTTAAAACTCATTTTTTCATCAATTTAACCCATAGATGGGACCCTAACAGGTAATACCACTCTGGACCAGGGTGGATGGGAGAAAATGGCAGCTGGAACTTCACTATTAGTGACAGTTTAATGCCATATCCAGGACACTAAGACTCTCAGCCGCCCACCTTCTAGCCCATATATGAAATGGGATAAAAAAAAGGGTTGGGGGTTTGGCATGAGAAATAGGGTCAGGACAATCATATAAGTGCTAGGGATTGACATGACAAAAGTCATCAGGATTCCAACCTTAAGTATCATGTCACGACACACTGCCAACAGGTGGCCCAATTGGGGGAGGTTCTTTTTTACCTCTCTGCAGAGGTGCACATAGCATATTCTACAGCCCCAACAGATGGATATATCTATGTATTAAGAAAGAGATATATTCTAAAATGCGTCAAGAGAGAGAGAGAGAGAGAGAGAGAGAGAGAGAGAGAGAGAGAGAGAGAGAGAGAGAGAAGCATTGGTAAAAGTCTATTACTTACCTTGTGTTGTTCTATTAATAAATTGACAGTGTCATAGTCTCCAAGAATTGGAAGATCCTCAGATAAAGTAGTTTCTGCTTTACTTAACCATTCCTGGAGAGAATTCAAGGCGTCTGATACACGTCCGGAGGTTAGCAGGGCTTCATCCAATTTGTTTTGGCTAAAAAGAAAAAGAAAAAAATACATCAACCAATTAGATATTTACATACACATTTATATATATATATATATATATATATATAAAACATATTTTTCTAAGTTAGGGTAGCAAAGACATGAACTCAATGGTGCTTGGTAACTGTTTTTTACCAAGTTTGAAAAATCACAATAAGTGACAAACTGTCAGTTACCAAACATCAAAAGAAAATTAAGCTAGATCCTGTGGAGGACTCTTGATTGATCCTTCGGTCCAACAATAACACTTCATACATTGAGTACATATTAAATTTTATTAAACTTAAACGATTAACAAAATGATATAATTTGTCTATTTTGAACTTATTTGCAAAGCTGCATGATAAACACCATTTTGGATTTTCCCATTTGGGGTCAGTGCAAATAACTTGTTTCTATTCTCAACCCTTAAACAACCAACAGAGAGAACTGACTGTGAGAAAAGAAAGGTTCCATCAGATGAAGACAACTTACTTTTTTTCAATGATTTTTTTTTAAGGACTTATTGATTGATAATTTGAATCCAAGAAAAAAAAAAAAAAAAAAAAAAAAAAGGTAAAAAAGGTAAAAAAGAAAAATAAATTTAAGTAATTAATTTAAATAAACACACTTCCATTCCCAATCTCTTAACTCAATACCTTCTGGAAAATAATTCCAGAAGGTATTGAGTTAAAAGATTGGGAATGGAAGTGTGTTTATATAAAAAATTATGTTTAGCTTTTCTTTATAATTAGCATGGATCGGGGGGGGGGGGGGCTTTAAAAATAATGTATGCATAATTTAAAATTGGTATAATATATATATATATATATATATATATATATATATATATACACACACACACACACACAAATATTTGTCTCATGTATGGAAAATTGGCCATTGGAAATGTACAATTGTTTTTTTACACATCCCACAAAATAGGATGATGGCGCCAGTAGGGTCGTGAACTTGACATGCTATATTTTAAGAAAACATTTACAATTATATTTTAAAGAAATTACTTTAATTAAAATACTGAATTCTAAAATATTCATTTTCATTTTAGGTTTGAGATGTTTTGGATAAATGAATAAAAAGCAAAAGAGAACTGAAAGGTGTGTCCTAATTTTGAAACCTGTCATTTTTACCTCATGTAACAACATGGTGTCAACTATCAGAGAGAGAGAGAGAGAGAGAGAGAGAGAGAGAGAGAGAGAGAGAGAGAGAGATAGAGATAGAGATAGAGATAGAGATAGAGAGAGAGAGAGAGAGAGAGAGAGACTCTTCTCTATCCTATATTCTCATAATGGTGGGAGGAGTAAAAAAAGAAGAAAAAGTTATTGCATATCTAATTCATTGATGAAGCAAATTGTCACACATGACTGATTTGTGTACAATGACAAATAAATATTAGACTTGAAGAAATCTTTTGTAGTAAATAAGTAAATAAGTAAAAAGTCTTTTATTTGACCTCTTTCGTTCTTTCTATCCCTCCTCCCCTCCCCGCAAATCTTAATATTTGGGTTAAGCACAGTTTTAATCTGATATGATCAACATTAAATATTATACATTAAAGATAAAAGTGATAATCTTTAACTTTGATAAAAAGATCAACCTTATAAACTATTCTATTGGAAATACACATTTTATTACTAATTTGTTATTCTATTTTTTTTTAATTTCTGGATCTGTTTTACTTTTAATGAAATTATTATTATTATCAGGAGCAATAAAAAAAAAAAGTTGACTGGTTGGCATCTTGTCGGTATCAGTCAGACAGTGAGGAAGTCTATCCCTTTTTCACTAGCATTAAAGCAAGGAGATTGTTTTTGCATCTGAGGTGGAGTGCCAAACCTACTATCAGATCCCTGTGCTACTCATACACAGAGTTGGCGAGGGCCAGTATTGAACGAGGAACCTTGCAATTCCTAGGCAAGTGCTCTACCGATTGAGCTAAAGTGGCTACCCAACATCGACTGGGGAGGCGGAAAACCCCCCAAAAAACTGGTGTATTGATTTATACTTTTGAGATTTTTAAATGCTGGACATTTTTTAATTAGAATTTCAATGCTATTTCTATGTATACTTTAATTTTTAAATATCTTCAAACATAATTTTTGCGCAAAAAGCAAGAAACTGATATTTAATAAGTATATATATTTACTTTGACATTATTTTTTTTTATTTTCATAATTTCATCCACACACACACACCAACTGCCCTTTATATATAGATGGGTTAGAACAGTGTTTTTTACTGCAACCCCCAGCCAGAACAACAATTTGAATTGTGACCCAGTAAACCTTAAATGTAATGATATGAAATGAATAAATCAAAGACAAACACAGTTCACACTTTTCATTTATCTAACATTGACAAAATTCATGTAAATTTCTCATGATCCATTTCTATTTGAATTCTATTTAACCAATTGTTTGAAAATAGAAATATTATTTTAAGAAAATCAAACATTATTCCAGGATTCATTGTTTGAAAACTCCTGGCTTAAAAGATGGTTATTATTATAAAATAAAGGGTCTATAGTAACTTTCATTAAAATTTAGGATAGCTCAGTCCGTAGAGTGTCCGGCTGATAACCTCAAGGTTCCTGGTGTGATATCAGCCCTCGTCAACTCAGCGTATGAGTAGTACAGTGATCAGGGCAATAAAGTGAGGAGCTGATGGTAGGTGTGGCGCTCCATCTCAGATGGTAAAAAAAAAATCCCCTTGGTCTAGCGCTATTGAAAAGGGGATAGATTCCCTTGCCGTCAGGTCGATACCGACTTTAGGCCACCTCGACGACTTTACTTACTTATTCATATTAAAAGATATCAAAATAGTACTGTGTTTCTCCGAAAATAAGACAAATAATATTTCACTCCAAAATATAACACTAGGGCTTATTTTAGGGGGATGCCGAGTGTTTGTGTTGCATGATGTGATTGTAAAGAATGCTTATTTCTTTTGTCTGTCTACCGCTCTCAACTAAGGCTTAGTTTAGGGGCAAGGCTTATATCAAAATCATCCTGAAAAATCACGATAGATCTTATTTTCTGGGAAACACAGTACTTACCAATATTACATATGGTTTAGAAGATTGTCTTAGTAAAAAAATCTAAATATCTTTTATAGTACATCTGCCCTATTTTAATCTATGTTGATCTTAAACATTTTCTGACAATAATTAAATATAAATATCTTCTTTTTCTTTACTGAGTAAATCTTTCAAATAAAAATATCAACTGGATTGACTGGGAAAATCTTCAGGGCATGTGTTTTCTAATCAGCAGTCATTTGAGAGAATTTACAAATTTACCTCCAGTGAAACTAAAAAGATTTTCTTTTATTTCAGAACAAACTTACTTGATATAACCGCCCCCCCCCAAAAAAAAAACAAAACAAAAACAAACTTGCTTTATAAAAAACAAACAAAACATAACAGAATACAATAGATTAGGAACATGCAGCGTGAGGGTCAGAGGCTGCCCTTAAAGCCCATTTGTGAAGCCTTGCACCCAACTTTCAACATTTTCTCTTTGCTTTTTGTTGCTGCTTGTAAAGTACCATTACAACTATAGATGGAACTCAGTCATTTTCACTTCAGTGTTCAGAAGATTTACAGGTTTCTTGCTGGCCACATCCTTGATTTCTATAAGAAACAGGTGCTTCTATCTAGATGATTCCTCGATCTTATCACCCACACCAGACAAATATGTATTTACCCAACCCCTCTGGCACAAGCAGAATGTGAAACAAGGCCAATTTTTAAGCAGATTAAAACTGGTTTGAATTTAATAGTTTTCCTTCTCCTAGACTGGTTGCCTAACCAAGTCTAAAGAACCCAATCTACCCTATTATTTATCCCATAGTTGGGGGTAGAACTGATGGATTCATGTCTTTTTCAATAGTATTAGTGAGAAATAAAATTCAATCAGCCTTGTCCTGGAATTGAACTCTAGTTGCCAATTTCATTTCCCAACAATGATAACCATTACACAATCACACCTCCTCACAACCCAGCAAGTAGTGAACATATTTGGCATTACATACTGCCTGGGAACAATTGTTCTCCAAAATGAAGCATGCCAATAATAGTAGACAGCATTTACAACTGTCAAATCATCACTTTTCTGATGTCTTCATTAAAACACGGAGATTTAATCTTTTTTTTTTTTCTGATTGCAAACAACATCAGATGTCTCATTAATAACACTGGACTGCAATGTTTTTTGAAGGATCAATATATAATAGCTGATTTTAAGGCAGTTTTTTAAATTTTTTTTTTACATTGAAACCAAAAATCATACTCATTTTTTCTAATCAGATCCAATTTTTTAGATACAAGCTCTTACTTGAAATGTATAGAACAGTATATAACTATTTATTTGTGATAAGTAGAGTCCACAGAATAAGTGTTATTATCATGTACAACTTGTGAAGTATTCAAGCACATCTTAAAAACCAGACCTGCCCAAGCATAATGAATGGTATTTTTGAATTCAGCATAAAATGGGAATCATATATTACTTGGTAAAACTTTGACCGTTGTCCAATGTTATTTATGATTGTTACCTTGTAAATTTTGCTATTTTTTTTTCTGTCCCTTTAAGATTGCAGCCCCAAACCCTACCAAGTTTAAACTTTGTTGCCCCCTCCCCCCAGGGGATCCATACAGTAGATCTTTACTAATCTGACACCAGAGAGATTTAATGTGGTAGGATTATGTGTAAATAATAGTTAATCTCTTCATCATAAAATGTCATAAGTAGAAATAGATAAAAAGAAAAAGAAACATCAATTGGAATTTTACTGAAATCCTTTAAAAGGAACAGTGAAAACAAAAAGGTCAAACAGTTTTTATTTGTTTTTATTGAAAGTGCCAATGTTGCAACCCATGCACAAGAGTGATTGATTTAAAGGCATGTCAACCTGTTTAGGATTATTTTATGCTTACATTGCACATTTATAATTACAGTTTTTGTGTAATTTCTTAAGATTTTTTTTGCACAGTTATATCAAGTATTCCTATCTAATATAAATGATTTTTAAAAGTCGACACTTCCCAGAGATTCAGAACTAGAGGCTCAGTGACAGATGCAGTTTAGTGCCATACCCAGAATTTCTTAAGAGTTTATTTTAAAAAATTTTTTGCACAGAGCTATGAAACAATGTCCAGCCTGGTTTGGTGGCTGAGGACGAAATTAGTAAAGGAAATGGATTACAAGTAATTGGATAATGAAGGTCGACCTGGACAAAGAGACATTTCTTGGGGTTTTGATATTAAGATTATAGAATCAATCAGGAGTAAGATCAGGGATTGTTTCTTGCTGTTGGTAGCATGTAACCTAATACAACCTGTCGCATGTTATTGGTAATGAGAGGTGCACTGCTAAGAAAAAAACTGTTAATTTGAGAGAAACCATGAAAAAAAAAAAAATTACTTGGCATGGACTACATACAAGAAAATGGTAGGAGAAATATTGTGTGCATATATGCACACACACTATATATATATATATATAATGTATGCACACAGACTATATATGCATAATCAGTATATATGCCCCTCCCACATTACACACACACACACACACACACAGAATAACAATCTTCATAATATATAGATGGATAATATCTATCATCTATATTTGATCTATATCTTTCCCATGTTGTAATATTTCTTTAAAATATTTTGTTTTACTTGAAGTAAAAAGGATAAATTTAGATTTCAGATGTCTTGTCTGTTGGAAACTAACAATAAACAATTCTAACTCTTTATTATAAAGAAGAATTTAAAATATCTTTAGATATATCCTTCACCTTTTCAATTTATAAATACAGTGTATTCATAAAACACCCATTAAAAACTAACATTATAATTATTATTATTTTTAGACAGGCTTTGGTATTCCTGCATTGCTTTTTCAATTGTGGAGTTTCAAAGAAATATTTTTAAGGTGTGAGGGTTTGAGTTAAAAGTAAAAAATGCCTGCCAATAGCAGTTCACTGCATAAACCATTAAATTTTGTATTTAGTTCAATAATCTGTTACATATTGAAAAGAAATCTATTCAACCTGTGAATTGGTGCATAAAAACAAGACTAAACTGATATTGTACAGAAATAATATGAATGAAAGAAAAAAGAAAAAAAAGAACAATACGCAGTTTTTAATTCTTTTTTACATTATTTGATCAAATCTGAACAAGAGAATTTACAAAAAAAAAAAAAACAAACAATCATTCTCTCTCCCCTGTGAACACCTATGCTTTTATTCACCCTGTTAACATTTTTATTCACCCCAAGGATCTATGTAGATCACTTTGTAAAGTCCTACTCTAAAGCTTCAAGTATACAACTATACCTTTCTTATTTCAGGTTATAAAACCATTTAAAACTACAAAAATGAGTTTATATATGGGTGTATGACTGCATGACACATGGAGTATCTATTGGGCCGACCGAACAGATTTTCCTTCCTTGTAATGGACAAAGGCTGGGGGGTGGGGGTAGGGTAGTTTCCAGGTTAAAGGGTTTAGTTTCCTGTTTGTTAATAATAAAATGAACAAAAGACACCAGGAAGTACATTAGAGAGAGAGAGAGAGAGAGAGAGAGAGAGAGAGAGAGAGAGGAGAGAGAGGAGGGGTGTAGATAAAAAAAAAAAAGAGTTGTTAGTTATAAACAAAAAGCAGAGCTAATAAAAGTTTCATTTGAAGTGTTTAGTAAACTGATGTATTGTATTCATCACCATGACAACAAAGGTAATTTTTTTTATTATTACCCCCCCCCCCCCCCAAGATAAGAGGATAAGGTTTGTTTAATCACACAGATTCTCTATTTACATCAAAGTTCTTCTTCTTCTTCTTCTTCTTTTAGAGGTAATTAATATTTGATAGCCTCAATCAACACAAAAAACAAAAGGAACATGACGTTCAAACCAAAGTTGACAAATTTTTTATTTGGGTCACTTGCACTTGGACACACGCGAGTCAAATTGAACAATTGTAATTATTTAAATGGTCCAGGTCAAGCTTTACTGGAAAAAGGTTTTTTTTTTATCAACAGGTGAACTTTTTACACCTTCAAAGCCAGGTGAGATTATTATTGTCACTGGCAAATTAAACTAACTAGGAATACTTATCCATGTTACACAAGACTTGTAAGATGGTCAGCATTAAAAAGAATGGATGCAAAGTTTTTGGTTTCAAATAAATATTCCTATTCAATAATAAGTAAAAAGTAAATTTAGTGGAGTGGTCTATTGTTGGTATCAGCCTGACAGCAAGGGAGCCTATACCCTTTTTACTAGTGCTAGATCAGGGAGATTACTTTTCTTTTTTTTTTGCTGAGGTGGTACCATCAGCTCCTCACTTTGAATTCAGAATTTTTCTTTCCACAAGACTTTTTACACCTTTTAAACCAGAGTGGCTTATTGTGTGGGTTAATTGGTTGATTAGATTTTACGGCATGTCAAACCTTGACGGGTTATCATATGCCAAAGATGTTTTGTTTGATTCATTCTTCATTTATTTCAAACTCAATTTTTTTCTATTTAATCCATAGATGGGACCCTGACAGGTACTACCACTCTGGGTCAGAGTGGTTGGTTGGTTGGGTTTTACGGCATGTCAATCCATTGGGTTATTTTATGCCAAAGATTTTTTTTTAAATTCTGGATGGGTTTCTCAATTTGTTATAAACACAATTTTTCTATTTAATCCCTAGATGGGACCCTAACAGATACTACCACTCTAGTTCAGATTAATAGCAATGAAGGGGTACTCCATATTGCCCAAAAGTCCAGAACTGGAAACTCACCACAAGATGGTTATCCTTTTTCAGTGAGGGAGGGAGAGAGATAGAGTGAGAGAGATAGAGTGAGAGCAACAGATTTCAACAAAGAACTAGTTCAAGACAGATCTGATCATTTATTTCTTGAAAGTGGCTCTGGGATTAATAGCAATGAAGAGGTATGCTACATTCCCCAGAGGTCCAGAATTGGAGCATCAACAAGAGAGAGAGAGAGAAACAGATCTTACTTCAAAACCAGTCCAAGTTAGATCTTGTAGAATTGTTTGAAAACTTTGCATTACTGAAACTTGCTGAAAGTTTGCTTGAAAGTTGGCCAAAAATGACAGTTTCATGATTATAATCTGGCATGAACACAAATGTTTTTCTTAAGGAACCAGTTTTTTAATTATTTTTTTTTTATCATGTCTTTAATCAGGGTTTAATAATTTATACTATATCAATGGCTCTATCTTTTATATTGCGTAATGTACAAAAAAACAACAAAAAAAAACAACAAAAAATACACACACACATATATATATATATATTGATCGCAATATCTTGTCAGGCAACTGCCACTCCTTCCTTTTCACACACACACACACACACAGAGCTTCTGAGATCCCAAGGCAATTTCTTTGATTCAAATTCACTTAAATTCCAAATGAAAATCAGAACTGCTGACATCATGCTCTATCAATGATATTGAGCACTCTTATATATATATATATATATATATATATATATATATATATATATATATATCTCATTTATAAATGTACATCAAGCTCTCCTGTTTAGAACATGAAAGTATCCAAACATAGAAATCTTTCGATATTGATTTATATACATATATATTATTACACACACAATATACAAAGTACATTTTTCCCAGTACGTAATTCCTTGCATGATAGCCATGTGCCTTTTTTGTTTGAGAACCACTCCGCTAATAAAAGAGGGATCCTAAGAAAAAAAACCTGTTCAAGCAAGAAAAGTAAAAAGACTTTTTAAAAATAAATTTATTGTGATTTTTTTTGTTCACAAGAGTTTTCCTATAAAATGGTAGTTGCATTATTCAAAACTCCCCCTTCCCCCCCGACATCAGTATAAGGGGGTGGGGGTGGGGAGCTACATTAAACACAAAGGTGACATTAGAAATCAACTATAGAAAACAGATTATAGTCTAACTTCTTAACTGCTTCATATTGTAACTAACGACAATTATGACACTACGGATGTCTATAATGAATTAAGATCACTGATGAATTAAATTTGACCTCAAGTAAAAAAATATCTTGATTTTTTTTCTTTATACTCAAATTGGTAAAAATAAAGAAATTGATGTTGAGATATAAAGATACAATTAGAAAGATCTCTAAGGACACCTTGTTATTTTGTAAAGTCTAGTTTTGAAGATCATTCACTACTGAGTAGTGAGTTTGATCCTCACTAGGTGCACAGTCTACAGCAATAATAAGGGGAGAATAATTTGGATTTTTCAGATTGTTGTCCTCATCTTTATAGTGGTATGTATAAACACAACATTTTGGCTGCTGTATCCTCCCGGCCTTCCTTAGGTGTTCTGGAGGATACAGTGTCCGAAACATGTTTATAAATACCACAACAAAGATGAGGATAACAGTCCAAAAAATCAAAATTATTCACATTAAGCCTTATCTGAAAAATTCAGATAAATAATAATGGAGGAATTGCAGAGTCTACAGCAATACTGGTGGGGGTGGTGGTTGGGGTATTGGAGTCTACAGCAATACTGGTGGGGTGGGGGGGGGTGGGGGTTTATATTGGAGTCTACAGAAATACTTGAGGGATTTAGCATCTATAGCAATACTTGGACGGATATTGGAGTCTATCAATAAAAAAAAGGATGACCAGTCTAGTTCAACATGGTCATCTGTTGACCAAATGAGCATTAAATAATAGAAAGATTTACTATGTAAAATTGTTTGTTAACATGCAAAGAGGCTATGAAATAGAAAACTGATTCCAACTGATTTGATCGTGAGAGCCAAGAATAAATCCTAAATATTTTCAAGTCATTGTAAAACATCTCATAACATATTCAACAGCTTTGTGGATGGAGAGAGAGAGAGAGAGAGAAGAAGAGAGAGGGGAGAGAGAGAGGGGGGGAGAGAGAGAGGGGAGAGGGAGAGAGAGAGAGGGAGAGGAGAGAGGGGAGAGGAGAGAGAGAGGGGGGAGAGAGAGAGAGAGAGAGAGAGAGAGAGAGAGAGAGAGAGAGAGAGAGAACTATGGATTGCTAAACTTAATCTCTTAGTAGCACGCACAAAAACAAAAAAGAAAAAAAAATGACAAGAAATAGAAGAATGAAGACAAGTTGTTTAAAATGAAACAACAAACCTGCCTACAGGTACCATGACAACATAAGCAGATGTATTACTGGGTTATATATATATATATATATAATGTGATAGATGTGGGCTGATTAGGGATAATGAAGAAAAAAGGAAAAAGGAAAAAAAAAAAAGAAAGGCTGTTAAAAAACAATAACATGATTGTTTTATAGGCAAGTCTTATTTTCTTGCATCACCTTTCACAGTAGATTCATTTTCTGTTGTTTAGGAAAACCTAACAGCTATTTGTCTACAGTAATTACTACTTTATAACTATGTTGTATCAGTATTTACTTCAGTTCTATATGTGTCACCATTGCTAAGTCATGGGGTTTTTCATGGACTTGTTCGGCTCGGATTTATCAACATTAAAAAGGAAAAAAAAAAAAAAAGATGAAGTGTCCGCAGTATGCTGTATTGTTAACTATTGTGCATGAATAAGTGCACATGTAATGTAATTTAATGAAGAAAAAAAACCTTGATTTTCTTCTAAACCAAATATACAAGGATTGATTTTTATGGCATGTTAGCTCATCTGGGGTTATTTCATGCCTATAGTTTAGGGAATTGCGTACATTGTACATATATAATTACATTTTTTGTGTAGTTTAAGTTTTTTTTTTTTTTGCACAGTTATATGATATCAAGTGTTCCCATCTAATACAAATGGTTTTTAATACTCCACACTTCCTAGAGCTTCTAAACTAGAGGCTCATCACCAGATGCTATTTAGTGTCATACACAGGATCCCTCCCCCCTCTTTTTGGAGACAGTCTTACTCCTTTGCAGGGAATACACCCAGCTGACAGGGCAGTTTATTATTTCTAGTGAACATTATTAGTTATTTTACTACCAAACTCTACTACATTGAAACCGTGACCAAAAACATATATAATATACCAAACTTAGATTCTTGCCCTGATGAGCTACTAAGCGAAACTGTTAGTAGGTATATCTGACTCATTATGTTTAACTTATATATCTGTTGTTTTGGTTACAGTGTAGGGTTTATTAATACTTAACATTGATTGTATAATGTTCCTCTAGATATAATAGAATCCTGGTATCTTTGGTTTAGAAGAAAATAAAAATCCTGGGTGATTGTAGGGGTCATATGTTATAGTTCAAAACATAAGTAGAGTAGAAAAAATTATGCAGTATCTGGGACATCTAAGGATCAGAGAGTAGTATCTGCACGTGTGGAAATTCCAGTTATTTTAAAATCTACTTTGTGAGGGAGTAGAAAAAGATTGAAAAGTGAAAGAGAGGAAAAGAGTAAAAAAAGCAAGAGAAGAGGAAAAAAGTGAGAGAGTGAGATAGAAGTATTGCCGTTTATCTCATTACATTTGTTGTTGTTGTTGTTGCTTTGAGTAACATCCCACGTTATAACAATGGAATGTATTATTGCACTTTAGTAAGACCAGATTGTGGAACTGATTATATATATATATATGTATGTATGTAGGTATAATTACATGATTATATTTTATGTCTATGTTTTTACATTGAAAAAAAAAAGAAAAGAAAAAATGTTGTGAAGAGAAAGAAGTGCAGAAGTTTAATAAATGCGTTTGACCCTGTCATCAACAATTTTAAAATGAAACTTTTAAGAACAGTGTGAATAACACAAAATAATGCTAAATATTTTGGGGGAAAGAAGGGGGGGGGTCAAACAGCCCCCCCCCCCAAAAAAAAAAAAAAAAAAAACAGCTGCTAAATTGTTGGAGTTATTTTAACGACTTGACATCTAACATGAAATCTTTGAATTGTGTGTTGGGGGGGGGGCCAGGAGGAAGAGGTAATTTTTAACAGAGAGGAGACTATGTACTTGATAATGGAAGTCACATTGAAAGACTTGTATGGCGAGAGGGGGTAGAGAAGAAATAGAAAGGAGAGGAGATAAAGAGAAGGGTAGAGAGAAAGAGAGAGGATATAAATATATCTATAGAAGAGAGAGAGAGAGAGAGAATGTATAGGAGGAGAGAAAGAGAGAATGGTTTGGCTTATTTCTTTAATGGCATTTCAATTCCTTATGGGTTATTCAATGCTGAAATTTGTAAATGTTTGATAATAATCATAACTATTTTTTCATTATTTTATTCATTTAAAAAAAACTTATTTGTTTATAACCATTTTTAAACTGATTTATTTGATCCATTCTAGCTCAGAGTGGACCTGGGAGTAATGCTAATGAAGTAGTGACTCTTCACTGCTCCAGAACTTGAGCCTCACCATCAAATGCAGTTTAGTGTCATACGCAGGACATGAGAGAGAGAGTGAATATATATATATATATATATATATATATATATATATATATATATATATATATAGAGAGAGAGAGAGAGAGAGAGAGAATAGAGAGAGAGAGAGTGAATATAGAGAGAGTGAATAGAGAGGGGCAGATGAAGGGAGAGGATAAACAATTATCATTATTATGTTTTATCCTTTGTTTTATTTTTTAATCATTCATTGATTTATACCATTTATATTATATAATGTAGTTTAGTGTCATTTTCAGGACACCCCTCATGGTATATATGTGTGAATGCGAATGGGGTTTTACCCCTCTGCAGGGGTGTGGGGATTAAAATAAAATTAAATAAAAAAAATAACAATCATCTAGACAGGAAGAAACCTCTGGGTATGCACAGAGAAAAGGACCCCCTTTCTTTGTGCCAAAAAGGAAACACCATGGCCATTCGGATGCATACCTTTGACTAGAAACAGATGCTACAACTAGCACAGGGCAAGAAATTCTCTCTCCACTAAATACTATGAACCTAGAATAAAAGTCTGAAACCTAAAAGTGCCTTTTGTCTGTCTCTTCTTTTCCCTTCCTTTAATTCCTTTTCAGTCTGACCAACCCACAAGAAGGAAGAACCAAATATAATGGGATTTCAAAAGAAACAACCAGCAAATATGCACCAAAAATAACCTAAAAAGCCCAAAAGAAACAACCAGCAAATATGCACCAAAAATAACCTAAAAGCCAACCCACATAAAAACCCCAACATATTCTAAGCCCCACCAACAAGGCTGAAAGTATTAAGAGTTCAAAATTATTTCATACAGCATGAAATTACTTAAAACTAATAAAGTCAAGTGGAGGTATTTGTAATGTGACCCCCACCTAGTCTGGGTCGACAGTTAAAAAGAATATGAGAGAGCAAGACAACAAATAGCCTTTAGAAAGAAATTTCTTTCTAAATTCACAGAGATTTGATTCAATAAAACAAAATTCTTTAATGCATCCTACCCACTAAACAGCATTCTTTTTATTCTTTTATTCTTTTTCACAATCAAACTTGTTTTACAACCTTTACTTCATCTTTAAGTTTAAGGGAGAAAACAACAAACAAACGTTTGACCTAGTTTATAGAACCAAATGCTTTACAATTGGGGGAAAAAGGTTTCTGATTTTTGTGAGAACCAATGAAGAATACAAAATGTAGTAAATATTTAGAAAAAGTCGGTATTTACCTAATGCTGGGTATTCTACTAGTATATATATATATATATATATATATATATATATATTATATATATAGAGAGAGAGAGAGAGAGAGAGAGAGAGAGAGAGAGAGAGAGAGAGATTAGAGAGAGAGAGAGAGAGAGATTTAGAAATATGAGATTGGTTCAATAATAGGTATTTACCCAACCCTTGGATGAGGCACCCAGGGTGCATTAAACTCGAATTTCATTAGCAATGTATCTGCAAGATTAGCTTGCTAACCATTACACCACGATGGACACCTAAGTATTTAGGAAAGTATGTACAAAAAGTATTTAAGATAATGTTCCAACATTAAGTCATATTCAAATAAATTCAAAACTCAGTGCATGTGTAGCACACCTTGGGTAATCTGATCTGTGTGAGAAAATTAGAGAGTTGATGGTAAGTGTGGCACTCCACTTCAGCTGCAAAAAAATCTCCCTGTCTAGCATTATGGGAAAGGAGATGGCTCCCTCAGTTTTCGGTTGATACCAACAACAGGCCACTATGTTGACTTTACTTTAAATAAAGATATAACAATTTGAAGTGTATATAATAAACATATTTAGTTTATGTGAACGCAAAAAGCCAAATCAAAACTGGGAATATTGTTTTGACATTTTATTTCATTATTGACCTTTGATTCAAGTGCATTAAATTCTCCATTTGTTTGAATCAACAAGAATTTTTTGCAGGTGAAAGAAAAAAAAAAAAAATTGGTGGGAGAGAATTTTTGACTGGATATTATTTAGCAAATCCAAAAATCATTTCCCAAAAAGCTATTCAAAATTGTGGCAAATCAAACAGTATTCCAGGCTTGCCCTACTATTTTACTCATAGCTGGAGGTCTGTCATTGAAGTTTTGGTGGCTGAGAAGTGCAAACCATGTTACAGAAAAGACAAATAGGGACAGGTGAGTGAGGGAGAGTCAAGGTAATCCATGCAGTCAATGCAACCTAATGACGATGATTACATTTTCAAGGTAATTCTTGCAACTTGATAATTTTAATTTTGTCCATTTAATTCCGACTCCGATACGAGATTAATAGTGTCTGGGTTGACTGAGCTGTGATCAAAAAATAGATTCGACTGTAACCGAAAATAAACAGTTAAGCTTTTGTAATTTCAACCTGTAATTTATAATCCCCTAAAATCCAGGAGAATAAAACAGGATGGGATTTTTTTTTTCTTAAAAGGAGGAAGTCTAAAATGGTAACAGATATTCTTAATAGATTTCCTCTTTTTCTTCTTTAATGGAAACAAAGAGAATAATCAATAGAAATAATCTTTTGACTAGATAATTAATTGGATTATTTGTAACTTGTTACAGTCTAGATAAATGGTTCTCAACCTGGGGGGTCACCCAGGAGAGACATCATATATATATATATATATATATATATATATATATATATATATATATAATTTAATATACCAAGCGTGTTGGTAGATCCTTGCGGAGAGAAAAACCCAGCAGAGAGTTCGATTGTAAAAATATACTACCAAACAT
This sequence comes from Doryteuthis pealeii, assembly GCA_023376005.1. Classification (NCBI taxonomy): domain Eukaryota; kingdom Metazoa; phylum Mollusca; class Cephalopoda; order Myopsida; family Loliginidae; genus Doryteuthis; species Doryteuthis pealeii. The sequence goes on along the minus strand of CM042145.1, from coordinate 53,105,590 downwards.
CAACCAGGAAGAAAAAAATTTTTGAAAAAAAGAAAGGACCAAGATATTCGTACCAACAAAAAATAATCTATTGGTACAGTATTTGGCCAAAAGAAAAAACAATTTATATGTATATATATGTATATAAGATATATATATATTCATATAACCGCTAGGAGAAGCTAATATGTAAAAAGTGCTCGATACCTAAGTAGAGCCAAGTAATAGTAAAGTTTTCTTCTTTAGTCAGATTTTAGCCCTGAAGAGCTTTATGCGAAACTAATAGTAGGTTCGTCTGACTCATTAAATCATCATCATCATCATCTCATCAATATATATATTATATATATATATATATATATATATATATATATATATATATATATATAGATAGATAGATAGATAGATAGATAGGACTTGCTGCCAAAATACACACACCACATTGGCAGCAAGTTATTTAGCCAGGTATTGTTAAAGTCGACAGAATATTTATTCTTTATGATCTTCAGGTGGATACATTCAAGTCTTCTAGTAGATGGCAGGAGAATTGGCACATTTTACCCAAGTGCTTTCAACCATTTCACTGGTTGTCCTCAGAGGATTGTTGATTGTAATGTTTGGTTTTATTCATTTATTGTTTATTCAATCTATGAAAAACTACTAAAAGACTTAAAAATCTACACCTGAAGATCAATAAGAAGAAATATTCTGTGTTCTTATACAATATATATCAGTGATGCTGATAGCTTTTTGATTTAGTGCGTCCTGGAACAGACACATTTGCTTTGAATGAGTCCCCGGGAAAATTAATGGGTCCCAACTAAAGCCATCTAACTCCTAGCTTGTAACCTATCCTGTGTAATTCATTTTTAAGAAACTATTGAAATGTATTTACAGTTAGCTTGAAATGGCGAGGAAAGAAAAAAGAAAAACACTGGGATGCATGGATACGATTTTACTGCTTCCTTTTAGATTTTTATGCGTCAGGGATGCAGGATGCGCACATATCAGCATATATATATATATTATATATATATGGACTCTCTCGTCGATTTTTGACTCATGAGTGTTCATTCAGTGAACAACCAACACAGTGTTTTGTTTATAGTGGTGAAGGCTTGTGTTGGACCATTCCGCACTTTTTGGCACAGTCGATAGGAAAGAATTGGTGCACAAGGAATGCCACAAACTCAATCAACGACTGACCTTAGGATTTTTGAATTCAGAGTTTTCCTACTCCTAGACTGGTTAGCCCAGTCTGCCCTACTATTTTACCCATAGCTGGAGGGAGAATATATATATATATATATATATATATATGGTATTTGTGGAAAAGGTGACTTACCGGTGAAAATGGTCACAATGGTTAGTTTATGCAAGTTTGACAATGATAAGACAGCGATATAACAAATATAAAGTGCTCAATACGTCAGTAGAGCAAATTTATTATGATAATACCATTATCATAATATATATATATATATATATATATATATAGTTATGTAGGGGGACAATAAATGATTCCATTTTTTTATCTGATGTTCTTGTAATATTTCTTGTATGTTTATTATGTATGTATTAAATGTTCCTATATATGTAAGTGGGCTTGTCTTTCTTTCCATCTATTCAGTGTTAGTATATCATTGAATACTACAATGTTAAAATTGGACATTGGTGAGTGTTTTCTTACTAATTGTTTTGTTGATAGTATTTGATAATATTCTCATCAAGCTTAAAACTTAAAAAAAAAAAAAAAAAAAAAAAAAAAAAGGTAAATTTTTCTCAACTATTTTTATCCTCAAAAATGAGCGACTCACTTTAGAAAAAACTGAATCTTTCATTTTCCCAATACAAGTTTTTATTTTAAGTTTCTATTTTGTTTATTTTCGTTAAGTAAATATGTTTTTATTAGTTCACCAAATATAAAAATAGAAATAGACAATGACGTATCAGAGAAAGGTTATTTATAGTGGAAATTCATGCAATTATTCATGCATGTATCACAGGGTGGAATTCCCATGGGTACAGCTGATAAAAGTTGTCATAAAATGATTATTTATAAGGAAGTGATTAAAACAATAATAAATATAGAAATGTTTGTTTTGAGAAAGACGTTGATCTAGAATTGACTGATTTTAATGGCATGTTAACTCATCCAGGTTATTTTATGCCCCATATATTATGTTTATATATAATTTTTTTTTTACACACGTTTATGGTATCAAGTATTTCTTGCTAATGCAAACTGTGTGCACACAGTTCTATGGTTTCAAGTAACTAATAATAATAATCCTAGTAAACTATTATAATTTCAAGTAATTATTCTTAATACAAATAATTTACAAACAGTTCTATGGTTTCAAGTGATCTTTTCTGATACAAATAATTTTCAAACAGATCTATTTAATTTATGTGACTAAGTTGACTTAGGAGTAATAATGGTAATGAAAGTGGGTTATATTATTTTAATGGCACATGAACCCTTGTGGACTATTTGATTACAAATTTTATTTTTTGTAAGCGAATAGGTAAATATTTTTGTTTGGTTTAGTTTTACAAACTGGTAGAAATTATTTTCATAAACTTACAAATAGATATATTTGACCCATAAATCAATCTGGGACCCTAACAGGTACCACCACTCCAGGTCAGAGTGGACTTGGGAGTAATGCTTATGAAAGGCTATTTAAGTTTTTCAAGTAAGTGAAAAGTAAACACAAGAAAGTTATATCATTTAGGCATTATATGAAAGTTATAATTTCTTGATTTTAAAATAATGGCTAAAAACATTGTCTAATACAGGCATGTCAAACTGAGTAGCCTTTGTATGGATTACATATGTATGTCATGAGGGCCATATGATTACTTATGTCTGTCATGATTAAGTATTTAAATCCTTCTTTTACATTAACAGAAAAAAGTGATGATTGCTATCATTAATTTATTTATCAATGAATACATATCTTAAAAAAAAAAAAATTGGGTTAAAAAGAAAGAAAAAAAGACTTATTGACAGAGTTCAAATAAAATGTACAAGTGTCACTGTTACTTTGAATTATATCTATGTGTGGATTGAAAGCAGAAGAAGGCAAGAGGGAAGACTCACTCCCTTTCATTGACTGTATTAGCCTCCTCTTTCTGCAACTCAAAGAGGTGAGAGACAATTTGTTTATAACAGATTCTGTTTCTTAAAAACACATTGCTCTAATGAAAATAAACAACTGTTTTCAACTAAGAATTTATGGAAAAAAACTTTAAAAAACCTGGTATACTATAAAAGCGTCATATAAGAGCACAGTCTGTGTATGGGCTGCACCTGTATTTTCTGAGGGCTGCATACAGTCCACAGATCACATGTTTGACAAGCCTGGTCTGATACATACTTTAAATATCATTAAAAATCTGAAAACGAGCCGGATACCGACAGTCTAGTATTCTTCTACCAGTACAGGTCATGTACGTCACTTTATTTAGCATTGGTCTACTAGATGACTAGCTGTTAGGAAGAACATTCCCATTAAGTGGGTTTGTGTTGTTAATCCTGCATCAAGTAAAAAAAAAAACAAACTAATACAATTTGTTGGATTCATTAGTAGTGAGAGTAGAGAGTGTGTGTAATCAAAAGACTAAATAGCAATTGCATGTGATCAAGACAACAAAGGGTCACAGTGTTGTTGGATCTTGGATAAACAACATGAAAGAAATTAACACAGATTCTGAAAGACTTTCAACCAATCAGAAGACAATCTTTTTCTGAATGTCCTATTAAACATTATTTATTACCAAATACTATAGAATTAAAACTATAACTAAAAATATGGATACAGAGGTGCCCAAAAGTCCAAGTGTATATATATATATATAATAATATAATATATATATATATATATATATATATATATATATATATATATATAGAGAGAGAGAGAGAGAGAGATAGATAGATATAGATATAAGCAAAAAGTGGTCTGTATCATTGATAGAACACAAGTTAGGATAACAGATAAAGTCAATGGTGCTTGGAAACTGTCAGTTTGTCACCTATGCAATTTTCAAACCAAGAATTGGTTTGAATATATATATATATATATATATATATATATATATATATATATATACACACACACACACAAAAAAAAAAAAAAAAAAAGGAATTAAAACAGACACGTTTTTGTAAGAAATCTGAAATTCAAACAGGAGGAAAAACCAGAAGAAACCCTTGGCTTTAAAAAATTCCATAAATTAAGGGTTGACCTATATGAGAAGGATACATTCAGGAGTGTGCATGTGTATGTGTATGTGTGTATATATATATATATATATATATATATATATATATATATACACATAACACACACACACAACACACACACACACACACATTTTGGGCAACATTATTTTTTTATGCATACTGTGTTGAACAAGACAGACATTTCATGTCTGACAATTCTCTTTTCTATCTTTTTCTGATTCCACCCTGATATTAAGAAGCTGGCCAGAAAACTAGAAAAGATTGATAAGAAACTCGCCAGACATGAAATGTCCATCTTGTTCAACACACACACACACACACACACACACACACAAATGTTGATTGTGATGTCTTGTCAGATGAATGCCACTCTTTTATTCATTGACCATCTGTGAGCTCGTTGATGGCCTTTAAATCCTGCCAGCAACTTGCATATCTTAGAGCATATATATATATATATATATATATATATATATATATATATATATATATATATATAAGGAATAGAGAATGAATGAGAAAAGTATTGGCATATAAAGGCGCTCAATGCTAAAATAGCAGAGCAGATTTATATATAATATAATATATAATATAATCATATATTATATTATGGATATTAATATCTCGTTACTATTAGTTTCATGCTTACTCCAATCATCAGACGAGAGTCAAAAGGTTGAGATTTAAAAAATAAAACGGTGGTTTGTTTAGTGTGTGTATATATATCTCACATTACACACACACACACACACACACACACACACTAGTCCTGAATGTTACTCATATATTACAACATAAATCATAGACAATTAATTCTAAAAAAAAAATCTATAGGGAGGTGCAGATGGCTTAATAATCAACAGTACAGCAATTAAAATAGGCAAACAGTTCAAACTCCAACGAGGGAACTAATGACCTTGTAAAGGTATAAATCCAATTCTTCTCTCAGTTGTAGGTAAAATAATAGGGAATCCTGAGCCGTTTAGCTCTTTAAGAAACTCTAGGACATGAAGCTAGCAGTGTAAAACTTTTGCTGTGTAAAAATAAACCTGTCCAATTTTAGTAAGCAATGATTGGATATTCATAGATTATTTGGGAAATAGAAAAGAATCATTGCCTCCTCGTGTGTCATTTGACACAGGAAGAGAGACGACTCTTTCGGACATAGAAAAATGCATCACATTTAACTTAGTCTTTTCTTTTGCTCTATACAACAACAACAAAGGTTGTTGGTTACTAATTAAATGTACAATTAGTTAAAGCTAGTTAATCTTGAATACAAAAATAGACTAATTTACAAAGTTTTGGAATTAATGAGGTTGTGTGATGAATAATAGTCAGTGTTGTACTGTGTGCCTTTTCTGTAGTAAAGTTCATGGATTGTAGATTAACCAATCAGAAAGTCTACATTAATAGCCAATCACAATCATCGCTTTGGGATAAATGGACCAATCATTATCTTTGTTACCTAATCATTAAATCGATTTCAAATGGAAGAAGAGTTCACTCTTTTAATACCAAGAGAAATTTACCTATTTCACTACTGCTAAAATGAAAGGCTAACATTTAGAGAAAATCCTTTGTGTAGTCCCTATCTATCTTTTTGGAAAATTATACAATCAAATCGGTTCTTATTAGGTATTATTGTTACCAAACTCTATAGTATTGAAAACAGTAACCAGAAATTGAATTTTATAAATATACTAGACAAAACGGGACCTGTTAGGTCACCTATTGAGCTCTGGGTAGATAATTGGGATTAGGGAAAAGTGAATTCGCAAAGCAAATTAAGTTTGGAAAAAAAAAAAAAAAAATCAATAAACAAATAAAATAAATAAATAAAAATAAATATGGCCAGAGAATTAAAAAAAAAAAATTATAATCATTTTTTAAGATTTCTAAGAAAGGGAACATTTCACCAGATTTAAATTGAAATAGATCTGATTCTTGGAATTCTATTAAGCTATGAGAGGGGGGCAGGGCTCTCACAGCTACTGAATGTTAACATACAAATAAAGTGGGGGTTTAAATGTTCCTATCACACTCACTCTCCAATCTCTCTCTTTAACCACACAGAGAAACTAACATATATAACGAGGATGTAATCAAGATATACATAGAGAGGAGAAAAGTGACAGGCAGAATGTGAAGTAAGAGACGTGTGAGTTTTTGACTTAATTGTAAATTATTACTAATTAGAACCAATCAAAATGAAATTTCTTTTCAAACATAACTCAATCTTAAAACCAAGGAATATTTTAGTATGAATTTTGTGTCATTAAATTAATAAATAAAAAAGCCTTTAGCAAATAATCATTGATTCACTCAGCTTTAGTGTAATAATAGATATAAGGTGTACTTATGTTTGGACTGTGAAATGTTCCTATTTTTTGGTTATAGAGTCTGGGCACCCCGATACTAGCAGTCTTGTGCCAAGACGAAGACAATTTAGTTAATAAATAGAATGACTTGACATGGTAGGGTCAGCAAACTAGTCACACTAATTATTACTACTGAGTAATGAGTTCAATCCTCACTGGGTGACTCATATTTATGACCTTGGTTTGGTTGCTTTTTTATGGCATATCAACCCATTTTGGGTGATTTAATGCCAAATCAATTCATTTTGATATTCAGTTTCTTTCAACACCAGTTGTTGCTAAAATGGTCACCCATTTAAGTACTGAAGAGATTCACCATTGCTTAACTTTGGTAATGTAGCAGGAACCGGTGCTTATAGTCTTGTGCCAAAACTAAGTTATGTTCATTAAATAATTAGAATCATCTGATATTGTAAGCAAGCTAGTCTCCAAAGTTCATAACTATTAAGAAATGAGGTTGATCCTCACCAGGTGCCTCATGCTTGTGGTCATGTGCCAAAACTATGTTATATGTAGCTGAATTAAGGACAGCATAAGTGCAATGTTTTATGTTACTAAGCTTTCATTGAGTCGTTCAAGTGACTAATAAACTCTTCTACTAAGAAAGTCACTTTTGATAAAACTAAAATGTCTTAACAATGAACAACTATCATTTCAAGTAGAAGAAGTCAAGGCTTATTTTATTTTCTTTTATTACTTACATACACTTAATCTGAGAGAGAGAGAGAGAGAGAGAGAGAGAGAGATTATATTCTACAACATTAAAACCACAACAAATAATGATAACATTGTTTTTGAAAACTGAGATTTTCTCATCAATGCTCAAATATAAATTACAGAAACAAACGTAGTCTTTCTTTTTTGAAGAATCTAATTATAACTAGCAAGAATATGTGCCCTTCGCTAAGCGTAAGTATTTGAGTTTTAATGAAATGAAATATATCAAATTAGAAAGAATTTAAATAAGAATATATATAAAAAGATTACACTTTTTTTTAAAACTCATTTTTCCTATTTAACCCATAGATGGAACTGGAACATGTACATCTACTGAATTGGAGTGCACCTGGGAGTAATGGCAATGAAGGGGTACTCCATAATCTCTAGAGTTCCAGAACTGGAACTTCACCATTAGATGCAGTTTAACGTCATACCCAGGACATCCGCCTTTTAGTTGTACATTAGCAAATAATAAAAACCACAATAAGAAGAGTGGGTTTATTTTAGATTTCTTTTGTTATTGGAAATCAATATTCTTCTGAGGAAAATTCTGGCTTTGATAAATAAGGAAATGGGGGTTGGGGTTGGGGGTGGAATCAAATTCTGTTCAAAGCCATAACATCTGTTAGTCTCATGAGGATCTATGTCTGGATTTCAATGCAGGTCTGGGCAAGTTCATATGGTTGGTTGGGTTTTATGCCATGTCAACCCTTGGGTCATTTTTAACCCAAAGACAATTTTTGTTTTATTCATTCTTGATGGGTACTCAACCAGATCTAAACACATTTTTTCAAACCCATAGATGGTACCACTCCGGGTCAGAGTGGACCTGGTAGCAATGGTGATTAACAGGTGCTCCACATTCTTCAGAATTAGACCTTCACCATCAGATAGAGTTTAACATCATACCCAGGACATGAAAACCTTTAGCCACTGCTTTCTAGCACATATTTGATAAATAGGGTTAGGACAATCATATAGGTGCTAGGACTTGACATGACCAGCCGACTGATCAGAGGGGACCCTCGGAATGCCCATCTAGCTGAAGTAAGGGCCAAAGTGGAGTGTTTGGGCAAGTTCATAAGGAAAACAGCAAGTTACTACATGCAGAAGGTTTTCCATGATACAACACAGATATCTGTGGGAAAGGTAAGGCTCAATATAGTTTTGCCTCAGTGGAGTTGCCAGAATAAAATTGAAGACATTATTATTACTTATAATTATAATAAGTATAATTATTACTATTTGATAGGACTATAAAATAGTAATAATTCTTAAACAGACCTATGTAACATTGACCAAGAATATAAACACCATAAAATTATCAGTTGGAAATTGAACAGGAAATTGCTTTATTCTCATATATCAAATCAAAGTTTTAATGTAATCAAATATATTAGATTAGAAATTAATGAAATTAAATAAGAACACATAAAAAGATTACTTATTTTAATTGGTTTCTATATAAAATCATTCATAGGATTGATTTTAATATGTTGGAGAAATAATAATATTAGAGATCAATAACACCAAGTAATTATCTATTAAACCCGATTTTGTTAAAATCAGCATGCAAATTAACCACACCCTATATTATGTAAACCTTTATTTCTTATTGATCTATGAGACATTGCAGTACTTTAAATACACTAATAATATGGGCTGTTTTGAGGCAAATCTAACTCAGATTTTCATAGAGACATCGTTAATAAATAAGATTTCTTCTATGTATTAATGATGTTGACTATAAATTAAATACTCATTGATAAACTTACACAATTCCTGAGGGTATCATGATGTAAGCAGTGATGTAGTTACAGACAGACAAGGAATCTCCATTATAATAAGATATATAACCAAGAATTTCTTTTTAATAGACATAACAATAGATATAACAATAGACATACTGATAACAAGAAAATGTTTGGTAAATTAATCATCATCATGTCATGCTAGTAGCACAGATATCCATGATAATCTCTCGTCAACCGTCCCCCCCTATCATTCATTTCCCCTGGGGAAGTCCTCTGTGCAGCATCCGGTATCTGTGCAGGGCTGGTTAATGTAAGTCTTTGCTGGATGTCTCACACTGGCATTCCCATGTGCTGGCTTCCACATTTAAGAGAATGTCACTTATGAGTTTGTCCTTGCTTTTCCAGCAGTGCCCAGCATGTCTAGTTTGTCTTACTTGGATGGTTTGTGTGATAGGAGGCAAGTGGCCATACAGCTGCTTTCTTGTGGGGTGTTGTTTCCATGATTTGTCTAAGATTGCAATGCAGCTTTCTTGTGCAGCTCCCATCTAGTTTATTCTCTAGGCATTTCATAAGGATCCAAGTGGTGCAGCCATACAGTAGTACTGAGACAACTATGGCTTTGAAGAATTGTTGCTTAACATTTCAGTGAGATCTAATTTCCATATAACTGAAAATCTGTATATAACAGACCATTCCTTCCCTATGCATGCATTAAGATCGCTTTCTGTGGATGAGATATTACTGTAAATTGTTCTACTGGCTTTAGAGGCTTACCATTGGGTGTGGATATCTCCTTTCTTTTTAAAACACATGAACTCAGTTTCATTGGAGTTCACAGAGAGACTGATGTTCCCTGCTGGTTTCTCCAGGCTACGTAGCAGGGATTTGGCTTGTGCAGGTGTATTTACAAGAAGTGCTAGATCATCTGTATAGTCTGCAGCCATAATAGTCTGTGCGGGATATCGCCTGCTTTTTGCCTTTTTTAGTATGAGGCCTTTTTCTTTTATGGGTGAGTTGTAAAACTTGTCTTATTTCTTTTAGGAAAGAATTTTATTTTTCATTTATTCTATTTTATTTTGTTCTATGTGCGAAATTAAAAGACTAGCAGATAAATGTTGTGGTAAAATCTCAGAGATAGATTCCAGCTAAACACCGATAATAATTGACATGTTTTATGGGATAGACTAGAGGTAAATTAATAATCGTCTTAATTAAAAAGGGGCTTATTGTTTAAAGACAGCATCTTGTCACAATCTGCAAGGATTTCTAAAGTTTTAAGACTGGAAGTTTTTAGTGTTTTTTTGTTTTGTTTTAAATGAGAGTGTCAACAACAAAATGTTAAACATATCACTTGTCAATCAAATGTGACAATGAAATTTAAAAGGTCGTTGTCTACCGCACAAATACCAAACAAGAAATCACCGCAGTCACCCTCCCACCTCCTTTGAAAAGGAACCAGATGAAGCCAAAAGATACCAACCTCCCCCACCAAACACCTAATCAGATACAAACATAAAATGACACTGCAACTCCATTTTGTATCTTTAAATACAGAGATGTACAATGGATGCCCATGCAGGTGCACACCTATTAGATTTTATACAAGGATTATTTTAAATCCCTAAGAGAGCTCAATGTAAGATAAATAATAAATTTATTGTATACGGAGGAATATTTACACTTTCTATAAGAATAACTAATAATCATTAATAAACAATTATAGCTTCAAATAAACCGATTGAATACAAATAATTTTTAAACATTTGGCTAAATTTTGTGATTGCGAATGTTTTTAATTTTTTGGTTTGCATCCTTCCGTCTACATGAGACGATGGAGTAGTATCAAGGTTTTTTATTCATTTTTTTTCTTCTTAACTTGAACTACATAGCCTGGGCGGGTTTATATGGAGGATGAGCTGGCCCATGCAGCAAATCCTCCTTCTCCACACTGCCACTGTGATCCAAAGGAAAGGTAAAGGAACAATGCAGTTTGGCAACAGTAGTGTTGCAGGAGTTGATGGGTAGCACTGGATTTCAGCATCACACCACCTTAGGGACTCCGGCTCCTGATTTATTTTCGGTGTTTACTCCAAATGTTTTTAATATATCAATAATATTAATATATAACATAAACACCAAATATCAGAAATGGGTCAAATGTGAACATATACCTACTGAAATAATTCCAAATCACAAAAGATAGATGATATATTAATAAAGAAGTAGATAAATTATCACTATGAATTGTGAGGCATATTCCTCATTTAAAGGAGTATCTACTGACCAGAGAATTATCTCCTCAGTAAAGATATGCCTAAGTCTGCACCGTAACAAAAAGAAAACCAGTAAAACTGTTAGTTCGATACTGGCTCTGCCAACTCATTATACGAGTAGCACAGGGATCTGTGCAGTAAAGTAAGGAGCTGACGGTAGGTGTGGCGCTCTGCCTCAGATGCTACAAAAACATTTTCCTTGGTCTAGTGCTAGTGAAAAGGGGATAGACTCCCTCGCTGTTTGGCTGATACCGACTTTAGGTCACCCCAACAAATACTACTTACTTGGTAAGTGTAAGAAACAAATTCAACATTCAAAAGATTACAGAAAGTCATACACGAAATGATGAATATGAAAACCTTGTTACTGTCTACCTAGAAGCAGCAGCCAAATGCTGTGCAGAGAAACTACAAGCAGCGATGGCCAATAGGGACAGATGGTGAGGAAGAGTCATGGAGATCTATGCTGTCAACATGACTTGGTGATGAACATAACAACATTTTGCATATAATATATCAATATTTTTAATATATCAATAATATTAATATATATACTTTTCTAATAATATTAATATATATAATACATCAATATACATAATTTTGTTAATATTTTATTATAAAAATATAATATATAAATTTTGAATATCAATAGTAATTAATAATTTCTATTGATATTCAAAATTTATAAAATAGTTTATTTGGTGCTTGTATGATAGTTCAATAATTATTGATTATTGAACTATCATACGAGTACCAAATAAACTATTTTATTTTTAAACTCAAGTTCAAATAAAAAAAAAAACAAGAAAACCAAAAAAGCACTATGGAGTTTGAGCCAGCTTTGCAGATATAAGTATTACAAACTTACGCTTTATGAAAAACAATAAATAAATAAATAAATAAATGAAATAAAAATAATAAATAAAATCCTTTTTAATCTTCATATCAACAATTTATCGGGATTTCTCATGACCGAGAAGAGAACTGAAGAATTCCTTAAATATTGAGTGGGAGTTAAAAAATTTTTTTTTTCTTATTGAAGTGATCAATTGTGATTTTGCCGCCTTTTTTTCTTACTTTTTTTTTGAGGAGGAGAGGGAAGAGGAGGAGAAGAAGGTAGTTGTTCTGCTTATTTGATTTTCTTTTTAAGCTAACCCCCCCCCCCCCGTTGTGATCCAGTAGAAAATATCCCAGTTATGTAGACAGCAGGAAGTACAACATTTAACCTTATCTGACTTTCAAGAAAATAAATAAAATAAAATAAATAAACGATCGACACTTGAAAGTAACAAATTCTTAGTGATCTGATTATTATTGTATTTTTTTTAACATTTAATAATTTTATCGGAATATTTTCGAGACCAAAAACAAGATAAGAACTACAATATGAGTGGTGATCCCAGGATTGAATTTTTGACTCAACCTTTGATAGATACAACCAAAGTACATTATGATCATTATAGAAGTTCTGTAATGTTAGAATGAATTACTACAAATTACGGTTCAGTCATGAAATTAGAAGAAAAGAAATCCACTAGGCATCTTAAGTTACTTCTTAATAGGGAGAAAAAGGGGTAAACATTTTAATTTTTAGATCACACGTGATTAAACACGTGTTGGGATGAATAGGGGAAAAAAGGGGGACATCCTGACAATGTTTCACATTTATTTATTTAGATTTCTAAATAGAACAATAAGAAGTGAAGTGAATGGGAAACTTTTAAAAAGAAAGCCTAAGTCTGTTAAAATTTGAATTTCATTACTTGCGACTTTAGGGGATTCATTTTAAAAAAATAAATCAGGCTAATTTGGGCGGGCTAATAAGAAAGACGTCAATACAATGGAGGATATATTATTGTTTGCTGTGAACTCGTTCGATTCCCATTTTAACAACAATCTTTGAATATTTCTATTTTAGAAAAGAGTAAAGGATTCTAATTAGCATATTTGACGCTGTTATATCGAGAGTTTGAATGATTAAAAATAAGAATTAAAAAAAAAAAAATCATGTTCGGTGATGACCCCCATTAAAATTACAATTCATTTGCAAATTGAATTGAAAATGTTTATTCTCTAAGATGAACATTTCAAGTGTATAGCTCTAATAAAAGTTTCGCTATCATGTGCCGTTTTTGTTTGACTATGGTTTGATTATGCACTATAAAACAAATTTAATTAGAATTTTAGTAATATAGATTAATTAACTTAATATATAAATACTGGTAAGTTATAGTATTTTTTTATAAAATTATTGAAATAGTCTATATGTACTAGGTACTTCAACAAAATGAGCGCTGATTTGACTTGAAAACGAATTAAAATTAAATCGGTTATTTAAGGTTAATTTTTAATTTTAGTTGAAAGATTGTAACATAATGAGCATCAGTAAAAAAAAAAAAAAAAAAATGAAAATAATATTACACATGTAATTAATTTTTAAACATTAAATTAGACGTTGCAAGTGAACTTAACAAAACAATATTAAAACTTGAAAAACAAACTTATAACAGTTTCTTCTTAAAAATAACAAAAAAAAAAACAAACAAACTAAATAATGTACTACTGTCTAACGCCTTAAAAACTGTATGGCATGTAGAAAAATCGGTAAAAAATATTAAAAGCGTTTATTGAATAATTCCCTAACAAATTCGTTACTTTTAGTCCTCCGACAATTTTCATCTACAAACCCGAAGGAATTATACAAATATTTGAAAAAAAACCCAAAAAACAAGCCATTTAGAGCGCCATTTTTACAATCACGAGAAAGAGAAGAAAAAAAAAGTATTATAAGTAAAACGTTAGTCATTGAAACATTATCCCCACCCATCGACATTGGCTGGGGTTATTAGTTTTCTGAATTATCGAGACACTCCTTCATTTCTCTAGTTTGACCAGGAATCATATTAATGACGAAATTGTGTTAAAAAAGAAAAACAATTTGTACATTAGATTAGCATTATGTGTTAATCCAAAAAGAAAAGAGAAATAACTTTTTATGCGTTATAATATTAACACCTGTTGATTAATAATAACGATTAATGTCTACTCACTCTATTCATTTTATATTCAACTTGATAAACTTTTTTTCCTTAAATTTGAGGAAAAAGCTAATTGAATATTGCAAATTAATTTTCAATAATTAAACAAATAAGATGCGTAATTTATATTCCGAAGTTAAAAATAACAAAAAACCAAAAAAACAAAAACAAACTATAATTTACAAATAAAAAGGAAAATGATCCTGAAATATCTCGAAAAACAAATATTTTATATTTCAATTTTATGAGAAACCAGGTTTAGATCAGAATTAGAGAACCTCTTAAATTGAATTCGTAACACAAAAACAGTTTTTGTTACAAATTAAACATTTACTGTAGTCAAACGTACTGATATTTATTGTTATTAAATTATATTTATTGTCAAAATATGAAACAAAATTAAAAGTTTTATCATAAAACCTTTTGTTTTGTTTATATCTTAACAATAAATATTGCTATTAATAATAGTTTGACTACAATAAATAGTATAAATTATTCACTGGAGTCAAACTATCAGTATTAATCCACCCCCATACACCCCCCCCCAAAAAAAATAAAAAACCGGAACTTGTCTGATTTAACCTTAGATTTGTTAAAATATACCGAAAAATTCGTAAAAAAAAAAAAAAAAAAAAAGAAAAAGAAAAGGACTTGTCAGTCAATAGTTAAACAACTCTTAAACATTCCTTAACATGTTTGACACAAGATTCAACAAGTGTTGATATGAACCCCCCCCCATACACACACAGACAAAATTATGAACATTGTAAAATGAAATTAAGTCTGCAATCCGTGGGATAGATTTTAAATCAGTGTTATATAAATATATATTTAAAAAATAATATGTATGTTTTTAAAAAGATTAAAAATAAATTTCGAATTTCATTCAGAGAAGTCAATCTTGGGTCGATCCACTCTTCTGCCTTCAACAAATGTTTAGCTCGGAAGAAGAAGACATTTTTACCAATAACACAAGGGACTTCAATTGGACAAACAAAATATGCCATATTTAATATGGAATTATCTTGTTTAATCTCATTGTTATAGTTTGTATCACCGATAATAACGTAGCAATAATTAACTGTTTTAATTAAATTTATTTTCATATAGTTTTGAATTGTATGTAAATAAAACATACACACATTACATATATATAATAAAAAAATATAGGCATATATATGTAATATGCCTAATAAAGTTAAAATATATAAAAAGTAAATATAATAATTAACTTAAAAGCCGGCCAATCGGGCGACAATTAAGTTGAATAGGCCTTCAAGCCCAACAATAACACTTCTTTCATACATTGAGTACATATCAATTTTTATTAAACTTGAACAATATTTTTCAAACAATTAATTTTCATCAAAACAATGATATAATTTGTCTTTTTGGAACTGAAAAACTACAGGAATAAAACATTTTTGATTTTCCCATTCGGGGGTCAGTGCGATATGAAGAACTCAAAATTGATCGCAGCATTTAAGTATTGCATTAATATTTAAGCTTGCCTTTTAAAAGTTCAGCGATAATTCTTCTGTTGCCATTTAATTTAAAGCCAATTTTATAGACGCAAGTCCTTTAATTCTGCGTATAAACAATTTCTATTTCATGGGTGACTTTCCCTGGATTTAGCTATTAATTTGGATTATTCACAAATTTATTTCCAAGTTATAAAAATTATCGTACAAAAAAAAAAACAAAAAAAAACGCCGCAAAAATCATCTAAAAAAAATTCCGAAAACAATCGTAGTAATTAAAACTTGAGAATACAAAATTTCAGGACTGAGGATCTTAATTTGTTTTCAAATATACACAAAAATTAAATAAAAAAATAAAGATATTAAATAAATAAAGATATATTAAATATATAAATGAATATATTAAATATATAAAATAAATATATAAATAAATAAGCAAATATATCAAATAGATAAATATATATAATATAAATTTTAAAAAGTTTCACCAGTGTAAAAAGTTTGAAAATATCTTTTATGGGTAATAAAAAAAAGGTAATAAGTTTTCGTTAGAAATTTGGGCTTATAACAAAATTAAAACCAAAAAACTCAACAAAACAATGGATTTACTTCCTGATGGAAAAGATTTTTTTTTTTAATGTAAAATTTGTTTACCTGTAACTGGTATCAACATTTGGCCAAACAAGAAATTGATAATCCGCGTAGCCATTAGCTTGAAAATCATCATCATCATCCATGATTTATTCTTTTCTTAAATAACACAACAACAACAACAACAACAACAACAAAACCCCCGCCTAATTGATTGAATTGAATTGCATGGCCAGGTGAAGAAACAAAGGTAAAAGAAAAGTATTCCGGTTTGAAGACAGACACAGGTGAAGGTAAATAACGTCAATAGTAGAAAGAGCAGTGGTGATGGGACCCTCCTCACCTGCACAGGTAATATATATATATAAATGCAATTACTACTTTAAGTTGTCAGGTAGATGTCCTTTTATAAGAAAAAGGGAGAGTATTCCATTTGTGATCCCATGAAAAAACTTATTAACTTCAATTGTGGGGAAAACATTTCCATCTAATCAGAAACGAGATTAGAATTTATAAATGGGCTTTGAGATTTTTTTTTTTCTTGGAAGGTGTGTTTAAAAAAAACTTTTCTTTGTTTGTTAGGGACGAAAATATTCCTACTGTAACTTAAACAGCATTCCTCATTGTGTGTGTGTGTGTTTGTGTTAATAGTAAAAACTAAAAGCCAATGTGGGACAATTTTTTTTGCCTAGTTACTTAGAAAGTTACTAGTTTGATAACGAAAAAACTAAAAGTTGTCCCACAAGAGACACAGGTGGATGACAGAACTATGCGGACACAACTTGATTACGTCTCTCTCTCTCTCTCTGAACAACTATTTCCATATATGGAAAGTGTGCCACATAAACATTTGTCAATACAGTTTTTGCCCTCTGTCTCTTCTTCTTTCTTTCTTCTTTCTCTTTCTTTCCCGTCTACATTTACCTGAGCGTGTAACATTTAAGTAGGAGGACTTTACAGTTTAAGTAGAGACGACTACAACCAAGATATTCAAACAGGTGATATAGAGTGTGAGAGGTTAATAAAGACGACTGGATGACGACCTGTTTAGGATACGAACTTGCCTACAAACGTTCTTTCCAGAAGGGGCTCTTAAAAAAACGACAATACTGAATGTTACTAATTCTAAACACAAATTTATATTTTATTTCTAATTAAAAAAAGAAAAAAAAAAGATTAACTTTCCTTTTCTTTTAAAATACAAAAGTTTAACAGCAAAATTGGAGCCTGTAAAAGCAACTTGGCTTTTCAAAACACCCTTTTGCCAAGGTTTAGAATATGCTACCCCCCTGCAGATAGGTAAGAGCCCTACCCACCACAAAAAGGGGTGTCCTAGGTAGGACACTAAACTGCATCTGATGGTGAGGTTCCAGTTCCAGAGATCTGGCAATTGCATACATTTGTATGTTTATATTTACATTTTTTATGTCATTTCTCAAGAGACTTTTTTGCACACGGTTATATTATATCAAGAATTCCTATCTAATATAAATAATTTGCAAACAGATCAATTTGACCCAGATATGGCACCTGAATAGGTATTACCTCTCCAGGTCAGAGTGGACCTGAGAGTAATGGCAATGAAGGGGTACTCCATACTCCCCAGAACTGGAACCTCACCAACTAATGCACTTTATTGTCATACCTAGTAGACCATTTCTTTTTCTTTTGAGGAGAGGGAGATCTTACCCCTCTGTTGGGGGATACTATTGCCCTATTCTAAGCCCCCCACCCACCAACAGGGTACAATAATCTATTGGCTTTTATTAGAATATCTTTTTGCAGTCAACCTGATGATGAAGTTTTGGAAAACTTAGATTGTCGGAACATTTTTGGAAGTTGGAAATGTATACAATCATTTCATTGATTTGGTATCCATCTGTCGAATAGAGACAATTGCGTAGTGTCCAAAAAATGTGGAACCATGTAGCCTAGGCGGGTTGATATAGAGGATGAGCTGTCACTCAAGCAGCAAACCACCCTCTTTCCACACTGCCATTGTGGTCCAAACGAAAGGCAAAAAAACAATATAATTTGGCAACAATAGTGTCCCAGGGGTTGCTGGATAGTGCTGAAGTTCAGAGTCACACCACCTTTTGGACTCCTGCTCCAGATTTGATTTTGGAGTTTACTCCACAAGCCTTTCCTTGGGATGAAGTATAACCAATAGGCTGCGGAGGTTTTATAACAAACTTTTCCTTGTCAAGATAAATTGCCCTCCAAGGCTAAGGAGCACCATCTAGCCTATTTGGGGATTTATGGGAATAGTAATTACCCCAATCTTACTACTATTGGTGTGGATGACCGATAGTTGGATGACTGGAGCTCATACACCCTTTGACAGCTCTTGTTTATAGTGCTGCTGGGTGCTCACACACCCACCTCACATTATAAGCCAAGGTGTGTCTGATGGGGATGACAGTTTAGTCACTGACAACTTGACCATGGAACAGGTAGTACTAGTTTACATGGTATAAGTAGCAGGTAAGAAAGAAGATCTGTCTTGTCATTTCATTATTATTATTATTATTAATGATAATAATAAGTAAAGTAAAGTTGTTGGGGTGGCCTAAAGTCAGTATCAGCCAATCAGCGAGGGAGTCTATCCCCTTTTCACTAGCGCTAGACCAATAATGATAATACTGATTGCATATTACTCTACTTACTGAATCTCAAGCATTTGTTTTTGTTTTTTTTCAGTTAGCAATTTTATCATTTTCAAACACAAACCAACAAAATGTAGAGCATTTAAAAAAAACAATCAGATCCAGCAGCAAAAGAACTTGCCATTCCATCAAAAGGGGGGGGGGAGAGAATAGCTGCAGTTATCTAACGTATAAATGATTAAGAAATGAAAATAAAAACAGAAAAAAACTGCTGAGTTTTCAATTTTGATGACACTTGCTTTGTCATTGCCTCTCTTGTTTGTGACACACCCACACCGTTTGTGACCCCCCCCCTTTGTGACACCCACACCCTTTTCATTTTCTAAGAAATTGTTGACTTACTATAAAAGCCTCCTACAACTTATTAAAATTGGGTGTCCTATCTCGGTGCAATGGTTTGCAATTGAATTTGTTTTTATAGATCATTTGGTTGGTTAGTTTGATGGCATGTTAACAACTTGTTGGGTCATTTAATACTAAATTTATGTTGCAAACAATTATAGGGTTTGGTTTAATGGCATATCAACCTTCATGGGTTATTCAATGCCAAATATATCTCTTTTATTAGAAGAAGAGTAGTGGTACTATTTAACCCATAGCTGGAGGGATGAGGAGGTTCATACCTTTCCCAAAAGTATTAGTCTTAAAGTAAATATAATAGCATGAATTGAGTTCGATCTTGCTTACTAATACTACAATTTTGTAAGGGTGTCCTATCGTGGTGTAATAGTTAGCAATCTAGTCTTGCAGATCCATTATTACTGAATAGTTAGTTCATTCCTCATTAAATGCCCCATACTTGCGACCTTGTATCACATCATGCCCATGGTAAATGGGTCAGATAAATAGTGACGGTTTCCTATCTTGGTATAATGGTTAGTAAGCTAGTCTCACAGATCCATTACTACTGCATAGAGAATTTATTCCTGAAGACAAAAATTATTCCACCAAACACACAGATGTTAATCCTGAAGCAGTCATAATGATTGTAGGTATATATATATATATATATATATATATATATATACATACACACACATACACACGATGGAGGTGTTTGTGGTGTAATGATCAATGTTGTTGGAAATTAACTCTGCCTCTCAAGTTCAAATCCTGAACAAAGCTTTTTGCATTTCACCTGATAGTAATAACCTTCAGCTATAGATAAATAGTTGGTTGGGCAGAATGAGCTCTTTAACCTTGGATTGGCAACTTATTTAGGAGAAGGAAAATTGAATTCAAATAGATTTTAAATCTGGATAGGGATGGGCTCTGCTAAGCTATTTCTGCCCAAGACATGCAGTGCATAGTGTCCCCATGCACAAACTAGATTATGGGACCAGTGACGGATCAGATTTGGAAACTTAAATGGAGAACACACACACACACATATATATATATATATATATACTAACCCCTAATTTTTTAAGTGGAGTTTAACAGCTTTGAATTCAGAATTTTCCTTCTCCTAGACTGGTTACCTAGGCAAGGTTAAAGAGCCCAGTTTGCTCTACTATTTACCCATAGCTGGAAGGAGAATAGTTGGATTCATACCTTTACCAAGTGTATTAGCACTATGGTTGACAAATCCATTTCCCATGACTTTAACCATTACACTATGCATCTCCATAAATAGAGAAAATAGAAAAATGGAAAATCTGAATCTCAAGTTCAAATTAAATGTAAAAATGAATTTGAAAAAAATCCCTACCTTTTTGAAACAACAGATCGAACAAGATTCCATTTGTTTTTGAGCTGATCTAACATTGCCTGTAAAACGTCTCGGTCAGTGTCAATCTTTGTGCAGCGATCTTTGAGGTTACGACCAAGCCGTGTCGTTGAATAATAAGAAGGATGCTTGGCTGCCAGTTGATGTTGAAACAACTGTTTGAGGAAGGAAAATAAATAAACATATTAGAGAAGATTTTCAAAACAAAATTTTTTGGGAAAGAAAAGAAAAAATTATTGAGTCAGTATATACAAGTGGTAGATTTATTAGTTTGAAGTTTTATGGACTTTTACAGATTCTTTTTTTTTTTTAGAAGTTAAGACTTCAATTTGTAAAAGGTTCCGCTTATATATATATATATATATATATATATATATTGAAAATAAAAATGTTAGACATTTAGTTTTGAACTCATGCAAGTTAATAGGAGAAAGACAAGAGAGAAGGAAAATAAAAAAATAAATACAATCTGAACATACATAGGTAGACAAAAAGGACATGAGTATAAAGACAAAAAGGACATGATTATAAAAACAATAAAAACATTTTGGTAAAAATAAAAACTGAGAATATTGCAGCAAAGACAGAAATAATAATCCTAAAAAAAGAATTATATAAACATATTAAGTGAAAAAGGAAAAAAAAATGACAAGGTCATCTAACCAGCCGATCATTTTATTGGGAGTTTGGATGTTAGACCAAGGAATCATCAAGAAAACTTTTAATCAATGGATATACTAGATTCGCTTTTTGTTGTTTCTTAAATTTTGCATATAAATCATTTTAAAAATGATCTTAAAAACTTTCTAAAAAAAAAAAAAAAATCTTTTCTTTTTACTAAAAACCTTTCTAACTAGTTGAGAACAATAAAAAATGAATAACACAAAATAGATTTAATTTTATCACTTTTGTTCATCTTTCTCTCTCTCTCTACACACACATTATATATATATATATATATATATATATATATATATATCTTAGACCTTTTACTTTACACCAAAGAAGATTATTTTTTTTTTTAAATTATCACTTTTTTCATTCAAGATTGTATGTATAGTTAAATAAAATATATTTCTAGCAAAACATTAAAAAAAAAAAAAACCCAACAACCCTACCCCCCTGAAAAGACAAATCAGTTCAGTAATTAATTTGCACAATCAAAGACATTGATGAGAGATAATCATTTTTATTTATTTAGTGATGTAAAATTATTCCTGGTATATTATCAGGTCTATATATGATTTGTTTTTTTTTGTTTGTTTTATTTATTCCCACTTCGTTGGTCTAATGCAAAAGCACACAAAAATGAAGGACAGGCTTGCAGAATTGAAAACTTTCCTATTTCATTTTTTCAAGAAATTTACTTAAAAGAGTTCTTGACACCAAATACATCTCTTTACATAGGATTATTTGGTTTTCTAACCCATATTGCTAATGCAGACATTGGACATTCATATATATAGTTACCTTCTTTTTTCTTTACACTTGCATTGTGACAGCCTTCAAAACCAACAAACAAACCTATATATATATATATATATATATATATATGAAGATCGCATAAGTGAGAAACTGTCAGTAACCTGGTGTTGACTCCTTGTCCACATTACCTTAACTCATATATATATATATATATATCTTATTATAATGGAGATTGTGTGTTTTTCTGTCTGTAACCGAAACTATATTCCTACTCAAGTCACAATTCTCTTAGTTATTGACATCACATTCTCCATGATTTTATTTTTATCTAAACATCAATTATTAATAAAATTGTCTTACATTATTAATACTGTTAACCATGTCTATATACTAACAACATGCAATTATATTTATATATACAACAAAATAGCGCTTTACAATGTGAAAGGGAAGGCTAATTTGCATATTAATATTAAAAAATCAAATTTAATAAATATGTGCTTAGTATTATTGATTTCTAACTGTTTGGTTTTATTTTAATGAATATAAGCAAAAATCTCTTCAATGAATCTTAAATGAAATCCATTAACAAGATAAAATAAATGTCATTTTATTCTTTACTTCCTCTTATAACTAAATACTTAAATTAGAAAAGATAACAATGAAAGACGAGAGTGATGAAGAGTAAGTTTCAGTTGTTCCATTTTTATTATACTCCCTCTGTTTCAAATCTTTTATTATACTCCCTCTGTTTCAAATCTTTTTATCTGTATTCTTATTTAGTTTCATTAGCCTTTCTGATTTAATACAATATTTTATTACATTAAAACTTAAATACTTGCACCCGGAGGGTGCATATATTTGCTAGTATATATAATATTTGATAGTATATAAGACTCCCTTCACTTGAAATAATATCATGAAGTTAAGCTAGGTGTAAGTAGTGTTTTTTTTTTGTGTCTAGATAAACATCAGCTTGCATATACCTCCTAGTGGGGTGGGGGGTGAGCCATTATAAGCCATCAAATATGATAGTAGTAATAAAGACATCAAAATACATCACAAAAATATATTAAAAACAAAAGAAATAACATAATTAGAAAAACAACAACAAAACTTTAAAAACATTCAAACAAAAAGATAATTGAAAATAATCAACTGAAGTTTTTATTTTTTTTAATTTTTTTTTTTTTTTAAACCAAAATTGATTTATGTGTTTTTTAACTAAATCTTTTTTTTTTCCTTTGATCTTCAGAATTTGGCAGATCTAATTCCATTTTCGTTACTCATAAATTAAACTGATTCTTACAATTTTTAGCTGACATTTTGATTTTATTCTATAGAGACCTTTGTGTCCTCATCTTGGTTTTTGAACTCAAAATATTTTTTTTTTTAAACCTTGATTTGTATTAGCAACTGTGTGCTTGTCAGAGTTGGACTTTCACCTACTTGATAAAATTTGGGACCCATTCTTAAAAAGAAATTTGGCTAAAATGAAATTATTGTTTACATCAAATATTAAAGAAAGAAATCTACCGAAACAATTTGTCAGAAATGGTTGGATAATGAATGTATCTCCTATCAAAGTCGGATGCTGAGGATTTATTACCAACTGAACCTCTACCTTTTTGACTAAACTTGGATTTTCTCTATCAGACAAAAGATCCAAGATAAGGCTCTAACTGCATCGATGTGGATATGACAATCTCATAGAGTAAAAACAAACCAACAAAGTCTGGTGTTATTGTGAGATACTGCTGGGGTGCTCCAGGTTAGTGGTAATGATGCTTCGGACCTGAAACCATGCCTGGACTCATCATCTGATGAAGGCTTTTTTGGATGCAATACTGCTGTTCAAACAGCAATCAGTGTATGAATTTATTATGCATATATATAATATAGTTTACTATATTAATAAAGAGTGCTCAATATCAATGAGAGCATGTATATTTAAGTTAGGATAGCGTAGACATAGAGTCAGTGGTGCTTGGTGAAAATCAGTTTTGCATTTAAACAATCAGTAGACCACATATTGTTCACATAGCACTAATACCCTTGGAAAAAGGTATACATTCTCCCTCCAGCTATGGGTAAATAGTTGGGCAAACTGTGCTCTTTAACCTTGGTATTGCAACCAGTTTAGGAGAAGGAAAACTGAATTCAAGCCTGTTTAATTCCACTTAAAAATTGACTTAGTGTCATATCCTTCTTAAAATAAATTTGAAAAAAAAAGAAAAAAAAAAAAAAAGAAAAAAGAAATGTGAATCTAAATAAACTAATTTGAACAGTGCAGAAAATGTTTGTTATTTTCCATAACCAATTAAAATTGGCTGTACTAAGTTGGCACTGCAATTCTATCAATTAACACAAATAGAAAAACAGAAAACCCTAAGGCAGTTGGCTATTTCTTACAAGCAATTATATCCAAGTTTATCAATTATTTAATATGCATCCTGAATATGTTAGATCTTCACAAATAAATTAGGGCAACGTGCCAACTTGTACAAACCAGTTAAAGGCGTTGTTATAACAGATAGAAACTGTTATCACTATTTATAAAATGCTTTTATACTTATAATGCATGTGAAATTATAAACAGATCAATATTGCTATGAAAACAAAGTTTTGATGTTGTCTTTTCCTTCAACTAAATTCCCTATTGATTCAAGATCACAAAGAATGTAATGTTGATTTAAACAAACTAAAAGTAATTACACAGATTAGATTTTGGTTGGAAAATGGTCATTATTAAGAATAAAAAAAATAATGGACAGATGACTTTTTATCAAAGTTTAAGATAATTATACACAATTTAAAGCAGATTTTATTTGTTTTCATCATTTATTTCCTATTGGTTATTGTTTTGCTTCACCCAACGATGGTGTATGTAGGATGGCTTCAAATTTATTTGGAAATTTCAGATAACTTTGAAAACCTCTAGAAATTAAAAACTTCAAATAAATATCTAATTTTGATATTTTCCAGGCTTGGAGGGGGGGGGGGTAGAATTAACCTGAATCTTTTGAAAAATTGAGTTTCTAAACATTTGTGGGGGAGGGCAACCATTGAGATGAAATGGATTCCCTCTTAGCACAAAACCTGGCTGAAATAGGAAAATAGCCATTTGTTTTTCATAATGATTACAAAGAGAGTGGGTAAGCATAAGCAAGATGGTCACCCCTTTTACATTGAGGGGGACAGTAAAACACACATGATAAGAGGTAGATCTTATCTAAAAACAGTCTGAATTGGATCTTCTCGTTCAGTTTAAAA
This sequence comes from Doryteuthis pealeii, assembly GCA_023376005.1. NCBI lineage: Eukaryota > Metazoa > Mollusca > Cephalopoda > Myopsida > Loliginidae > Doryteuthis > Doryteuthis pealeii. The sequence goes on along the minus strand of CM042145.1, from coordinate 53,080,028 downwards.
TCTGTTCAGATATGACTAACAATTTCTGGAAGTTTGGGTGAATTCTATTGAATTAAAAAATAAGACAAACAGATTTCGTTAAATCTCCAGGACTGAATATTCTAGCTGATCTTAACAATACTGTGGGTCTTGATGGTCTCAAATCATCTTCTAATTTCAAATTCCTCTGCTTATAAAAAACAACCTTGTGACACATCCTGATTGTGGTGATGGGGTTGGGTAAATACATACCTATGATATTATTATTATTATTATTATTATTTAAAAAAAAAATCCAATTCATTCAAAGATATTTACTTATTTGGATTTTTTGGACTATTGTCCTTATCTTTATTGTTATATACACAATGTTTCGGCTGATGTGCCCTCTGGCCATCTTCAGGTGGTTCTTGTCAGATTCGTTTGAACTAGAGGGGGGGGGGCACATCGGCTGAATAGTTGTGTATATAACAATAAAGATGAGGACAATAGTCTGAAAAATCCAATTAGAATAAATTATCAAGCCTCAGCTCAAAGATAACAAGAAGCACCTAAAGAAGGCCGGATTGGCTGAAACATTACATATATAACAATAAAGATGAGGACAATAGTCTGAAAAATCCAATTAGAATAAATTATCAAGCCTCAGCTCAAAGATAACAAGAAGCACCTAAAGAAGGCCGGATTGGCTGAAACATTACATATATAACAATAAAGATGAGGACAATAGTCTGAAAAATCCAAATAATACAAATACAAACCTCATCTGAAAAATTCAGACAAATAATATTTACTTATTTTTCATATTTAAAAATAAAAATTCATTGTAAAGAGAAAAAGAAGCAATAGGAATTTTTGTGGGAAGAGGAGGAGGAGGTTGTGGAATCATCAGTTCAGAGTTTGGCTGATAAGATTGTTAAATTTGACAATGGAAGATAAGGATTTGCAAATTGGAGGCTTTCATGCTAGTCTTGTTTTTTGTTTTAATATTTTTTTTATTTGAGTGGCATTGAAGATAATGACCATCAAAAAAAAAAAAAAAGAAAAAATTTATATATATATAATATATATATATATAATACTCTAAGGGTAATCATGATGATCACATAGGTGGATACGAAGGAAAAGAGTGATAAAAAAAAAAAAAAATGTTTTATTTAATAAAACAAGGGCCCTTTTTATTAAATAAAACATTTTTTTTTTTTTTTATCACTCTTTTCCTTCGTATCCACCTATGTGATCATCATGATTACCCTTAGAGTATTATTTAAATTTGCTTGTACCAGAAATTTATTTATATATATATATATATATATATATATATATATATATGAATGCATGTTGGCTTGAGGTATTTAGTTTAAAAAGGATCATTCCATTAAAACATGTCAAGATGAATAGAGAAGTTTAAAGAATATTCAGTGGATAATATCATGCGACAAGCAAAAGAGAAAGTCACAGGAACAGATAACAAAAATGCAGATTCATTATTCATTTCCATTTTGAAAAATGAAATTACAATAACAACAAAAATGTAAACTTAAGTGTTGTACACAAAATAAAGTGTTATACATAAAAAAAATATTTAGAACTTATAAAAATAAGGTCAGACTTAAACCAGAATATTGAAAAGGGAATTCATTTGAGAATATTATTTAAAATCAATAAATAATTATTTGTTGCTTTTAATCAATTTTATCAAATGAATTCCCTTTTATCATTAACCCTTTTGTGGCAGAGTGACATTTTTGTCTTTTTTTTTTGCAGTAGCTCAATGTAAGGCATATGGTGTAAGATTGTATGAAGTTTCCTGCAAAATATAATTAAAAATGAGTATCTTATTGTTTTCATGATATTGTACTCCAACACCCAATTGCTGATCAAATTATCAGCTTTTGTTTTATATGATTAATTGACTTGTTTGAATGTCGATTTTTTTATTTTTTGGAAAATAATTGAGGAGGAGGATTCAAGAATCTATCTGCCATCAAAAGAGTTAAAGTTAATGCATATTTAACTGGAGGAAAAATTAGGATTAAAAATTGAAATCAAATCAAAATTATTCAGAAAATTTCTCAAAATGTCTATTTTTAGTCTTTTGATTTAAATAAACAATTTTTAAAATTAATTATTGATATTCACGTAAGAACTTTATAAATTCAATGTTGTGATCTTTTTTTTTCTGAATTTATTACAAAATTTTGTTTTTGATTTCTTGAAGAAAAAAAAAAAATTATACTTTGCAACATAATTTTCATTGAATTGGATTTGACACTTGTTTTTGTTTTTGTTTTTGACCCCTGAATCCAGATTTTCTCTATCACATCAACTTTTTGAGCTACAGTATACCCTCATTTAAAAAAAACAAAAAAAAACAAACAAAAAAACACATAAAAACACAGCATCTAACAAATTTGTGCTTATTTGATGGAAGGTTTTAAAAATTAACATATAAAGGGAAAAAAATAAAACATTGTTGAATTATCAATATTCTTATATAAAAAAAAACTCCAACAAATCTCTAAAGAAGGTGAGGCAGAATGATGATCTTCTGGATTGAAAACTGCCACTTCACAGAAGTTAGGAAGTGGGAGGAGGTAATAAAATCTTTGAGCAGCAGAAGCGCCATTTCAGTTGGTCATTATAGCAGAGAATGGTAAATCCTGTATGTCTTTGATAGAACATTTTTTTCTTCTTTCTTTTAAAAATGGTGACTATCATTGCAATACAGTCGTTATTTCATAAGCCTTTTTTGAAGTAGGTCAATCCTGAACAGTCACGGAGAGAAAAAAAGAAAAAGCTTTTTTGTTGTGGGTGAGAAAATATTTCTGAGACAGAGAGACGGATTCAGATTTGAAAAGGGAAAAATCGCCTGGCAGACCTCATAGCATTCAGACATTGAAAGATTTTTTATTCATTTTGAAATTGTAGCAATGTACCAAAAGGCAATGACTAGGCGAGCGCTCAGCAGTTTGTGAGGGGAAGCATTTGGAGGATATAATCTTTAAAACAAAGTGAGGACAGTAGTAGAATAAAATAGAAAATATTGGTCTTACTTATTGTATAATTTAATTATATATATATATACATATGTGTGTGTGTGTGTATTTGGGCAGCATTTTTCCCTTTATGCATGTTGTGTTAAACCCAACAGACATCTTATGTCTGACAAGTCTCATCTGAATCTTTTCCAGTTTTTAACATCAGAGTGGAGTCTGTTGATAAGTCCACCAAAGCTTTAATCCCTTGTACTTACAGCACTCCATAGGGCCATCTTCAGGGGTCGATGTAATTGAGTTAATTCCTGGGTCTTTTTAAAAAGGTAAGGTGGTTAAACAACAAGTAGAGGTGGGGGTAAGTAAGAGGAGGAATTCACAGAAATTATATGAAAGGGTGTGGGGAATGGGAAGGAGAATTGGGGGAAAATGACTTATAGACATTTTAGGATGTGTCTGCTATATTCATAATTAATCTTTAAAGTGGGTTTTATATTGATTAATGTATAGAGCTTTGAAGATTTGGAGTGTTTGTTTATTTCTTTCTTTGTGCAGTATGTGTGTTTTTGGTTAGAATTCAACAGACTCCATCCTGATAAAAAAAGCCAGAAAACTGGAAAAGATGGAGATCAAACTCTTCAGGCATAAGATGTCTGTTGTATTTATATATATATATATATATATATATATATATATATATATATGTGTGTGTGTGTGTCTCTCCAAGATGTGTGTGTATGTGTGTGTGTATATATATATATCTTGGAGAGGCTTGATTAACATAAAAATTATGATAGAAATGAATTTTGGTGAGTCCAGTTCAAATCCAGAGACAAAACCGTTTATATTTTCCTTCATGTTAATATTTGTCGGAAAAGCATTAATCCATGCCATTGCCCTCCAGCTATTTAGAGTAGACTGGGCTCTTTAAACTTGGTATGGCAACCAATCTAAAAGAAGGAAAACTTTGAATTCAAAATAATTGTACTCCACTTCAAAATTGACCTTGTATCAAATTCTGCTTGGGGTGAAAGAGTTGGGTACATAGTATAACTTTCAAAATTGGTCTTTCTTGAATAAAGCTCTAACCAATTGGTCTATCAGAGATTAGACTTTTCTAGTCTTTCTTTCAACTATCCATACTCTGTATTGGAATGGCAACTGATCTCGGAAAAGGAAAACACAGAATTCAAAGCCAGGAACTGGAGCCCCTAAGATATTCTGATGTTGTTTCAACATTGTTCTGCAATGGAACTATATTTTATTGCCCATTTGGACAATGTGTTATGGAAAGACGAGACCAATAGGCCATTGCCAGTCTTCCATACAACCTTACTGAGACCCAATTGCAGATCTACGGTGTAATTGACATATATATATATATATATAAATAATCAGGTCTTGCTGGCCAGACAGATATCCTTGACTCTCTCTCTCTCTATCTATCAATCATTGGCCCTAGGAGATCCTCGTGGAACATCCAGAATTTGCACAGAGTTGATTGATCTCGGTTTTTGGTTGGTTGGATTTTATGGCATGTCAACCCTTGTTGGGTTATTTTATGTTGAACATTTTTTGTTTGATTCATTCTTGATGTATATTCAATATATTTCTTAAATTGATTAAAAAAAAACAAAAAAACTTGATTATTTTTTCTATTGAACCCATAAATAGTGGAGGTTTTTGTTGATCAGCCTACACTGCTGTGTCCCTGTGTAGGTGTCTACAGGAGAACATCACTTATGAGGTTGTCCTTGTTTGTCCAGCAAATCTTGTTCATATTACTCAGATGATTTGTGTGATGGGGGGGGGGGAAGTAGCCATTATACTGCTGCTTTATCCAGTAAGTTAGTACATATCAGTTTTAAGATGATATATTATGGACACTAATGTAATACTCAGAGAATACATTACATATGCAGCTTCAAGAACAACCTTATATGGTGACAAGAGTTCAAATAGTAGGGCAGACTTAGCTCTTTATCTTGGTTAGGCAACCAGTCTAGGAGAAGGAAAACTGAATTCAAACTCCACTTAATAAATTGACCTAGTGTCACATCCTGCTTGTGTGGAGGGGATGGTATATATATATATATAATATATATATATATATATATATATATATATAAACCTAAATAGGAGGTGCTCCAGCTATGGATAAATAGTCAGGGCAGAATGGGCTCTATAATCTTGGTTAGGCAACCAGTCTAGAAGGAAAACTCTCAATTCAAACCTGTTAAACTCCGCTTAATAAATTGACTTTGTGTCACATCCTGCTTGTGCGGAGGGGTAGGTAAATATACATATATATAAATCTAATTAGGAGGTGCTCGTTGTGTAAGGGTTATTGTTCTAGGAAATGAACACGGTGACAAAAGTTCAAATCCTGGACGAGGCTGGTTGCATTTCACATAGTGCTAATGTCTTTGGGAAAGGTACGAACCCAAATATTCTCCCTCCAGTTATAAGTAAATAGTATGGCAGCTGGGCTCCGTAACCTTGGTATGGTAACCTGTTGAGGATAAGGAAAACTGAATTCAAACCTGTTAAACTCCACTTAAAATTTAACCTTGTGTCACATCCTGCTCATGATGGAGGGGTTGGGTAAATAGATATATAAATCTATATGAATAATTATTTTTCTAAGATAAATAATATCAACAATGTGTTGGAACCATTTAAGAAAAGTGGATATTAAACTCTACAAATGAATAGCATTTTTAATGCTGAAACTATATCTACAAATTTCTATTTAAATTCACTTTATATAATTTTGTTTCCCAAAATGTTCACAAGGGAGATAACTCCTGTTTTTAAAAAAATGATTTGTTGCAGAAAATGGAAAAATATTAATTTACGATTTTTTTTCAAACTCAATATTAAAAAAGAATAGAATGGTTGGATTATAAGAAAGAAAAAAAGACAATTCCAAGAAAGATTGGTAGAAAAACTAAAAACAAAACAAAAACATCTTTACCAAAAAAATGAAAAGAACGAATTATGAAAAGAAAAGATTGGTGCATGAAAAGAAGAAAATAAAATTCAAGAAAATTCTGACAGAATGAAAAGAGAAACAAAATGAAGAATATTCAAAGACAGAAGTCATGACAAATGCATTGAAAATACACATGTTTTTTTGGGTATTTTTTCTTTTGTTACAGATACATGCAACAAAAAAGAAAAAGTGAGAAGAAAAAAAAAGAAAGAAAAGAAATGGTGAAATGTGTCAGATATGCAAAACAAAATGGCTGACATTAATGAGACATAAAATATAAACCTAAATTCGGCAAGCAAAATAAAAATCATCTTTAGGAAAATTAAATTTAAAAAAAAAAAAGGGATTTATTTTGAAAAAAAGAAAAAAAAAAGTAATTTTCTTGTTTGTTTCATAACTTCAAACCTTTTTAGAATTAACAGCAGAATAATCTAAGATAAAAAAATAAATTTTCATGTGAATGATTGATTGATTGATTTTAATGGCATATCAACTTCTCTGGGGTTATTCTATAACTAGAGGTTAAGGAATTGTGTACATTATAAATTTACATTTTTTGTGTTGTGATTTCATAAGAGTCTTTTGCTCACAATTATAGGATATAAAGTATTCCTATCTAATACAAATAATTTGCACACAGATGGGATGCTAACAGGTGTTACCACTCCGGGTCAGAGTAGACCTGGTAATAAAGGTGTAATCCACATTTCCCATTTGTAGTTCAGTGTCAGACCCAGGACTACCCCCCCACCATTTTTTTTGGGTGGGGTGGGGGGGGATCTTACTCCTCAGCAGAGATACTGTCAGTGTATTCTAAACCCTGCTGACTGGGTGGATTATCAACAGAAAATATTAGTTATATATACGAGCTTCATGATAATTTCCCAAAATGTTTATATTTATGTTTTTAATTTAAATTAATTTAAAGTAATTATAAAATGAGATTATATATATATATAAAGTTAATTTTGTGATTGTCAGTAACCAAATTTTTAAATTTTGTATCCTAATAATTTATCATCAATAGTAAAGTACTTTTTAGTTTTTCATATATAATTTTCACTGCCAGTTGAAGTGATAGGTTTCCTAAAATATCACAGAAAAACATCCTACTCATATAGAGGGGTTGGATAATATGTAGATCTTTATTCAAAATATTTGGATTGTTTAAATCATTTAAATGAATAAGTTATTGGCTTCTATGAAATTTAAATTGGGAATTCACAAAAATTCATAAGATCTTGAAATATTAATTTCTTTATATTAAAACAATTATTTATGAAAAGTTAAGAAATAAATCCAAACTTTGAATTACTACCTATCTCATAATAGTTGTTACATTTTTGTATATATTTTATATACTAAATGTTACAATTATTATAGGACAGATGTAATACATTTAAAATATACAGATATAGAACATTTGAGAAAAATATTGATCATTTATAAAATTTAAAACAAAACATTTATTTAACAGTTATTTAAGAAAAATAATTCTATAATTTATTTCACATGAACATTTTTGAATAGAAAAGAAAGAATAAAAGATTTTAAAAAATCCCACCAATGATGAATATTTTCTCTAAACAGAAAGAAGTGATTACACAGCATTTATGTTGTAAACCAATTTTTGATGGGTATTAAACAAGAAGAAGCCATGAATTAAAATGAATGAAAGGAGAAAGAAAAACCCCAAAAAGACAGAAATGGATTCATTTAAATTGGTAAAGTTTTGTAGTGTTTCTTCCTTTTGGTATAAAGAGGTTGCTGAAAAGTTCTTGGTCAGACCAGGAAGGAAATGATCGAGAGCCAAAAAAAGAATTAAAAAAAGACACATTCATCCAGCAGTTCATTACACTTGGCTCATTATATTTCAAGTTTCTTAAAAAGAAAATATTCATAAAAATAAAGAAAAACAAACAAAGAGGTCATTTCCTTCTTGGTTTGGCCAAGGACTTTTCAGCATCCCTTCCTAAGATTTAGATCTGATAGAGACAGGATACTTTATAAGAAAAAAGTGAGGAGTTGAGTAGAATTGGAAGCAAGGAACTTATTGATACGCAAATGAGAAATTTCTTATTTTAACACAAGATTTGGAGAGAACAAACAAACAACAAAAAACTTTCTTAGTTATTTAAAAAATCTACTAACTTTACAACACTTAATGAATAAATATCTAAATAGATAAACAATATCAATAACAATAAATAAAATAATAATAATGATGATACTATTTAATAAATAATAATAATAAATAGATAAATAATATTATGAATATAATAATAGATATTATAAATAAATAATATAAGTAAAAAAATATAAATGTAAAAAGTTGGTGGAGTGACCTACTGTCGGTATCAACCAGACAGCAAGGGAGTCTATCCTCTTTTTGCTTGCGCTAGACCAAGAAGATTGTTTTTGCTGAGGTGGAGCTCCCTACTCTACTGTACAGATCAGATTATCCAATCTGTGCTACTCATACATTGAGTTGGTGAGGACCAGTGTTGAACCAGAAACCTTGCAATTCCAAGATGGGTGCTCTACCGACTGACTTAAAACAGCCCCTTGTATATAGATAATGGATATATATATGTGTGTGTGGAGGTTGGATTAACCTCCTCATATTTCTCCCATATATATATATATATATAAAATGAAAAATAAATATAATGTAAATAATAAGTAAATAGATATATATATATAAATAGATAAATATTGTTTAATAAATAAACAATATCAATAACAATAAATGAATATTTAAATAAATGTTGAAATAGAGAAAATGGAATTAGGAGGAATTCCATAATAAGTTTGAACTTTGTTAGTCATAAATTGTTTATGGCAATGAATTGTTGACAATAAAATGTTCCATGATCCACCAATGGGAATTGTAAGCAGATGAGTTTTGGTTTATGGATTGTTTGAGATAAATGTTCCACAATCCTAAAAGATATGGATAAAACAAAACAAAACAAAACAAAAAATAATTTTTTCAATCGTGTCTAACTGGGTAAATGGAAACATTGGTTCTATCTTGTTCTTTTTCACCATGGGATGTATTTTAATGTTAAACCCAGAACTCCACAATTTTTAGGGGTTCTTAAAACTCTGCAGAGAATTCAGTCAGCATATTCTAAGACTGACAGGGTAAATGGTTGTTTGTTTATTTGATGTTGAAATCTGCAGAAAAGTTTGTACAGTCTGAAGAATTCTTGTAGATAATAAGAGATAAAAGTTTTAGTTGAGAAAAATTCATATTTTCTGACTTATAGATGGAACTCTGACAGATTTACCATTCTGAATCAGAGTGGGCCTGGGAGTAATGGAAAAGGGGGTGACTGGATGTTTATTGAAACTCCAGAATTAGAGCCTCATTACTTGATGCATTTTCATTAGATACCCAGGACACTCCTTCTTGAGGAAGGTCTTACCCTCACTGCAAGGGTTACACAGGTATGGAACCTTCAGCCCCGCTGATAAGGGATGAGACAATATCAGGTATTATAACTCTGTAACAGATACACAGAATATTCTGAAACCCACTGACAGAGTGTAGACTTTGTGTTGCTTCTACGACTAAATCTGTTGTAATTAAAAAGCATACCTCAGTTGGTATGTCATCCGTCTAAGAGTCACAAGGTTCTGGGTTCAATACCGGTCCTTGCCAACTCAGTGCATTAGTAGCACAGCTTGGATCTGTGTGGTAAAATAGGGAGCTGATTGTAGGTATGGTGCTCTACGTCAGATGCAAATCAATCTTACTGGTTTAGAGCTAGAGAAAAGGGGATAGACTCCCTCGCTGTCCTGCTGATATTGACAATAGACCACTCTGCCACTTTACTTTTCTTTTTTTTTACTTTATTTTAGGACTGACACTCGTAGTAATGTTTATATATTGATTATTTTTTCAAGCAATCAATTCAATTTTTATCTGTTAGAGTGAATGATTGAATGATAATTTATTTGTAGAAGTTGTGTACATGCGGAAGTCAACAAATTGTTCTTTTTAGATTTCTATTCAAGTGTTCATTAATATCACTTCATTCAAAATTAATAGTATTAAATGAATATTAGACAAGTTTGGTTTGCAATTTTTTTTTCATATTATTTACTACTGCTGCCCCATAATAGTTACTACATTTAATCTATGAAATTTATATGCAAATGTAACAATTCTTATGGGACTGAAGAAGTAAACTATACTATGTCCCATGATATCGGATATATTTCCTGATATAAATTTCATACATTGAATGTAACAACTATTATGGGACAGAGGAAGTGAAATATACTGTCCCATAATATGTGATACATTTAGTGAATGAAATGTATATGCAACTGTAACAACTATTATGGGACAAAAGTAATGGTTTTAATTTTTTTAATCTTAAAAAAAGTCATGCTTTTATATAAAATAAAAATGAAGACTGAGGAGCAAAACAGCCATAAATAAAAGATAAATAAATAAAAACTAAAAACAAAAAGGCGTTAAATAAAAAAAAATAAAAAAAGAAAGATTTATTTTTTTTGTTTTTGTTTTTGTGACTGACGGACTGACCATGCATTCTGGGTAAAGAATCCAGCTTGAGAAATAATAAAAGAAGAACCTAAATAGAAAGAGAAATTGTTGCAAAAGGAAATGTTGAGAAGAAGAAGAAGAAGAAGAAGAAATAAAAAATAAAAAAGACATTAAGAGAGAAGCCAATTGACAATCATGCCCATTTATTTTATAGGGATTAGCTTAATACCTTCACTCGTAGTAACTGGTTTATTTGTGTGTCCATGTCCACGGGTTTCTTCTGATTGGTCAAAAAAGATAACAAACAACAATAAAAAAAATGAAAAAACAAATAACAGAGAGAGAGATAGATAGATAGATAGATAGATAGATAGAAAGAGAAAGAGAGATAAAGATCTGCTACCCCAAAAATAAAAGCTGAAAAAAGAAAGTAATAAATTTTAAAATGGGCTTTTCAAATAATAATTTGCTATGATTTCTAAAAAAAAAGTCTTTTTGGTTTATAGAGGACTTTAAAAAAAATAATTGCTTGTATTAGTTTTTCAAAGTTTAATGGGATACTAAGAAAAAATAATGTATATAATCCAGTGTGATACTAAATACATGTTCCAGAAATTGATAAATAGATGAAATTATATATATATAATATATATATATATATATAGTTTGTTGAGTTTTCATTTTATTGAAAGTATATATATATATATAAGAGAGAGAGAAAATCAACAGCACTTGATGATGGTCAGTTTTTTGCCTATGCAATCATAAGACCAAAAGGTTCCCACATAGTGGCCATCACTTTCTATACTGTCGTGTGGTGCATAATGGGAAGGGTAATCCAATTTGTGGTGCATTCTGGGAAGGCCAGTCTAGTTTATGTTGTCCAATTATTTATATGTTTCTTTATAATTACTTTATTATGTTTATTATCTTCTTGTGTTTTTATTCATTATTATTATTATTATCATTTTAGAAATATTTATTTTTCATTTCTTGTTTAGTCGGATTAGTTTTAATTTTTTTTTTGTCATCTAATTTTTCTCATCTTAGATCTAAAAATGAAATCTACATATGCTCTATTATAAATATTAAGCACATTTTCTTTAGAAATATAGCAAATTACATATCATTATATATATATTATATATATATATATATATATATGTGCAAGGAGAAAAAAGATTCAAGAGAAGCTGGATGAGGAGGGGGAGTTAAAGAAAGAGAAACTAGTCATGAGGGGTAAGGAAAGAAAAAATATTAGAAGTTGAGGGTGAAGAAAAAATAGAGAAACTAAACCATGTAGGAGGGGAGAGAAAAAAAAGAAGAGAAACTATATTGTGGGGGGAGAGAAAAATAAAGAGAAACAGGAATATTAACAAGAAAACTAAATGCAGGGGGAGGGGAGGGGGTAGAACAAGAAAAAAGAAAAATTGGGTGGGTGGGTGGGAGAAAGGAAAAAACATCTTTGTGGTGGGGTGGGGGGGATGAAGAACAATTTTGAAGAAAAATGGAGGAAAAGTCAGAGAAAAATCAAGCAGAAAAATTATATATTTATATAATATTAACATTTTTTACAATCTGTTTTCTACAAATTCCATTTAGTTCAGATTAAAATCATAGAATGGGTAAACTTTTCTTATTCCCCAATGATACCTGCATCTGAAAAATAAGGTCTAAAAAAAATAAAATTGGCTTCAGGTTACCCTTATTGTGCTTTTAAAATGAATGAGTTGAAAGTTACAATTAATTTTATAAGATTAACAAAACACTATGAAGACATAAATAGGAAATTATATATTTCTTCAAATTTATCGCATCATATATTATTCTTAAATTAATATTTTCAGAATTTATTATTATTAAAGGATTCAGCTTAATTGTTATTTGTAAAGAATTTTAGGATAACATTTATTCATCTATTTTTTTCAGTTTTATGAATAAAATAATAAGTGATTGATTTTTGATGGCATGTTAACGCATCTTGGGTTATTTTATGCCTAAAGTATTTGTTAAGAGGTTTTTTTTTTACACAGTTATATTATATCAAGTATTCTTATCTAATACAAATAATAACAGTTGTATGTATATCTAATACTAACAATTATGATTTAAAGTAGTTATTTCTATTTAATAATAGTCCTTTGCACACAGTGATATGAGTTATATGGTTTCAAATAACTAATAATAATTCTTAGTAAACAATTATAGTTTCAAGTAACTATTTTTGATACAAATAATTTATACAGTTATATGGTATCAAGTATTCATATTGAATACAAATCATTTTTAAATAGATATATTTGATCCATAGATAGGATCCTAACATGTACTACCACTCTAGGAAAGAGTGGACCTGGGAGTAATGGTCATGAAGGGGTAATCCAAATTCTCCAGAGCTCCAGAACTGGAGCCTCACCATCAAATGCAGTTTAGTGCCATACTTTTTTTTGGTGGGGAGTGGGGAGTCTTACCCCTCTGTAGGGAAGATACAGTTGGTGTATTCATAGCCATCCCTTTAGGGAAATTACAGAAAAATGATCAGATTGAGTCAAGAGAATGTTGTGTGCATTGACCTTAAATAGGAAATTTTTGAAAGAATTTTAAAGAATTTTTTCTGGAGTTAAGAATCGGTTATGTGCAGCATCTTAGAATTCTTTTTTTTTCAGAATCAAGAAGATCTGAATTGTATTAACATTGAACATTTAAAACATTTTTTGTTTGCCAAAAATTTTAGTTAATCTTCTGAAAGAAAAAAAAAATTGTTTTATGAAAATCAGCAGAGAAAGAAAATCTGAGGAATTCAAAGAAAATGGTAAATAAAAGAAAAGAACAAAAAAGTTCAAAGATTCCCCTCACCCCCCCAAAAAAAAAGAAGGAATATCCAAAACGTACCTTAAGTTCTTCCATATCTTCTTTCATTTTTGTTGCTTGTCCATTGGTGGCCAATTGATTTTGGGGAGTTAAAAATGAACTCAACATTTTCTCACTTGAATCAAGCCAATCACATAAACTCTTCCACGATTCATAAAACTAAAACAAAAAAAGAGATTAAAAGAATTTAATTATTTAACAGTGAAAAATATAAAACCTAAAAATTAGATTTTAAAAAAAAGTTTAATTTTAAAACAAGTTAAAAAATAAGGGGCTATTTCCTAGTTGTGTAACATGAGTGACCCAGAAAAAACAGAACCCAAATTATTTATTTATTTTCCCATTAAACTAACCCTAACCCCTAACCCTTGTTGGACTCAAACTTAAAAAAAAAAAAAATTAAAATTAACAGTTTTATTACAAAATTTGTGGGTTCTGTTTTTCTGAGTCACCCTGTAATATCATGTTACTCAACTAGGAAATAACCAAATAAGGTTAGGATCATCCAAAAATAAATACACTCAATATATATATATATATATTTATATGTATGGGGTGTATTTTTCTTTGGATGGTGGCACATTCATATTTTTGGTTACAGTGATTGGTAATAATTAGAACTAATAAAGTCCATTCTAATTGTGTAATGTTTTATTACAAATAAGAAAATTAACTTTTCATAAGAAATCGTTAGAAATCTTATTTATGGGGAATGCTGTACATACATTGTAAAACAACATTTTTTATGAACTTTGAAAAACAAATCAGTTAACCCCCCCCCATTTACAACCAATGACAGATTAAACAATATATTTGGTCTGACAATCTTCTTAGTATTTTGGGAGAATATCAAAGAAAAAATAAAAGGAACAAAATAATGGAAAATGTTAAACAATAAAAAAAAAAAATTAATTTAAAAGAAAGAGAAAAATGTTAAATTTAGTGAAAACTGATTTTTCTAAAAAACTTACCCTTTTATCTTCAGAGTTTGCTTGATTTAATAATCGTCCCCTCTCATCCGTTCGCCGCAATAATTTCTTCCAACGTAAACGAATTCCAACCAGTAAGTTCTTGATGTAAATGGTGTCCTGTTTACGTCCAAAATATTTTAAGTATGTACCCGTACGATCTAACTTGTGCATCCTCTCTGCATTGCCTTGTACATTATTTTTGAAAACCTGTGAAAAGGGAAGAAAAAAAAAAGGATTTTGTTATTGGTTTCATTGTTGTTTTAAAATATATCAAACTTTATTGGGTCATTTAGTGCTGAATTGAATCATTTTCATACTCAGTTTCTTACAGTACCTGCTGTTGCTTAAATATTCATCTATCTACATATAGGTTCATTGCTGTTTAACTTTGGTGGTCTAGCTGGAACCAATGCTTCCAACGTGACTTAATCATTTGCAAATTTTGTTATTTGATGACAATTAATATTAATCCAGTTTTTCTGTGATTGGATGTCTTGAAGAAGCAATTGAAAGAGTTGGCGATACCATACCAGCTTGAAGTGTCAGATGTTGACTATGAAGATGGTGAAATATTTGACAGAATAACTATCTTCCCATTCACCTGTGGGTGGGGGTCAAGTCCTTGATATGGGATTATTTTCCTTCTTTTTCGCAACTTGATGGCACTGGTCACAGCTCCTACATTCACAATCTGCCAACCAAGGAGTAAAGCTGTTGGGGGTGAAAGCTAAAATTTTCTACTGACAGCCATCAAGACTCCAGTTATAATTGGCAAATGAGCAATTTCTTTTATCCAACAAATTGGTGAAGTGATATTCAGACTTTGTGATGAATCGTTAGGGATAACCTGGTTATTTCAATGCTTCACTATAAATTAAGATGCTTCGTATAATGATTATCATTGTAGGAAATGGATTCAGATGATGAATAACTGGATCTGGATCTGTACGTGATATACATAGAGAACACAAGTGAATTTGGTTGGCTCCACACACGTTATGTGCTGTTAGTAGACATTCAATAAAATTGAAGCATTTCTCAATTTGACCTTCTAAGCATTTCTGCCGTGTAAAATATCTATATATAAACCCTCATGTTCCTTAATTGTATGACTGTTATCAACTTTCAACAGGCTCTGGTTAAAAATGAGACCATCCAAATCCTCCAAGATGAAATGCAAAAATGTATCATCTGGTGTTGTTTATCCACTGAATTCTTATTTCTTTTGAGTGTCACAATACCTCAGCTAAATAATAGACCATTCTGTTATTATAAAGAAAGGGAAGAAAAAGGACATGTTACACACCAAAAATATAAGAAAGAAAGAAAGAAACCGGAAAGATAGAGAGGAAGTGATTATGCTAATCTGTTACAATTGAACATAATGGAAAGAAAAGAAAGAAAGAAAAAAAGAAAAAAAAGAGTGAGAGTTAAATCAAGATTATTATACTTTTTACATATTGAAGTATTATGCAATAGCTCTTAAGTAATCATATCAAACGTTGTAATAATCAAATTATCATACTGTTGTATATCCACAGGTCCTGCTCGTAAACTTACATCATGTTCTTCAATTTGTTTCTGAACTTTCTCCACAATTTTACTCGGATATTTAAATGTTCTCATCGTTGTCTCTGCTGTGTTTAACCAATCAGTGAATTCCTTCAATGTGTTATGAAAGTCCTCTACATTTTTCAGATGTTCCCGCATTTTATCCTGAAAAAAAAGACAAAAAATAATCATGTGAAATTATTCAAAGTTAAAACTAAAAAAGTCAGCAATCAAATTTAAAAAAAATTAAGTCACCAGAGTGTCCTATTATTGGTATCAACCAAACAGTGAGGGAGTCTATTCCCTTTTTGCTAGTGCTAAACCAGGGAGATTGTTTTGGCATCTGAGGTGAAGCACCACACCTACCATCAGCTCACCACTTTACCGCACAGATCCAAGCTGAGCTAATCTGGCCCATTACTGAGCTAAACCAAATCAAGCAAGACACTCTTGTAGCATGAATCTTTTTTTTTTTAAACCACTCCCCCATTGACATAATATTGCTAATCAGTCACTTTCTCTTGTTACTGGTTTGGAAAGTGTTCAAACCAATGATCCAGGATTTTACAAGGAAAATTTGCTTTGCGAGGTCTTGTATAGTTCATCCAAGGAGTTTATCTCAAAGAGTGTTAGTTGCCTCTGGTTGTTATTTATTAAATTTAGCTTAGTTTGGCACAAGGACAGTAATATGGGGCACTCAGTGAGAATCAAACTTAGCTTGCTAATCATTACACCATGTAAAGTACTCTAGTTGCCAATGGTTGTATCATTAACACTTGTATGCCAGTGAAAATAGTTATATGCATTTACCCCCCCCCCCCCCCCGCATGAGCAGGATGTGACACAGGTTTGAATTCAAAGTTTTCCTTCTCCTAAACTGGTTGCCAAACCAAGGTTAAAGAACCCATGTTGTCTTGACACCTGTGTATTTGTGTCAGGGTGTCCCACTGTGGTATAATGGTTAGCAAGCTAGTCTCGCAGATCCATTACTACTGAATAGCAAGTTTGATCCTCACTGGATGTCCCATATTTGCAACCTTGTGCCTACTGTATGGTTGTACCACTTGGACTCTTATGAAACACTTAGAGAAAAAGCTAGATGGGAACTACACAAGGATGTTGTGTGTTTTCTAGAACAAATCTTGAATGCAACACCCTATAAAAAAAGAAGCTGTATGGCCACTTGCCTTCTATCATACAAAACATCCAAGTAAGATAAACAAGACATGCTGGACAATATTGGAGAAGCAAGGACGAACTCATAAATGATGTTCTCCAGTGGGCACCTATACATGAACGTATCAGTGTTGGCTGACCAGCAAAAACCTACATCAATCAGCTCTGTGCAGATTCTGGATGTTGTGTTGATGACCTGCCCGGGGACATCTTTTGGCAATTTGTGTCCCCTAGAGAGGCAGGAGAATTTTTAGCAGGTAAATGAAGTCTCCAACAAAGTTCTAAAAGATTCTGGAAAAACAAATTAAAAGAGACAAAAAAAAAAAAAAAGAAAAAAAAGCCCCCCTCAAAACTTACTCTGCGTCGAAGAGATCTGTTCTTTGTTTCATACCATCGATCCTTCAATTTCCTTAACTTTTCACTCAGCTGTCGTACATCCTCTGGCCGACAACGGTCAATCATGTCCTGTCCATTCAGCAGTAATGACTTTACTCCATCCTCTTTGATATCAACTTCAGCACAGCGTTTCTGAAATTTAAAAAAAAAAAAAATGTTTTTATTATTTAAAGTGCTCTTAAACATCGTTGAAATGCACTAAAGGAGGTCATCAGTGATGTTACACCAGTATCCTTACAGATTTTGGGTTTTACAACATTATATCTGTTCAACCGGTAACCCCAACTTGTTATTTAAGTCGCCTCCTTTCATGATTCACTCTGCGTAATTTGATAAATACTTCAGGAATTCTTATATAATGGCCCTGGGATATGCAACAGTCAATCAGAGACTTACTCAGTACAGGTATAAATATACTCTTGACAGGAATATATACTTACCTGGTTAAGGATCCTTGGCTCCTATTGGATGAATGAGGTAAGATAACCTTTGTGGTCCCAAGGGGTCTGTCCCCCCCCAGGCAGCACCTGTTCACTTGCCTAAAAGGGGTCAAAACTGGGTTTATTTTCCAGTATCTGAGATGAAATTATTTGACCTATACATGGGACCTTAACAGGTACTACCTTTTTGGTTAAGAGTGGACTAGAGTGTAATGGCATCAAAGGAGTTCCCCATAATATGCAGAGTACCAAAACTGGAGCCTCACAACTAGATGTAGTTTAGTGTTATACTGAGGACACTCCTTTTGTGAATGGGGAGTATTACCCCCCCCCCCCTCACTGCAGGGAACACAGCATATTCTAAACCATACCCAACAGTGTAGTTTATAAATGTGAAGTTAGCAGTATGTAATAGAAATAAGGAGGATCCATCAGACAAGATTTGAACCTGGTTCAGAAATTCAAAAAGATATTTGAACATACATCTTATAGTGGAGATTATGTGTGTCTGTCTTTAACCAAAACTACGTCACCATCAACGTCACAATTCCCTTAGTTATTTACATTATATTCTCAATGGTTATTAGATAATAATTATTTAATCTTAATTAGCAACTAAGTCTATATAAAGATTAAGATGAAATAGATTTGCCTCAAAACAGCCCATATTATTAAAATATTTACCTCGCATCCCACATATGTAGATAGGATACAAGGTCTTTTAATGTGGGAGCTGAAGCTCATGGTATGGGGAAAGTAAAAAATATGTCGATCCTCTCATTACCCCTCAAGGGGGGGGGGGGCGCACCTCAGGCGCTGGGCAATAAACCCAGCCCTGCCCCTTTAAATCAAGGGGGGCAGGTGTTGCCTGGGGAGATAGCTCCCTGGGATCAACACTGTTAATTTACATTAACAAACACAGGCCCCGAAAGGCCCGTGTTATTAATGTGTTTAAAATCCTCCAATGTGTGTTATATGTCATTAAGAAATAAATATTTACACAGTATTGGTGTGAATAATTTGCATACTGGTTTTAACAAAACCTTGTTTAATAAATAATTATTTGGTGTTATTGATTTCTAATGTTATTGTTTTATTCTCAAATGTATTAAAAGAAATCCTATGTATAAATTTATATTGAAATCAATCAAAATAAAGTAAAAATAATAATATTTTTGTGTTCTTATTTAATTTCATTAGTCTTTCTAATTCAATATAATATTTAAACTTAGATACTTGTGTCCGGAGAGCACATTTTTTTGCTAATTATAAGAAGCCATATCTGATTTGAGGTGTTTTTTGGAAAAATCCTCACTACTTGGAGAAAGTCATCATCATCATCATCATGTTGCTCTACAAGCACAGATAGAATAAAGTTTGCGGAGTGACCTATTGATGGTATTAGCCAGACAAGCGAGGGAGTCTATGTCTTTTTTGCTAGCACTAGACCAGGTAGATTGTTTTTGCTGAGGTGGATCACCACACCTACCACCAGCTCCTTCACTTTATGGGCACAGATCAGATTACTTAATCTTTGCTACTCATGCGCTGAGGGGGTGATGGGGTGGGGACCTGTATCGAACCTGGAACCTTGCAATCTTAAGTCAGTGCTCTACTGACTGAAGCAAAAAAAAAAGAAAAAAAAAAAGAAAAAAAAAGATATGCACTGTCCTAAAAACAGCAAAAATGAGATGGAAAAAAAAATGAATTTATATATTTTATCCAAAATAAAAAGTTTTATAAAGATGTCTGATAAGTGTTTTTATGCAACAGTTCTCTGGTGACTGACCTCCCATTTCCTTTGCGATGTCAACTCCAGTGCAGGTGTGGATGTTTTGACAGGAAAGGGTCAAAAGCTGACCTTCATTTGAAATGTGATGAGAAAATAAATTTAGAGTTTTTAACAGTCGTCTTCAGACGTGCGAATGAAGTTTATAGGATAAAATTCAATTTTGTTTTTATATTTTTTTTGTCTAATTTTCTTTCTTTCAGGAAAGACAAAATGTCATCTACACTTACATTTGTGGGTTATTTAATACCAAAAAAGTTTTCCATCCTTAAAAGTAGAAGAACTATTCAACCCATTGCTGGGGGATGAGAAGGTTTTCCCAAGGGTGTTAGTCCAAAATTGAACATAATAATGTGACTGGAGTTCAAAACTTGTTTATTACATTACAGTCCAGTACATCAGCCATAATGCCATGCTCCCCCCTCCCCAAAGTTTATTTTAATTTTTATAATAATAAAGAAAATAATTGAACTTACATTAAAACATTCCAGTTGGATCTTGGCTGCTTCTGGAAGTGCTCCAAAAGGAGATTTGGATTTTAGTTCCATTCGGAGATCATTTATCCAGTGTAACATGTCATCAACATCACCTGTAAACTTTTTCACCTGAAACGATAAAGATTTATAGTTTAGAAAAAAAATAAGCGCAGAGTGAAATGCAAACAGCCTCATCCAGGATTTGAACTTGGTACTGCAGTGTCCATTTCCTATGATATTAAATTGTTATGCCATGAGTGGGTAAAAAAAAAAAAAAAAAAAAAAAAAAAAGAAAGAGAAAGAGAAAAGAGAAGAAGAGACTTTAACCAAACTTTATTAGTAATTCATTGCAAAAATACTTGTTAAAACTTCAAGATCACCACTTGAAAATTTATTGATTGATTTATAGATATTCTTTTAAGAAAAAGTCTAAATTAAAGTAATTCAAATAGTTTTTTAAAAGAGAGAATATATATATATATATATTATATATATATATATATATATATAGATAGATAGATAGATAGATAGAGAGAGAGAGAGAGAGAGAGAGAGAGAGAGAGAGAGACAATAACAGTACTATGATGATTATATACTTGTATTTTTTTTGCAAATCAAAAGGAAATTTTTAAAATAAAATTTCAATATTTATCTGCATTTTAAAGAGAGATTATATTTTTTAGAAAGAAGGGAAGTAACTCTGTGTTACTTTTAAACTTTTTGTGAGAAAACGTTGGGATATCTGGTTCCAATGTGAAGGTAGGAAATCTTAATTGATCTTTTGGTAAAAAATCTTTTGGAACTTGATGGCTTAGGTGCCTTCTGATTTCTTAAAATACAAAACTTGATTGTATTTGATTCTTTGAACATCCAATACCCCCCCCCCAAAAAAAAATGCTCCATTGAATTATAATTTAGGAAAAGAAAAATACTAACCTCTCGTAGCGTTTCTTGGAGTTTATTTTCATGGTCTCTGGCGCTGACCTGAACCTCTCGAAGTAACTTATTCATTGTGATTGTTTTGTCTTGAAGTGATGAATTGGAATCATCATCAGTTGTAGATGTCAAATTGGAGACAGTTTTATTCAATTTGGAAACATTTGAACTTTGATTCTTCAAGTCATCTTGAATCAACTGGAAATAAAAAAAAAAGGAGAAATTGAAATAGAAAATATTTGCTTTACATTCCACCACGTCAGTTTGGTTGTTATGTTTTAGGGCATATTAACCCTTTTGGAGTCATTTAATGCTGAATCGAGTCATTTTTATGAATAAAGAACTTGGGTTGATTACAATATCTGCTGTTGCTTAAGTGGTCAACCATTTTAGTAGTAAACAGGCTCATCACTGCTTAACTTCAGTGATCTAGTGGGAATCTGTGCTTTCAGCATAACTTGGTCGTAATACCATGTCAGTCAAACCCAAGAGATGATTATAGTGGGAAACTATGCACAAACAGAAGCTCATACATGGAAAGTATTTAAAAATTGTGTGTATCTCCTCAGATTTCCTCTTTTGAGGTGCCTCAGGCACCAGGCAATAAACCCAGCCTTACCTCTTTAAATCAAGGCGGCATGTGTTGCTTGGGAGGATGGTACTATCACTCCAGGTCAGAGTGGACCTGAGAGAAATGGTGATGAACGGGTATTTCACTCTCCCCTGAGCTCAAAAATTGAAACTTTACCATTAGATGCAGTTTAACATCATACCCATAGATGGTATCCTAACAGGTACTACCACTTTGGGTCAGAGTGGACCTGAGAGTAATGGCAATGAAAGGGTACTCCACACTCCCCAGAGCTCCAAAATCGAAACTTCACCATTAGATACAGTTTATCATCATATCCAGGACACACGTGGCAAGAAATCATCCAGTAGGTTGGATTTGTTTATATTAAACACACCAGCTGCTCTGTCTGAGTTACAGGAACACAATATGAAATATTGTCAACCATTATTCATCTTAACTATTTTATTTAATCTTTTTAGTTGCTTTTTTTTTATTGCCACTCACCTATGGCATTAATCCATAGCAACGAGGACACCGCTCTTCTTGATTCTCTACTGAAATTAATTGCTGATCAATTTTAATCATTCTAGATAAAAGCAAATGAAGAATTCAATTTGAAATGCACTTACCTGTAATTTTTTCATCTGCGTTTCAATACATTTTGGATCTCCAATGACGTTATCCAAAGTTCCCAAATCTTTTCTGGAATTTTCTAAATTGCTGATGATACTTTCAATTGCATTTTCCAATTCTCCAACTTTCACTTGAGTTTGATGAAGACTTGCCTGTTTAAAATAAAAGGGAGAAGTAAAACAACATTTTTGGTTTTTATCTTGAATTGAAAAAAGAAGAAAAGAAATCTCAGGGTTTTTGGGACATGAACTGAAAAATAAAATTAATCGTTTGAGATTTGCCAAATTCTTTAGAAGAATCGGAAAAAAAAAAGGCATTATTTTTCACTTACCATTGTATTAAGTTTGATGTAAATTTCTTAAGTTTATACAAGAAACAAAGACAGAAGCGTTCATTCTTATTAAAATTGTCTAAATTAAAAGTTAAATAAATATAGTCTAAAGGGCATTAGGTTCATCCGTGGTCTACAAAATTCTTATGTACAGATTTGTTAACTCAAGGTAAGTTGAAAATATGTCTGATGGTGAGATACAGGTCAAGGAGGGAGAATATGTGTGTGTGTATATATATATATATATATATATATATATATATATATATATGTGTGTGTGTGTGTGTGTGTGTGTGTGTGTTCATCAAATGTTGCTACAATGTTTTCATTGTAGTAGCATTAGTAGTTAATCCAAAAAGTGCTCTTTCTACGACTATATATATATATATATATATATATGTGTGTTGAAGAATTATAAGTGAAAGTTATAATATTAGTAAGTAAAGAAGAACAGGTATTGTTTTTTGAACAATTCTTGTATATTATAAAGATTGGAATGTAATAAGAATTAACATAAGAATATCATCCAAACAAATACGTACATTTTGTTAAACAAATAAAACATTAATCACTCATTTACTTGTCTTATCATTTTGATTATTATTCACAATATTTCAACCATTATGTTGTTCAGCCTTTTCTAGGCGTCAGTAACCATCTAAGACCCCCCCCCCTAAAAAAAAAACACGAAGCCTTCATTGAAGTCCAGAATTCTTTGTATCCATAAAACCAAAAATATGAATATACAGCAATCCAACAAATAAGTATACCCCTTATAAATACCGGGTGTCCCCCCAAAAATTTGACATCATTTCCTAAAATGATGTCAAATTTTGGGGGACACCCTGTATTCATGTAATTTATTTGTAGTTATAGAGGTGTTCTAATTTTAATGTTGTAGAATTTGGCAATAAATAATACCTAATAATATTAATTTTAATTGTATAAAGAAATAATAAAATCCTTTTATCTCTAAAGATTGTTCAAGGTGTACTTATTTATAGGCAAAACTCAATCAACTGATTTTCTAACAGTCAAAATTGTTTACAATTTTTAAATTCAAGGCATTATAGCTTTTAATAATGGCAGCAGATATACAAGGAATGCTAAGCATAGACTTTGGCAAGATGTGCAAAACATTGAAAGGGTTGAGGGATAACACAGTTATTATTGAAAGCAACAATATAACAGGATTCTTTTAAGACATAAAAAGACTTTTGAAATTCAGATTTAATGTTTTGGAAGGATGTACAATTTCTGGTAGAAGAAAGGATGGATTTATTTTAACAAACATAGCTTATCAAAATAAATTCATCTCTGCTACGGTGCTAAAATTTGCACATTTATATGCGTGTGTTTGTCAGGGGGTAGGGTTCACAACCAAATGAATGTTCCAGGAATTTAATTTTTACATGGATATTGACTTATTTTTTAAAATTTGAATTTATAGAATAAATTTTAGTCAAGGTTATCTGATTGACAGATGACACTGAACAGGGTTGTTTATATTTAAGATTAATCTCTAAAACTCAAAATTGGAAATTCTAGATATAAAAGACCCTCATGTTGAATTGATTAACACATGAACTATGTTCCAGCCATGAAGTATGTATATATGTGAGCTTGAAGATTTTAGTCTGGAGTGGATGTAGATGAAAGGGAATTGTAGAGATAGAAACAGTTGTTGGTAACAATCAATTCTGTAATCTGTCATCCCCTATTATATTCAGTTGTCACCAATATAAACTATGCAAGGTTGAACTCTGAGGTCACTGGAGGTCATCAGATGGTAAAATATTTTGTTTCTGGCCAAATGGGGGAGATAAACAGGAAGATTTTTTTTAAAACACTTTTTTTAAAGAATTTAAAGTGGAATTAAAGTGTAGTATCTGTTCATCTACTTCAGCCCTATTCTTGTTTTCCGACCTCGCAAGAGTTGAGTCAAGTTTTGGTCTTGTCTATGAACGAGCACATTGCTCTCTGTTGCTAAACCGACCATTTATCACTTATTAGATTCATGAAGAGATATAGTTAATGCATTCTTTTGCATGGTCAGCTGTATATTGGATATTCAGAAATAAGTTATTTACTCTTGCTCCCCCCCACCCGCCTGTATTTGCAGAAGATGGAAGAACAAGAAATATTGTTTCCCAAAAGATTCTAAGAAACTATTTTGATTATGTATTTCAATCATGTTCATATTTCTGTATCCATACAGCTAAAATATTTTAAATTTTTGCTAAAATAAATATTAGAATTATTTGATTAAAAAAATCATCTTATCTTTTTTTTCCCCTCCCAACTAATGCTTGGTACATCCACTAGTATTTGCCTGTGACCAGAAATTGGGCAGTACAACAAAACTTGTAGTGTTAAAGGAAAACAGTTTAAAGAAAAGGAAAAAAAAAAGAATTATCATTTTCTCAAAATTACATTCAATCTAGAAAGGTTAATGTAAAATTTCTAATTTTCTAAGGGAACTAATGCAGAATAATGCACAAGAGATAATATTATTAGATTACATATAAAAAAAGCATTACATTTTATTACATTTCACGGAACTACCCGAAACCTTTGAGATATTAGGATTAGGATAAGGGTCAGTGCTTGGGTTAGGGTTAGGGTTAGGTTATGCTATTTCGGGAGTTTCCAACATCTAATGCTATTTATATGTAAAATGTAATTCTAATGATATCTCTTGTGTGCTATTCTGCATTTGTACCAATTTTTCAAGCCTATCATCATTATTAGAATTATCTATGTTAATAATATTAATATGAAAGAAGTAAAAAAAAAAAAAAACTTGCTTATAAATCATTTAATCAATTTTATCATTATTGTAAAAGTATAAAAAGAAAAAAAAAAAAAAAAAAAGAACAATATATTTCAACACTCAGGTATTATAAATTTGTCCCTAAATTAAATGAAAAGTATCTGAATGTCCCATCGTTTGGGATTGAAATGCAAAAAGCGATTGACCAAGCAAGTTTTATTGTGCATAGGGATGAATAGCTGATGGGGATGCAAGTCTGGGTTTGATTTTTAGAGAGACGACAACTCTTCAATGATACCAAGCACATACCAGTGCATTTAGAAGAACTATAGACATTTATACAAGAGAGATAGACATTTATATTCTCAGAAATGAATCGATGGAATCTTTACTAAATGTAAATGTCAGTGTGTCCCAATTTTTTAAACTCTATTCCTAGAGGCTGTATCCCAACATATCATACAACATTACAATCAAATAGTTATGTTAGATAAAGTCTTAAGAATGTTTATGCTTTCTATTTGCATCCAAAGGAAGAAGAGTGTTGTGACTGAATCAATTAATTAACAAAATTGAAAATACAGAAAAGGTTTTTTTACTTTTTGTACAGAAATATAATAATAGCGTCAACATGCACTTCTCCAACAGGATGACTATCTACTTGACTATGAATACTACTAAATAAATAAGTAAAGTTGTTGGGGTGGGCTAAAGACGGTGATAGCCAGACAGCGAGGGAATCTATCCCTTTTTCACTAGTGCTAGACCTGAGAGATTGTTTTGCATCTGAGTTAGAACGCCACATCTACAACCAGCTCCTCACTTTACCGCACAGATCCCTGTGTTACTCATACGCTGAGTTGGTGAGGGCTGGTATTGAAGTAGGAACCTTGTGGCTCATAGGTGGGGCTCTACTGACTGAGCTAAACCCGCCCCGATGAATAACCTTGCATATTTGTATCTTTATACGTGTTCCGTTGGACAGGTCCAACTATTTTGTAGGAGAAACATCCTCCCTTAAAACAAAGGGATGGATTCATGCCTTTCTCAAAGGCATTATATACTAAGTGATTTTAAACAGCCTTAGCCAGGATTTGAACTCAGCATGCTGATTTCATTTTCTGCATTGATAACCATTACTCCACTTGCACAATTGTTTTTCATTGTTTTTATTTTTCACTGTCAAATGTAATTAAACTCTATAATTTCTATATCATAAAAATAACAAGTTGATATTGAAGTCAAGTGTCCCAAATAAAAATGAAAATTTGGTGATCATGTGATGATGATGACTGTCACATGACACCAAAATTACAACTCAAACATCCTGACTAATTCAACTTTTAAAAAATGTTCAATATGTGTAAACTGATAAGGTCATAAGAGATCTGTATGTTGTTGGATTATAGCAACATGTGCTTGTACAACACATATGCCATTCTCTTGGTCTCCATAGCAACAGCTCAGTGACAGCCCATAGCAAGATAAATGATGATTATGCAAAACTGCAGGTTTTTATTTCAGAGAATGTTCTCTCTGATTTTTCTTTTGTCAAATGATACCTACAAGTCAACAAAAGATTTGATGCTGGAAATATCTTCATCAATTTTGATTTTGGGGTTAAGTTGACAATCTATAGAATCAATCATATTCCAACAGTTTCCCCCCAACATCTTTCAAAAAAGATTTTTGGTAAAAGTAAAGCTCTAACATTTCTGATCAAAGGGTTTAGAACTATCCATACTGTTCTCTTATTTTCTTGCAGAAGAGTTATTAACAAACCAGAAACTGTTCAAACAATAAAACATCATCTATCTTAGATTTCTGATGATGGATCAAGACAATATTTTGGCCAATCTATTCTTCATTCCTTCATCAGGTGTATAATCAATGAAAAAAAAAAGGAACTTTTTTTCTGTATTGATTACAACAAAAATAAATAAGAAAATTGTCTCTAATATACTAAATAAAGGGTTCATTTTTCAAAAGAAAAAAAAAGGGGAACCAAAAATGGTAAAAAGTCTTACTTGTCTTCTTTTGTGAACAAAGCCATATAGGCCTTATGTTTCAATGCCAAAGATGTAAAGTTTTATCTTAATAGCTCAAAGAATGGAGACGAGAAAACTCCCCCCACCCTGATCTTTACTATCTGAAGAACAGATGATCAAAAGAGAACAATTTGAATTCTGGGATTGACACATTATCCAAAAACATTCCCTAAAATTGGACCAATACATTTCACAAAGTAGAATTGTTTATTGGTGGAATGAATTGGTGTGTCACATTTTTTGGTTTAGAATTTTTTTCAGAGTGGTGGTGTGTTGTTTTTTTTTTTCTGAGAAAAGTGAACCTTTTTGGTAAAGGTGTGTTTTTTGTCTTCATTCTTTGAATTACTAAGACAAGAGCCTCTTCATCTATATTCATAGAACAGACTGATCTTGGCATTGAAACATAAGGCCTATATGGCTTTGTCCACAAAAGAAATCAAGTAAGACTTTTTACCATTTTTGGTTTCCCTTTTTATATACTGCTTAGTCATAGAACATTGCGAACATTTCATCTGTTGGGAGATATTTGAGTTTTCTTGTTATACTTATTATGTTTTCTTTAATGTATCTATCAAATGTCCTATATGTCTATATGAGCTTGTCTTTCCTTCCGTTTGTTCTGTGTTTGTGTATCATTAGATATATTTATGCTAATATTGAACCTTGGGGAGTATCTCCCTAGCATCAGCCAATAACAACTCTGGTAGTATATTAGGGACCATTTTCTGTCACAATATTCGTTTTTTTTTTCCAGAAAAAAAGAGCCCCCCCCCAAAAAAAAAAGACAACCACTCCTTTCACACAGATTATACACCAAGTGTATGAGGGTTGGAGAATAGACCAGCCAAAAAATAATATTCAAGAATACAAAGTTTCTGTTATATATTCTCATGACTTGAAATCTTGAAATAAACGCTTCTGTTGATGAAGGTGTTTTTTTAAACATTTTTATTCTGACATATTTCGAAGATGAAAGGTAATTTTGATAGAAAAGCGTTTTGTGTGCAATAGACAGGGAGGGAAATAGTCATGACAACACCTGTGTTGATTATGGTTACCTGTTCCTCCTTTTACATGGAAGTGGAGATCAGCGACCAAAAGGTGATGAGTTGGTTGGAAGGTAGTTTATGTTAAAGATGAAAACATTGGAGATTGGAGAAGACGGAAAAAACAAAACAATAAATGTGTGGGATTATGGGAAATTAATTGGTAAATATAGAAAAGAAAAAGTTTTATATGAACGATAAAAAGTAAATATCAAAAAAGAGAATGTAACAAAAAATAATCAAAGTAGAAAAATTCAGATTTATTTGGAAAATTCAGGATTGGACAAAAACCCCAAAAACAAACAAAAAAAACAAAATCGATTGCGAAAAAACTAAAGCATTTTTCATTATTACCACAAATATCAATGAAATTTCAACAGCTTGGACACACATAGGAAGTGATTATTTTCCTTGATTATTGTTGTCAAAGTTCCCTTTGTTGTAGTGAAAAGTTATTAGCAAAGGACTAATTAAAAATTAGGATACCCCCCCCCCACACACACACAAAAAAAAAAAATTCTAAGAAATTTCCTATTTTCTGGTACTTTTTAGAAAATTGACTTTTCCCTATAACTAAGGGAACTATGACAATGATAAAGGAAAATAATAACTTCCTATGTGTGTTTAAGCCATTGAAGTTTTTAAAATTGTAGCAATAATGAAAATGGTCTATTTTTTTCACTGTTTTTTTGTTGGTTTCTTTGTTTAATGAATTAATTTATAATTATATGATACCAAAAATTTATATGGAATAAAAGTGATTTTTAAACAGATCTATTTGACCTTTACACATAAAACCACTCCGAGTCAAAGAGGACCTGGGAGTAACGGCCCTCAAGATCTCCAAATTGGAGCCTCACCATCAGATGCTGTTTAGTGTCATATCCAGAATACCTCTTTTTTTGAATGGGTCTAACATCTCTGCAGAGGGATACAGTCAGTGTATTCTAAGCTCTACTGACTGGGCAAAGTTCAAGAACAACTATGCCCCTTTATATATATATATATATATATATAACAACTTTCAGCTATTTTCAGCCGACAGTATATTTGGGAGAATATGTGCTTTTTAATTTTAGTCAGACCTAATTTTTTGAAAGTTAATTCATTTATGGTTAATTAGGCGGGATTTAACTACTTAAATGTAACGCTAAACAAAGCGAGAGAAATTGAGATTTCTGTTTGGCGTGATGGTAAGAAACCGGCGTGCCGTTTCGACACAAAGGGTTCGAGTCACATGCGGGGCGGTCTTCGTATCTATAGGTCTGCTGAAGAGACCTAATAGGTCAAAATATATATTCAGAGATTGATTTTTCTCGATTTGTTTAGCCTTACATTTAAGTAGTTAAATCCCACCTAATTAACCATAAATGAATTAACTTTCAAAAAATTAGGTCTGACTAAAATTAAAAAGCACATATTCTCCCATATATATATATATATATATATATATATATAATTGTTAAAATATCACAAAATTATAGACCGGATTATAAATTCAGTCTTTTATCTTTGAAGGAGAAATTAGCTATCCAAACTTATTCCATTATCAAAGAATTATTAAACCAAAGATTGGAAATTTTGAATGTATCTAAACACAAATGTAAATGGTGTCGCGATAGTTAAACATAAACAGCTGGTGTAACAGTTAAAAAATCAAAACAATCCCAGCATTCCTAACTAACGGGACTATGAGAGTGTATTTTGTTTACATCTGTTTGTTTTAACTAATTCCATGCAGAAAAGTCCTGATGACCCTAATGGTGAAATTCAAGTTGGCTTACTCTGACTATGTTGCTTTTCTAAACCAGCTCTACAAATGTATTGAGCACTTTTATATTCATTCATAATTATGACTTATTCTGTTAATTATTTCTATTGACAATCAAAATTGTGACTCGCTAGTTTTTTTGCTTTATATATATATATATATATATATATATATATATATATATATATAAAAGTAATTGGTAATTTGCTTGAAGCATTGTTAAGTATGTTATAACATATTAATGATTTGAAGGCAATTACAATGCGTATAAAAAATAAAACCAAAAACAAACAAAAATAACATCTTTTTGTTTTTATTTTTTATACGCATTGTAATTGCCTTCAAATCATTAATATTATGATTATATATATATATATATATAGTTCTGATACTCGCAGAGTTAGGTAATAATGAATATTTGTTTTGTATGTATGATGTTCCATTAGAAATAATAAAATTTTGGTATCATTAGTTTGGATGAAAATTAACTTTCTATTAAAATAAAAATTGCTAAGATTGTGGTTATTTGTAGATAATACTCTGTCTGTCTAATGTAATTTTTATCAACTCTATTCTTGAATTTTTCTCCATTTGCCAAAAATGTCATCAAAATCTACTAAGGGGAGATAACTCACCTCACGGTCAGCAATTCCTCGGAGGAGGTCATGCCATCTTTCATTAACGTCATCAACAGGTTTGAGTAGAGACTCAGCAGCTACAGGTGAAAGGTCATTAAGTGCTGTCATGTGTTGATTTAGGCAATCGACATCTGTTACATGGGGATGAGTTTGCATCTTGAACAACTGGAAGAAGAAGAAAAAAGATAAAATGATGTCATGAGGTACACACAATGTTTTGCATTCAGATTTTATGGTCACATCACACTCAGTTTGAATTTTAAAGTTAATTTTTCTAAAAAAAACTAAAAAAAACCCAAAAATCAATGTTTTTTGCAAACAGAAAATATTTACATTTAAGAAAACGAAAAACAAATATTTTCAAACAAAATTATCATATGTCAATTATTTATATTTTTACTTTTTTGCACGAACGATGATTAATAATTTCTGATGATCAATAAATCAAAACAATTCTTGATGTTTATCGGACACACGCAAATTAGAATATCCTCATTATTTATGGAAGACACACAAATTAGAAAGAATATTCTTTATGTTTTTGAGACACACACAAATTAAAATATTCTTTGTGTTTTATGAGACACACTGAAATAAGAAAGAAGATCCTCAATGTTTTTGTGACACACACAAATTAGAATATCCAATTTGTCTTTTGTTTATAACTTACCTTCAGTTCTTCTATTTGATCTTTTAGAACAGATTTATCCGTTGATGGAGATTTCATTGTTGAAAGTTTATGTTGTGAAACTGGTAACCAAGACATAATTGCCTGAAAAGAAGGATTAAATATTTTGATAAAAAATCAGAGACAACCAAAAAGGTTTCTGTAAACAAAATAAAAATGACAATAAAATTGATTAAGAAAGATATTCAAATGAGAATTTGATTCATTGAGTTTTCATCTCATTTTAAATAATCATTATTACAAAAATGCTGGGTCAGAGTGGACATGGGAGTAATGTTAATGAAGGAGTATTCAACACAGCTTGCTGTTCCAGAACTGGAGCCTCACCATCAAATGCAGTATAGTGTCCCACCCAGGACACCCCCTTTTTTTTTTGGAGAGAAAGGGGTGCCTTACCGCTCTGCATATTCTAAGCCCCACTGACAGAGTGAAAAGTCATTATTTACCAGAAATTGAGCGAGGAAGAAAAATGTGACTATGAACATATTGGAAACATTTGTTTTTTTGACTGCAAAATATATTCATGATGAATTTTTGTTAGAGATGAGATTTTGTTTATAAGAATTGAGTCTTGGGGTGACAGAAAAGGAGAATTGAGTCTTGGGGTGACAGAAAAGGAGAATCCAATCTCAGGGTGACAGAAAGGAGAATAGAGTCTTGGGGTGACAGAAGGTACAGTTCATCAGAGTGAAGGAAGAATAAAGTTTTATGAAGAAAATAATGGTCCAAAAAGTGAGTTTTGCTGTGAAAGAGAATAACCAAGTCTTAAGAATACTTCCCCTCTCCCCTTTAAAAAAAAAAATCATCTTCCTTAGAAAACTTACATCAAGAACAACTTGGAATTGGTAAGCATGACCGAGAGCCAAGTTGAGTTCTTCAGCTCGTTCTGTCGAAGTATCATTAAGATCTTCTGCCATATTATCAAGATCTTCTAATTGTTTTTGGACTTCAATTTTGCCCGGATCGCCACAAAGTGCTGCAAGTTTCTCTCCGTATCGATGACAATCCTTTATAGAAGTGACAGCATTTTCTTGTTGTTGTTTGATTTCCTAGAATTTTAAGAAAAGAAAAGAAAAAAATAAGATCAAAATTGCCGCTGCAGAAAATAAATAAATAAAATCGTAAAAAGAAGTTTAGGTTTATTTATTTGTTTAAATAGGGCTTGAATATCTTGGCTGGATTTAAGAAATTTTGGAATTTCATTCTTTTTTTAAATTTTTTTTATAAGAAGTTAATTTTTTCTATACCAAAGATACAAGGTTAGTTGGTTGTTTTTGTTTTATGGCATATCAACCCTTTTCGGGTCAATTAATGCCAAATCAAGCCATTTTTTGATAAACAAATGATTCAGATTAATTACAATACCTGCTGTTGCTTAAGTGGTTACCCAATTAAGTATTGAACAGGCTCATCACTGCTTAACTTTGGTGATCTAGCAGAAATTGAGGATTTAAATGTGACATGACCGTAATAAAGATACCAAGATTTTGTTAATACTATTGAACCAATATACAAAACAGATATTATTAAGTATTATTTATTACCAGCATAGATTATGATTGATTGTTTTTAATGGCATATCAACCCATCTAGGGTTATTTTATGCTTATAGGTTAAGGAATTGTGTGCATTTACATTTTGTTTAGTTGTTTATTGAGTTTTTTTTTTTCTACACACGGTCCTATTGAATACAAATAATTTTTAAGCAGATCTGATCCATAGATGAGACCCTAACAGGAGTAACTGTTTCAGATCTGATCCAAAGATGAGACCCTAACAGGAGTAACCGTTTCAGATCTGATCCAAAGATGAGACCCTAACAGGAGTAACCGTTTCAGATCTGATCCAAAGATGAGACCCTAACAGGAGTAATCATTTCAGTGCTATTACTCTTGGGCATACTACTACCAGCCCAACATCATAGTACTGCATACTCCTCAGATTTCACTATCAGATGTAGTTTAGTGTCATACC
Organism: Doryteuthis pealeii; assembly: GCA_023376005.1. Lineage (NCBI taxonomy): Eukaryota > Metazoa > Mollusca > Cephalopoda > Myopsida > Loliginidae > Doryteuthis > Doryteuthis pealeii. Next base: position 53,046,457 of record CM042145.1, on the reverse strand, counting down.
TAGGAAACACTTTTCTTTGGGAGGGTGCGGGGGATTCTAAGCCCTGCCGAAAGGGTGGAAACCAGGTTGTGGCACTGACATACAAGTCACATATATATAGATTGATTTAAGTTTATTTTTAATAAACAATATATAAATAACAGGGTTGACTAATAAGCAAAGAATTAAAAAAATATCTTAAATTTTCCTGTGTGCCTTGGCAGACCTCAATTAGTGAGTTTGATTCTAACTGAGTGCCCTACACTTGTGTTGTTGTGTTAGACTAAGTTCAGTTTACTTACCATGAGTTCTTTTTGCTGTTCCTTGATTGTTGGTGCATCGATTCCAGGTGGTTCTTGGGAATAAAGATTGTCTTTGAGATCTTTCATATTGCTATTGACCTCTGAGCAAAGGTCATAGAATTTGGTTGACATTTTTCTTGCCTGGTTTAATTGACGATCACGTTCAAGTGCCGCAGAAGAAACAGTTTCAGACAATTGACAAATCTCCATCACTTTGGCGTTCATATCTTCAACTGAAAAAACATAAAATATTTCCAGCATTAAGATAATTCATAATTATAATTCTTAGCGCCCCCCCCCCAAATAAACACCCTCTGGGTGGTGTAAAAATTAATTTCTGAAAGATCTTGTCTGAAGGAGCGGGAGTTAAAAATTCTGTGTCCAAGGGTTTGTATCATAAGTAAATAAAATCAAATTTATTAAAGGGTGAAAAAAATAAAAAGTTTAAAATGGAAACTTAGTTTTGTCCCCCCTCAAATAAAATGTGTGCATCTTTAAATTAGAGAATTATTTTGAATAGTTTACACTTAGATTTTGCACAAAATCATTTTATTTATTTGTGAACTTTTTAGTTAACTTCTTTTACTGAAAAAACTGTGAAAGTAAAAAATAATTTTAAAGATTGATTACAAATTGAGAAAGTACATAAATATAAGTAGCAATTTTGCACACATGTTATTCACAGAATATCTAACAACTATTTTAGAGTTGTACCATTTGGACTTTAATAAAATGCCTGGCGAAAACGCTACATGGGAATTCCACAAGAATGAATGCTACATTAAATGATTTACTTACTTTCATCTTCATCTTCTACTCCTTGAGCGATGAGACCAGCAACTGACTCTCGAGCGGTTTCAACATGCGGTTGATGTTTATGGAGACGTTCCATGATTCTCTGAGAAAAACAAAGAAAATATTTGAAAATATTTTTTGCAAAAACTCAATAAATGCAAACTTGAAGGACAACTCCGAATTCAAACCTGTTAAACTTCACTTAAGAAATTGACCTGGTGTCACATTCTGCTCGAGTAGACAGTATATATTCCTCCCATTGTTGTATTCCCACAATTAACTTTTAAACAGATCTTTTTTGACCCATAGGTACACTAAACAGCCCAGATCAGAGTGGACCTGGGAGTAATAGAATTGAAGGGTTACTTCACACTCCTCAGATCTCGCCATCAGATGTAGTTTAGTATCATCCCTCAGAAATACCCTTTTTAGGGTGTCAATTAATTGTACATCAAAGCTAAAATTTGACACAAATAATTTATGAAATTTATAAGTTATAGATCTATTTTGGTTTTCCTTAAATAATTTATTTAAAATGCTGATAGCATGGATTCTCTTGACCATCTCCCACTCTACATTGCTCTTGGCAGCTGATGAATGCACATCTTTTCTGGTTAACCAACACTGGTATGTCCATGTGTAGGAGTCCATTGAAGAATGTTGCTTATGAAGTTCATCCTTACTTCTCCATTAGTGCCCAGAATATCTTGCTCATGTTACTTGCATGATTTGTGAGATGGTAACCATATAAATTCCATGTTAACTCTTTGCATTAAAAAGAATAAAACAGAAAGACCACATAAAAACAAAAATCTTTTAAAAGAAATTGTCCCAAGACTTACTTTATTCTCATCAATTTCATCACGCAATTTCTCTGGGAAAGCTGGGATTGGATCAGCATTCACCACTGTCTGTTCCATTTCAGCAAGATCTTCCAGAAGATTCTCTAGGGTATCGGAGACCTAGTAAGAAAAAAAAAATGATAATATGGTGAATTGAAGCACAAATCAAATTAAAATCAAATCATGAAAACTTTTGCATTCATTTAACACAAAATTGAAAATCTAACAAAAAACAAAAAAAAACAAAACAAAAAAAAAAAAAAAATCTTCATTTTTAATTTTTTTAGCCAAATTTCAATTCTCTGGAATTATCCAAGTTTAAATTATAACAATGCCAAAGTTTAAATTATAACAATGCCAAAGTTTAAATTATAACAATGCCAAAGTTTAAATTATAACAATGCCATTGCTAATTGTGATAAAAAAGTAATTGTACTATTTGACATGGAATAACTTCTTACAATTTCTTTTCTTTTAAAAAACATCTTAAGATCAGGTATCTTAAAAGCTGAGGTTTGATATTTAAGAATGTAAAATTCAAGAATCAAACATCTTCTGCCTGAACTGAGGGATTGAATTCATCCAATTGTAAAAAAGCCTTGAATTGAGAACCATACATTTCCTCTATTTAATAGCAATCAGAATTCAAGAGATTTGGTTTTTAAAAGTTACTTGTAATAAAAAACAAAGAAGGTAAATTGCTTTACTCATACTTTATTTAATATAACTTAACTGTGGTCCAGTTCAGGTGAAGATTCTTTAGTATTTATAGTAAACTGATCCAAGGGAGATACTTAAGTTTGACATCACCATACTATTTTCAGTTTGAGAATTCCAATAAAAGAGATCTTAAATTGCAAACTACAAATCTTAAAAATCCCATTTTTATTTGAGAGCAATTTGTCTTAAAAAGCCCCCTTGATTTGAGATTAAAAAAAAATACTGCCTTGATTCAAGAGCTAGGAATCATAAATAGATCAAAAAGTTTATGGAAAATACAAAATGTGATATGGAAAATATTTGAGGAAATAATAAATGATAATTTTTATTTCCTACCTCTTGGGTCATCATTTTTCGGTTTTCATTCAGGTCATGGGCTTTTTCTCTGGCTTGAGTCTTGAGTGAATCATAACGAGCACCAATACTGGACAATTTGCCTTGTAAATCTTCAGCATCTTCATCCCGCATAACTCTATCAGTTCCATTCCAGTGTCACTCAAATCCTCAACAAATGGTTTGTGATCCTCAATAATTTGTTGAGTTACCTGGAAAAAGAAAAAAATTTGATATTTACATTTCAAAAGAAAAACAATCTGAATTTTTGTAAGGGAAGACATTTCCCTACAAGATAGTTGGACTCGTCTAATGGAACACATATAAAGATAGGAATACGCAAAGTTATTTGTAGTCAAGTTACATAGTAGTATTTGTAATTGAATCACTACTAGTTAAGTAGCTAGTCATACTGTTGAAGAACTGTGTGCTGACTATCATTTATATTCATGTACAAAAAGTGATAAACCTTTCCCAATTTTCAATGTTATTTTTCATAAGTTATTTGGTTTCAATAATCACATATGTGAGAAACTATCAGTAACCAAGTGCTGTTGACTCAATATCTACATTATCCTAACTTTAAAATAGAAATTGCATTGTTAAAATCTTTTAAATTAATTTTTTCTTTTATATTTTATTACAATAGTCAACTCATTTTTATATTCAAGAAAAATAAGATACAGAAAGCAAAAAGTAATTTATTTCCAAACATATAAGATGCACATTTTGTATTGAAATAATTTTCTGCCAATATCACACAGCATCCCATTCACTGGTATTATGGATAGAGGGTTATCCTTTGAAGTTTGAATTTAACAGTTAAGTTGCTTGGAAGGATTGCAGTGAGCAGAAGTCACCCAAATACCTTTGTGAACCATGTGTCTTATATGATGAAAGATGCAGTAATTAAAACTTGATTTACCCATCTAAAAAAAACAAAAAAAGCAAACCCGCAAAAATAATAAGCACCTTGAGATTGTCAAGTTGTTTCTTGACTTGATCTAGGTTTTCCCCCTGGGTGCCTTGCGCCTTGAGCTCAGCTTCCATTTCATCCAACCAGGCAAGAATCTCTGCCTGATTTTCACTGAAGTGGGAGGCCAAGGGTAGGGCACTTTCCAAGTGTTGCAAACGGTCAGAGCTCAGTTGGCACACAATGTCTGCCTGCGTCTGGATACTGTCGAGACGAGATTTGATCGCTTCCGTTTGGGGGTTGGTCGTTTCACGCAACATCCGATTACATTTACTGATGATCTCTTTCACAGAATTCCGTTTGCTGTTCAAGTCATTATGAAACACCTGAAAATTAAAAAATAAGAATGTTTTTAATAGTAATCATTAATGGGTTCAGGGGTAATAAGGTATTAATAATAGGGTTCTTTTTTATTGGCTTTTATTTTGGATTAAAAACATTCAACTGGCATTGGATTTTTTGATTTACCATCAAAAGAAAGAAACTAAATTATTAACTAATAGAACAATCTGGAATTTAAAAAGTTAAAAATAAAAATCTTATCTATATCTATACAACTACATTTTATATATATATATATATATATATATATATATATACTGACATTTTTACTCAATCCTCTGCTATGGGTAGGATGCGACACAAGGTCAATTTTTAAGGAGAGTACAGCTAGATTGAATTCAGAGTTTTTCCTTCTAGACAACCAGTTACCATACCAAGGCTAAAGAACACAGTCTGTCTTACTATTCACCCATAGTTGGGGGAAGAACAGATGAATTCATATCTTTCCCAATGCCATTACCATGAAAACAAATACCAACAGCCTTATCCAGGATTTGAACCCTGTTTGTTGTGTCCATTTCTTACCACAATAACCATTACACTGTTTGACTTCATTTTGGGTTTGCATTTTCTATCTTGATTTTTTTGTTGTTAATTTCAATTATTTACATACTCCCTTATCTGGACTATGACATCGCCCATTTCCTCTCCTGCATCTTTTGTTGATGCTGTGTCTCTTTCATTGCCATCTTGTAACATCTCATTCTTGTCGCTTCTCTCATGGTTTTAAGTTTTCCAACAGGTTTGATTAGGGTTCTTTGTTTAATGGTATATCAACCTTTGTGGTTTAGTTAATGCCAAATCAATCCTTGTAGAAGAACAGTAGTGGTACTATTAAATCCATAGCTGGGAGGTATTCATACCTTTCCCAAGAGTATTAGTCTGGAAATGAACATAATAGCACAACTGGATTTCAAACTCACTTACTACAATGTTAGAGTCCAGCATGGTAGACATAGGGCCATGGGGAGTCCCCACCCACTTCTTTGCTGGGATGAAGAATAATGTGGACACATTTATTTGTGCATAGTTTTATTTATTGATGACAACTTTTCATACATTACCAATTTTGCACTCAAGCCAGAAATCAGAATTGGAAGTTGATACGTTCGCTTTGGCAATTCTTTACTGATTAAAGTTAAGATACATTAAACTTTCTAGAATCCCCTGATCATGTGACTTTCTCATCCAATGAAAGCCAAGATCTCAAATGATCTTAAACTGTCACATATTTAATGACAATGGTTTTTGCAATTGTTTTGAAACTACACTACATGCCAATAATAAATTTTGCTAATCTATTATTCAACAACTAAGCCCGGCTTAATCTCTGTGTGTGTGTGTGTGTGTGTGTCATATCACTTGATTGATTTCAAAATGTATTTTACCTTTTATTTATTTGTCCTCTTTAGATCTCAAAAAAATCTATGAATTAATCTTTTCCTCCCCGCCCATATGTGTGCATCATGTCCTGTGACAAAATCCTCACACCTTAAATACAATTGATTTGTTATTTCTTCTATTTACATCTAATGATTGTGGAATCCACAGGAAACTTCAAATAATTGACTTCAAATAACTTAGATATTATACATTTAGACCTGCTCTGCCAAAGGAGTATTGAGCACTTTTTTGCACTTTTTTTATTTGCATTTTATCTTGTGAATTTCACATCATTTGCACTTCTCAGCCACCAAACATTTGATGGCAGACCTCTGTTCAAGCATACAACTGACATTTTGAGGAGTTTCAGAACAAATATTTTTATGAGATTAAACCAATTCCAAACAATGCAGTGCTGACATTTATTGAAAGAAATTCTACCCCTCACCAAAAAAGAAAAAAAAATCAAAAAGTATAGGATGTTAAGAGTTAAATGAATGAATGATTTGGATTGTTAAACCTTTTTGGCACTATAAACCTGCAACATAATATTAGTGATCTCCTCATTGCCCACCAAACCCATCGTTCCCATTTAAAAAGAATTAAAAGATGTGTTTGCATTTATAGTTTACTGATTCTTTTTCTCATTTTGTATTATACATTAGTAGATTAGTTATGTTTTGTAATTTAATATTCAATTTATTTGGGTGGGAATGGAAATTAAATTTATGTTATAAGGGGTGGGGCATCAAGTAAAAAGTTTGAGAAGCTCTCGTTTATATACTGATGGAGGATCCATGTAATAAGTAGTTGGATTACATGGGAGTAGAGGAACTCAGACCTAAATTATCTGGAATAATTTTGTAGGGAAACAATGAATAATTATCTCCATTAAAGAATGGGCATGTTCATTGGATGCCTCATAGAGTGTCACATGAAAGTCCCAGAAGTACATTCTCAACCTCTGTTATTATGATATTTACTCACTTGTCAAGTAAACCTTTTTCCATTTTTGTACCCCTTTCACATTCTGCTTGCTCATGGAACAATATGTGTATAATTCTATCTGTTGGGACATTTTTGTGTATTTTTTTTCGTCTTAATAACATTGGTATGTACATTATGTATATAAAAGGTTAAATGTTCTATCTATAAATGCATTTATTTTGTCTTTCTTACCATTGTGTTCAGTGTTAGTATATCACGGATATACTAATGTTAATATTGGTCATTGATGAGTAGGGACTCAACTAAATATCATCCTTAGCACCAAGCAAACCACCGCCCTGTTGGCAGGGGATGTAAAATACACAGACTGCAAGGAGAAAAATCCCTCCAAAGAGGCCACCTTTTGCCTGTGGATGGTGAACCATGATGCTCAAGGATGGAATCCTGTTGGCTGAGCAGTCCATACAACAATTCACTTTGACCCTTACTTAGGCTAGACGGGCGGTTGGTGAAGCCCCCTCTTATCAATCGGCTGGCCATATCAAGCCCTAGCAGCTATATAATTGTCCCAACCCCATTGCCCTTATGGCAAAGACTCAACCCTTTTTATTGTATACGTGCAAAAAGGCAGTGGCTGAGGCTCTTAGTGTCCTGAGTATGATGTTAAACTACATCTCATGGTGAAGATCCAAATTTGGAGCACTGAGGAGTGTGGAGTACCCCTTCATCTACATTACTCCCAGATCCACTCTGACCCGGAGTGGTAGTACTTACTAGGGTCCCATCTATGGGTTGAATAGAAAAAATGAGTTTAAGCAAATGTGTTTAAAAAAAAATTGAGTTAAAAAAAAAAAAAGATTGAATGAAGGAAACAACATCCTCGGCATAAAATAACCCAACAGGGGTTGACATGCTCTAAAATGCAAGGAAACAAAACAACTAAACATTAGGAGATAAGAAATGTAAATATTAAATTTTGAATTTTGATAATTTATTTGTCTGAATTTTTTAGATGAGGTTTGATAATTTGGATTATTTAGATTTTTCAGACTTATTGTCATCTTCATTGTTATATAGATGTTCAGGTGATATGTCGTCTATCCTTCTTCAGGTGTTTCTTGTCAAAATCTGGAGCTTTCACATCGTAATCAGGAGCCTTCATAGAACTTTGAACTGTTTATTTAATCCATTGGGGTAGATTGTTCTCATTCTGTTAACCATGACTTGGGTACAAGTGTTAAGCTATCTTATTCTAGGTCATTTTCACCTATAGTGAGGATTGAACCTGCAACCTCCAGATGATTGTCACTTAGAATTCTATTAACTCAACCCTTATATCTGTTGCGCCATGTGAAAAAGAAAAAAAAAAAAAAAAAAAAAAAATGAAAAAAAAAAAAAAAAAAAAAGGGGACATTTTAATATCTGTCAAAAAAAATGTCATATTTGAGATTTCTTTCTTACTTTGTGATCTCTTAATTGAATGGTGAGTGTTTCTGGATCCGAACTAACAGGCTCTGCAGTATTGATCTCATTTTCTGCTTTGTCCATATAGCGGAGCATACTTTCAATTTCAGAGAGAGCCTAAAATTTAAAAAAAAACAAAAAAAACAAAGGGAAAATATTTTAAAATATTTTAAAATAAGTTAAAAACAATTAAAGAAAAAAAAAATAAAGAAACGATATTGTACATTTTCAAATTGACAACTGATCAATTCCTGGATCACAAATCAACAGAAAATAGAATAACATAATTTATAAAACAGAAATGATATTAAAATAAATTAGCAAATATGGAGGAAGTATTATCAACAATATTGAGTAGTATCAATATATATTAAAAAAAAAAAAAAAAAGATTAAAATTCATTCAGGCTGTCATCTGATTATATATATATATATAGAATTGCTATCAAAGCGGGGGTGGGGCAAAGTTTAGGTACCAGCTATTTATGCTGGAAGGGTGTTCCCATAATGAAAAAGTACCTGGTACCTATTTCTTAAGCATGACATTTATTATTTAGATGTAGATATAATATAGATAATTCATTTATATATCTTATTATAATGGAGATTGTGTGTTTTTCTGTCTGTAACCGAAACTATATTACTACTCAAGTCACAATTTCCTTAGTTATTTACGACACATTCTCCATGATTTCTATTTCTATTTAAACCTCAATTAATAATAAAACTGTTTGACATTTTTAATACTGTTGGCCTTACCTAAATACTAATAACATGCAATTGTTTTTATATATACAACAAAATACCAGTTTTCAGTGTAAACGTAAAGCTAATTTGCATATTGATATTAAAAAAACTGATTTTAATAAAAATATGCTTGGTATTATTAATTTCTAATTGTTTGGTTTTATCTTAATGAATATGAGTAAAAATCTCTTCAATAAATCCTAAAAGAAATTCATTAACAAGAAGAAATAACTGTAATTTTATTCTTTACTTCCTATTTTAACTAAATAGTTAAATTAGGAAAATTTATTATTGAAAAACAGAAGTGATGAAAGAGTAAGTTTCAGTTGTTCTATTTTCCAATTATACCCCCTCCGTTTCAAATCTTTTTATTGAATTCTTAATTAGTTTCATTAGCCTTTCTGATTTAATCTAATATTTTATTACATTTAAACTTAAATACTTGCACCCGGAGGGTGCATATATTTGCTAGTCTAGATAATAAATTAAAATTATTCACAATAAACAATTTCAATTTTGTTTTAAATGCATGTCACAATGTAATTGTTATTATTAACTTTAACTTAACTAATCAAGATATTTTATAAGTTAATAAAGATATTATTCATCTGTTGATTAACCACAGGTCCTGCTAGTATGTAAATAATACTTCCAATGTTCTAATTATCAGTTATTATTTATTTCTGAATCATTCAGCATCCGATGGAGTTGTTCTCTTAACATTATCAGCATTTTAGTTGCTGCTTTAAAAATCCTCCTCCTCTCCTCCTCCCCCTCCAACCAAAAAATCAGGTCATAGAAAATAGATTGTTAAATTGATTGAAGAAGATAATTTTGTTGAAGGACAAAACAAAAGTTGAGATAAGCAGTTTAAATAAATAAGCCAATGGTGAAATGAATCCTTGACATAAATATTAAAATGAAATACAAAATAATGATCGTAAAAGAGACAAAGCACTTAACAGTTGTATAGATCTTAAACATTCTGATTGAGGAGGTAGGGGTGCAGAGTGCAGTTACCAAGGGTTTTCATTATATAGGGGTCCACTAAAAAACTGAAGGGTTTCAAAAAGTCATAACTGGTTCATTTTCAATATTTTTCTTTTTGTTTGCAGGTAATAGAGCATCCCCTGGGGATTAAAATGGTATGATGTCCAGCAACGATGGATTGGTTTGTTTGTTTTATGGCATATTAACCCTTTTTGGGGCATTTAATGACAAAACAAGTTATTTTGATAAAAGTTTCTATATTTCAAGTTTTTAATATCATCAAATTCGAATAAATAATTTTCATTAGCTTCATTTGTTTTGGTTTGTTTGTTTTATGACACATCAACAGTTTTTGGGTCATTTTAACTCAGTCGGTAGAGCGTCTGACTAGGAACCACAAGTTTTCTGGTTCAATATAGACTCTCCTCAACTTGGCATATGAGTAGTACAAGGGATCTGTGCAGTAAAGTTAGGAGCTGATGGTAGGTGTGGCGCTCCACCTCAGACGCTAAAACAGCCTCCTTGATTTAGTGAAAAGGGGATAACTCCCTCACTGTCTGGCTGATATCAACTTTAAGCCACCCCAATGACTTTATTTTTAATGCCGAAACAAGTCATTTTGATAAAAGTTTTTATGTTTCAAGTTCTTAATATCATCAAATTGGTATAAATAATTTTCATTAACTTGATTTAGTTTGGTTTGTTTAATGGTATATTAACTGTATAGGTTATTTAATGCCAAAAACTGTTAGGGTGTTTGATAAAAGTTGGTACTTCAAGTTTCCCTTACAGTTGTCATTTTTGTGGATGTATCTTTAGATCTGATTCATTATTTTCAATAGATTCTTATTTCCCTCAAGAAAGATAAAAATGTCATCCATATTAGTATTCTCATATTATTTGCATTGAAAAATTTCTTTCTGATTGGAGTGAAAACTCCGCATTCCGCAGAGGAAATCGATGACAGTGTAGGGTGTTTGCCATGTCCTGCAATGAGTAAAACTCAAAGAGTTTTTCTATTTCAATGAAAAAACAATTATTGAAACCTAGAGAAAATACCGGCAACATTTTAATGTCCGAGTATATCCTAGCGATAATAGGATTTGAAACCTAATCCTCTGGTTTGAAAGACCTGAATCAGTTGCCGATCTTCCAGGAAGAGATCCATTTGTTTGTAAATGTTATTTTTGTTTTATATCATTCAGTCTTTCAATGGCCAATCTGAAGAATCATTTTCTTTGTCAAAAATTAATCATAAAAATTCAAACAACATGTTTATTACTTGTAGGTGTAAATAAGCATTGAAAATTAAAGAAGAAAAAATTAATGACAATGTTTCATTTAAAGAATTCAAATAACACATTTATATTTACTATTAGGATATGTAGAAATACTACAACATGGTAATTTAATTATGTCCATGCTACCTTAACTTATACATACATATATATATATGTATGTGGTATGTGGACATGGAGTCAACGCCTGGTTACTGAGTTTCTTTGCTATGTGATCTTTAGACCAAATGGGTATATATATTTATCATATATAGAGAAACTTTATAAGTCTTTATATATCATATATATATATATATATATTTCTTTATTTTCTTTAGTGTCAAAGCGGAAGTTGTTTTATTTCTGTCGATTTGTAATTATAAGAACGAGATAATTAGCAAAGCACTTAACAAATGTGAATGAGTGAATTTCTTTTGCAAGTAACAAAAAGATTATCTCTTCTATTTTGGCAACAGGTTACATACTTTCCTACTTGATGGACACTACAATTAAAACAACCGGAGGGAAAAACAAGAAAAACAACAAGAAAAGATTCATTATTGATAACAAAAGTGAACTTCGTGATGGCCAGCAAGGGTATTATATCTATCTATCTATATCTATATATATATTTTTCCCCCTATAAATTTATAATATAGACATATATACTTATATAAACACACAGACACCCACACATACATATATTTATATATAATATATACACAAAAGATTAGACTCATCAGATTATATATATATATATATATATATATATATATATATCGTTCATAAGAACAAATTGTTATGCAAATGTTTTTTCTTAAATCAGAAAACTGCACAAATACTGACCGCCGGCACGGCTAGAAGTTTCATGGATTCTTAAAGGAAACACATGAAACTTAGTGACTGACTTGAGAAAATACACCACACACACATTATGTAAGATAATATATTTAAAAAAATCAGACAAAATGTGAGGAAATATATTTGAAAGGTGAATAACGAACACAAAAAAAATCAATTAATATTTCGTATCTGTTGGTTTCAGAAACTTCGTCAGAATTCATTAATTCTGACGAAGGTTCTGAAATCAACAGAGACAAAATATTAATTGAATTGATTGATTGTGTACACATACACACAAACATATATATATATATAAATAAATTGCTAGTACAGTGGATTTGTGGGCTTCCGATTACCATGGTAAATAAATATAAACTTAGTAAAAGATTGAAACAACAAAAGCATTACACGTTACCTCTAATGACACTTCTTGGACAAGTAACTCTGTAAGTTCATGCCATTGTTCTTGTACTCCAGCCATGGCTTCCTTTAATTGATATCCATTGGATACATTCTTCTTTTGCATAATCTGTTTGGCCAATTGTTTGATGCTGTCCATATCAGATTCTTTACCTTTCTTTTCAGCGTAAAGAGCATCAATCTTTACTTTGAACAAATGGGAATTATGGGAAGGGTTTTAGGTTTTTGCTGAATAGAGTTAATGGACGTCGATAGCCAACCTTTCATGTCATTCATTTGGTCTTCCAGGTCTTCGATATTGCCAATGATTCCTTCCAGTTCCAGAATGCGACTGTTGGACAACTTTTCCAGGTTTTCCATGCGTTCGTCTAGGAGAGCAAGTTTTTCTTCGGCTCCATCCATGTCATGAGCCTCCTTGGAAAGGTTTTCTAACAGGGCACGGTAGCTGCCCACATCTCCATGGATACGCCTCTGTTCGTGAAGTTGTTCTTCCAGTTTCTCTTGGTCAAGGCAGATCGGAGACTTGGATGACAGTAATTCTTCGGTTACTGATACCCACGAGTTAAGGTTGTCCAATTTTTTAATGACACTTTTGGATTCGGTGAGGGCGGACGATAAGAAACCCTCTTTACTCTCCACCGTTTGGTAGAGAGTTTTATGGGTTGATTTTTTCTCGTCCATTGTCTTTTTCACATCGGCCGCCAATGGCTTCATATTTAAATCTGTGAGTTCGTCGACCAGTTTGGTTCCGACATGTTGTAAATCGCGGACCCGTTTCTCTTGATTGAGCAAATTGGCCTTAAGGTATTTTAGATTTTCGAGGTCACGACTCGTGTCTTTTGGACTTTTGGCAGACGATTCCTCGTTAATTACACTTATCTTGGATTCGAGCTCCGGATAAATGGAGGCCAGTTTGCCGGCCAGTTCCGTGAAACCTTTCCGGTGTTTGACGACCGAAAACAATTTTTCCAGATATCGATTGCATTTCTGCGTCATGTCCCGGAACTTGTCCTCCAGGGCTTCGATTTCGTCATCAATCATGGCCGATTCTTCTGTCTCTTCCTTGATCGTTGGTAGAATATGCACGTGTTTCCGGTAACGATCCACTCCATTCATAAATTCCTGACAAAGAGAAAGAAAAGTATAACGATTAGATTTCAAATGTTTTATCAATATATACAAGTTACGTCAATGATACTATTAACAAAAACTTCAAAGATTTCTTCCCATTTGTGTGGAAATAGATAACAAAACTGGTGACAGTTTTGCTCAATCGGTATAGCATCCGCCTACCTATGAACGTTAATGGGCATGTCCCAATCCTCATATACCCTACCTATGAACATTAATGGGTATGTCCCAATCCTTATAAATACAGGAGTATTATGCTGACTGAGCAGTCTTATACCACTAGCAGTGGTTTATCTTCTTCACGCCTCTGACGAGTATTGTATTTTGTTAAATGTTATAAAGATTCATTGGTTATTTCTCATTTAGTAACATTTGTTAGGTTACAACTGAATCACAATGTTCTGATTTCGATACTGGTCCCTGCCAACTCAGCAAATGAGTAGCACATATTGGGTAATTTAATCTGTGTGGTAATATGGGGAGCTGACGGTAGGTGTAGTGCTCCACCCAGCAAAAAACCTGGTCTAATGCTACCAAAAAGGAGATAGACTCCCTCGCAGTCCGGCTGATACCAACAATAGGCCACTCTGCCAACTTTACTTACTTTACTTATAATTAAAGAGTTGATTGGTTGGATTTTACGGCATGTCAACCTTTGTTTGTTATTTTATGCCGAAGACGTTTTTGTTTTATTTCTTCTTTATGGGCATGGCTTTTATGCGTGTAGTTATTTCGATATCATTTTAGGTTTTGATTGATTGGTTTTAACGGCATGTCAACCCATTCAGAGTTATTTTATGCCAAGCGGTATTTAAAAAGGTTTTATTTGTTTTTATCATTTATTGATTACAGCTCATTAGTCTGTTTACACCTGGGTGGAGAACCGACTGGTTTCATGCCTTCTCCAGGGGCATCAACACAAAGCCCCCCCCCAAAAAAAAAAAAAAAAATCAAAAACTGATACATGCCATCATGCAGGAATTTAACGAGTGAATTACGGGAAGGATGCTCCGAAAGTAAAGCCTCCTAATTTATTTCCACAAAAGTTATAGCAAATAGACGGATCCCAATAACACCGTTTAATAGAGCAAGTTTTCTACTACAAACGTCTATTTTTTGGCATAGTCACCCCCCAGGGGCTATGCATGCATTTTTGCCAACAATGAACAGGAGACTGATTACAATGTACATTGCTCCTAAAGTCAATCATCTTGTTCTATCATGTATTGTCTCCGAACGTCATCCATATTGTTTTATCTTCTTACATACAACAGCTAAGCATCAATCTAGAAAAATGAGTTTCTTCATAAAGAAAAATGTCACCAACGCTTAATAAACAGCGAAAGTGATCACAGTTAGGTGCTGGGCAATGCGTTTCTAGTGATGTCCACTGCGATGCAAGTAACAAGATATGCCGTCAATCCAAGAAAGGAAGAGCACCCCGAAAAGCTCGTCGGTTTGAATTGGTTTTGTTTGGTTTCTTTGTTTAAGGCATATCAACCATTGCGTGTTATTTAATGCCAAAACCACCCTTTTAGAATAACAGAAGTGGAGCCATATCTGGGGTATAAGGGTTTCATACTTTTCACAAGGGTATCATTCCGAAAGTGAATGTAATAGCACGACTGAAATTCGAACTCGCTTACTACGATATTGTAGTCCAGTACGTTAGCTATTACGCCCCTCCCCCCCTCGCTCGAATTGGTCCGATGAAAGATGGACTAAGAGAACACGATTTTCCTGACAACACCGTCACGGCCAGTGGGTTGTCTCCGCCGATGCAGAATATATTTTTAGGAGCGGCGCGCCATGCAAGCTTCTTGTTCATCTCGGTCAGAAGTGCAGATCCATTAGTGGTGGCTATATGGAAAAGTGGAGACGCTTGGTGTAATGGTCAGGGTCGTGGGAAATGGACTCGTCGACCCGATTTCAAATCATGGAGGAGACGGTTTGCATTTTCTATAAAGCTTATACCCTTGGGAAAGGTATACACCAACTACTCTTCGCCCAGTTATGAGTAAATAGTAGGGCAGACTGGGATCTTTATTCTTAGCTAGGTAACCAGTCTAGAAGGAAAACTAGATTCAAACCTGTTAAACTCAGCTTAAGAAATTGACCTTGTGCCCCATCCTGCTCATGCGGAGGGGTTGGTAAATATATGTATATATATGGAAAGGCAGCGTTTTATAGCCGAGAAATTGCTCTTATTAAACGATGTTATTGTACTCAAATAGACCATTGATAGTTTTCATATGGACGAATAGGAGGCATTACTTTTTTGGGGGGGTGTATCTCGTCCAAATAAGAACATACCAAACATCAGAAAACAAAAAGAAAAAGAAAAGGTTGTTGTGTGGTGGGGTGGGGAAACCAATTACCATAAATTTCCTTCTGCAAATCCTCTAATACCTTGGGTAGAATATCTCTCCCATATTTTTTCAGGTTTAAAAAAAAGAAGAAATATAGAAATTAAAAATGGATACTCATAATTCTATGATATACTCACTGATACCGTTCTGTTCAATATGCTTATACAGGAAGATTTTAATCTAAAAGGTGGCCACGTGGCCTACGAAAAAGGCAAGGAGAATAAATGACACTTCAGTTGATCATTTTACCATTTTTCTGAATAGTTCACATATGTAATAGGAAATACATTTACTAGCAGGACCTGTGAATATATCACAGTTTGATAGTTCAATCCTTACAACGTTTGATATGTTTTCTTAAGAGCTATTGTAAAATTGTTCAATATGTAATATGTAAAAAGTATAATGATATTGACTAGCAGGACTTGTGGATATACCACAGTATGATAACTTAATTATTACAATGTTTTATAGGTTTACTTAAGAGCTATTGCTAGATAGTTCAATATGTAGAAAGTATGATAATCTTGATTTAACACCCTCTCATTCTTTTTTTTTCTTTCCATCTTTTCATGATGTTCGATTGAGACAGATTAGCATTATCACTTCCATGTGCTCACCCCCTCTATCTTTCCCCTAGTCTTTCTTTCTTTCTTTCTTATATATTTTCTGTGTAGCATGTCCCTTTTCTACTCTTTCTAATAAAAACGGAATGGTCCATTATTTAGCTGAGGTGACGACACTAAAGAAATAAGAATTCGGAGGATAAGCAACCCCAGATAATCAGGATTTAGAATGTTGCATTTCATCCTGGAAAGTCAAGGTCTCGTTCTTAACGAAAGGGTGTTGCAAGACGATAACGGTCGTATATTTTTAGGAACACCAGCATTATTATATGGATCAGATAGAGTAAGAGGAAATATGGACAGACACATTTAGATCGATTTATAAATTGAACAATGTCTCAAGAAATGTTTGGCTACACACGAGAGAGATTTTTCATGTTCATTTCAGGTTACTCCAGAATGATGCTGTTCCGAATAGAATTTTCAACCGATAGCATATCTATTTTCTATCCGGAATAGCATCCTGACGTAACATGAAATGACCCCGAAAAGATGTACGTGTTGCAATTACAGACCCCCACAAACAAAAACGTTTTAACAGCAAACGCACGGGGATCGTAACTGATCATACCCGAAAAAAAAAATGGTATGACATTAGCAGGATGGAACAACCAATACCACTTGCCTAAGTTCAATTGCACCACACAGTTGACAGTTTAAAACGTAAGTATTTCTGCCGCGCACTGTATACATAATTTGTAAGTACAGTAATACTCAGTTTTACGCCAAATTAGCTTTTACGTCATTTTTTTAGACTAAATTTCAGTCCAGCGAATATTATTACGTCACTCACCAACGCCATGATAAAAAGACGTAAAATATATACATTTTTCATTAAAAATATTTAAAAAATGAATAAAATATATAAAAAGTTAAAAGAAGCTAAAAAGATATACATTTTTTATGTGTTTTTTTAATTGTTTATTTTTTAATTGTTTTTAGATTCTTTTTTTATTTGTTGGTCTGTTACAGCCAACAACCAAATAAAAAGAAGCTAAAAAGACAATAAAAACACATTAAAAATTTAATATACAATCCAATCCAAGTGCACAATTCAAGGAATTTTGGATCAATTCCCATTTAGAGTAGAGAAACGTAAAATCTTTCAATTTGTAACAAGAAGAGCCAACTCTTTACAAATTAAGACAAAAATATTCTTTAAATTATTTAATACCTTAACGAAGGTTATATTCTTCCGTGTTTTGTTTACGCTAATTGTAATTTGTTTTTGTAATACTGAAGACATTTTAAGAGGCAAATCACAAGGTAAATAACAAATTTTATTTTAAAAATCTGACTAGAATGTGTTTTTAGCGTTCTTTAAGATCGTTAGATTCTTTCGCAAGTTATTTACGCTAGTTTTACAGTGTTTGTTTACATCTAAATTTATGTCACGGTTTTGGAATTAATGATCTAGGGTAGGCTATGACTGTAAACACCACTCTCGGTATAAAGAATAAAGAATGTGGAGGACATTAATTAAATATGATAGTACAACTTAACATCATATCGAAAAGAGAAACTTCCGAGGTGCTTTGATAAATGGAAAACTCACTGGAACAAGCATTTGCAATATTAAGAGGAACTTTCAAAAACCAACAATGTCAATTAGTTAACATTCAACAACAAATCTTTATACTGGGTGATTGAAAAGTAACTCCCTATTATCTCCATGCTGCAAGATGAAGTCTGGCCAATTGTCAATACTTGAGAAAATATTGAAGACTTGATTTTTATGCCAGATGGTGCTCCTCCATATTTTGCTCTTGTTGTTCATGAATGACTGAATCATCATTTTCCTGGAAGATGTATGGGTAGATGTGGTCCGCATGAGTGGTCTGTCAGAAGCCCTGATTTAACACCCCGCGACTTTTTTCTTTGGGGTTGGTTGACTCTATGAAACCAACGACTTTTGAAGAACTTGAAGGACGAATTCGGAAATGTATTACTGCCATTCCACAAGAGTTCCTGGTAATAACAGTTGATGCGATTCCCAAGAGGCTGGAAATGAATGCTGGTGCCCATAAAGAAAACTCCATGTTTTACATGTTATTCTCATATTCATCTTTTGTAAAAAATAATGATTCAGAAATAAATAAGATTTTTGAAATAGAGATTTACTTTGCAATCACCCTGTACATTACATCAAAGAAAGGAAAGTTTGTTAATATAAAGATATAAGATGCAAAAAGAATTGGAAATATCTTACCTGAGTGTCATCCCGAAATTTGTCAGCAAGTTTTACGAGTTCTGAGATTTCACTTTCTTTTGCTTTCAGCTCTTCAACATGTTTCTAAAAGTTGGAAAAAAAGTAAAGAAAATGGATTTAAATTATAGACATTTAATGACGAGCAAAGGTGATGTACATCAGGTACGTCAAAGTGATTAACACCCTAGGCTCGCATCGATTACATATGTATGTCATAAGGGCAGCACATGACAATTAAGTCTTTAAATCATTCTTCTACATTAACAGAACAAGTGATGATTGCTATCATTAATTTCTAAAGTCATTGTATACATATCTAAAAACATTTTTGTTAAAAAGAAAGGAAAAAAGAATATTACAGACCGAGTTCAAATAATAAAATGTACAAGTGTCACTTTCATTTATAGCTATGCGAAAGTAGGAGGAGGCTAGAGGAAAGACTCACTGCCTTTCATTGACTGTTTCTTAACAACACATTATCATATTGTCAGTGATGCGATCCAAGGATCATTAAGGGATTTCGGGTCTTACAACATCACTCACCTTCACCTGGATGACCAAGATGGTGTTGATCATGCACAAGATTATGGTCAAGTAACGAGATATCAAACAACTATACAAACTATCATGGTCGACCTTAAAGTGTTTTATAATTTGTAGCACCAGCCCCCCCCCCTAAGAAAGGAAGAATAACAGCAGATGGTTTCCCGCTTTCTCAAAGGAAATTGAGACGCCCAGAAATGCACCTCGTAGTCGAGAATATCACCCACACAAACATTTTTTTATTGGTAACGTTTTTGGTAATATTAGAAGCATGGGAATATAAAAGAAAACAAAAGAGAATTCTAATAGATGAAGGTTGTTTTATTTTTGGTCTACTTTATTTCATCCAATATTTCGGGTGGCCTCCACCCTTTTTAATGCTTTTGTAGACAGAGTGTGATTCAAATAGAAAATCAATCAAAATACACATATTTATTTATAAAGAAGCAGACGTGGACTAAACATCAACTAATATATATATATATATATATATATAGTTTTAAGGCTATCATAAAAAGGTCTGGAGATGTTAATCTTCAGAGCTTGCACATGGATTAGTGACCTTTAATCTGTTAAACAATATCCACATTCGCGTCTTGTATGATTAAATCCACCAAAATTCTGATTAAAGCTGATGTGGATTTATGCAATTAAAATGCACACATTATCCGCCATTCTCAGTTTTCACTTTTAGAAAATTGACAAAAAAAATTGATTAGAAAGAAAAAAAATGTTGACAAGTTAAATCGGATCATTTCATATTTTACTTATCTTCTCAGCTGTTCGCGTTGATTCAGGAATTGACCCCCCCCCCCAGGTACACAGGGGATTAAAAATTGGAACATTTATAAAAAAAATGTTTTTTAAAAAAATTATTTCTATTGATTTTACCATGAAAGATTTGAAGAGAGAAAAGCAGATTGGGAACCCTACCCGGGAGAATAGGTAAAAATCAGCCCATTATGGTGGCCTAAGATAATATTAGGGTCCGGTTTAGCTCAGTCGGTAGAACATCCACCTAAGAATCACAAGGATTCGGTTTCGATACCGGTCAACTGAGCGCAGGAGTTGCACAGATTGGGTAATCTAATTTGTATGTTAAAGTGGGGCGGGGGCAGACGGTATGTGTGGCGCTCCATCACAGCAAAAACAATCATCCTGGTCTTGCATTAGCGAAAAGGGGATAGACTCCTTTGCTGTCCGACTGATACCGACAATAGGCCACTCCACCACCACCAACAACTTAAAATAGTATTGAAACTAGACAGGCAAACTATGTTACCAGCTAACTGACTAGGCGTTACCGGCCCACTGGAGTTTTGTTCCATATTCCAATTGGACCCTTCTTACTAAGAAAATAGATTTCTACTTGATATCAACAAAATTAATAACAACCACCATTTTAAACGATTGTCATTTTCTTGCACGATAATATGATTTTTATGTTATACAGAATGATTGAAAAGTAACTCCTTATCTTAAACTATTTATAATTTTTATTATTATATGCAACTACACTTTTAATTCTTTAATGTTTGTTCCTTAATACATGGCAATTAAATCTATGTTGTGTAATGGTGCTCCCCCACATTTTGCTATTGTTGGTTGAATCACGATTTTCCTGAGAGATGGATGGGTAGACGTGGTCCACATGAGTAAGCGACCAGAAACCCTGATTTAATACCCTGCGATTTTTTTCTTTGGGGTTGAAAGAGCAAAGTCTACTCAACGAATCCGAGTTTAGAAGAAGAAGAAGAAAGAAAAGTTATTTCTGCTATTCCATAAAAGTTCCTGGAAAGATCAGTTGATACGATTCCCAAGTGGCATGAAAGGCTAGAGACGAACGCTGGTGCCCATATGGAATTTTAAATAAAACTCCATCTAATTTTTGTTCTTCTCATATTCATTTTTTGGTAAAAATAATGATTCAGAAATAAATTATAAGATTTTTAGAATATGGAAGGGGATTACTTTAAAATCACCCTGTAGATTTTTTAGCTCTCAGTTGTTTGTAGTAATTGGAACTCTTTGAAATGGTAAATACAAAAGGCGGATTGGAAGCCTCGAATAGTCCTAGTAAATACCTAAAATCAGCCTATTAATCTATCCCATAATAGTACTGAAACTAGAAAGATAAATAAGGTTTTCAGCCTACTTAATGCGTACCAACCAGGACTGATCCCATAAAAAACACCCTATGGATTTTTACTCGGTATTCCGCCATCCCAGTCAACCCGTAGAAATGTTAGCCACAAACCCACAGGGACTTCCCAGCCCCTATCACAGGATCTCCAAATGTTTTAATATATTGTTTATCACATTAAAAATCAACTTCTATGAATACTTAACACTCTACAACAAGAGTTTCGTTTCATTGGGCATTTCATATTTTACACACAACTCTTATTTCTTTCTGACTGACATTGTAGCAAATCATATTTAACATTCTGAAAAACTTAATCTTGTAATTATCGATAATTTGCTATTTACTTGTGTTTTTTTTTTACTCCAAATTGCAACGATTTTATGACAAAAAAAAAAAAAAGAAAGAAAGATGTAAAGTTTATGCAGCCCAATACGTAACACGCACTATGAATCAAGTATTTTTGTACTTTTAAAATGTTGACATTGAAAATAAACATTTTGGGGCAGTTGGTTTTTTTTTGTTAGCCGAATGAGAAATCAAAAAATCAAAGGAGAGAAGGATGCAACAAAAGGTCAATTTCTTCTTTTAATTAAAACCTTTCCTTCTCCTAGACTGGTGACCATACCAAGGTTAAAGAGCTCAGTCAGCCCTACTATTTTTCCATTTTGAAATGAGAATAGTTGGATGCATACCTTTAACCAAGTGAATAAGCTCTAGTCGAAAGCTAATAGATTTCTCTCTCTCTCTCTCTCTCTCTCTCTCTCTCTCTCTCTCTCTCTCTCTCTCTCCACATTGCAACAATTCAAAGGCAGAGAAATGTGGTAAAAAGGTGAATAGGGATTCCATAAGACCAACTTCAAACTAAGCTGGGGGTGGGTGGGGATGAAGGGGATTCACACCTTTCCCAAGGGTATTAGTCTGAAAGTGAACATAATAGTGCGACTGGTGTTCAAATTTGCTTATTATGATGTTGCAGTCCGGCATGTTAGCCACTGTGCTACGGAGGAGTCGACTCTACGCTTAGTGGATGAATACGGATCAAGATAATGCGGAACAGGTTAATCTCCAGGCAAAGTCGATTTGGGTCGGTTGATTATGAATCTCCACGGATTAGGATTGAGCCAGTGACTAGTATGAAGTAGGTGGGGGGGGGGAGAAAAAGAGGCAAGTATGTTGTAGGGGACAAAGCGAGAGGGCTAGTATGAAGTAGGGGGCAAAGCAAGGGGGGCTAGTATGAAGTAGGGGGCAAAGCTAAAAGCCAACGTGATGGATAAAAAGTCAAACTGTATGACTGAAGACTGGCTAAAAGTGCAGTCAAGTGCGAGTTTTTGGCGTAACAAATATATATATATTATATATATATATATATATATATATACTTGAGGCCTGGTTATCAGATTAATCAGGGCTTACTAAATAACAAAATGTGGAGAGAAGACTTTTGGCACCACAAATATCTATCGTATATACCCGTGTACAGGGCGAATTTTGAAGATCTAATTTTAGGCCAAAGTTAATTATAATTTTATTTACCCAACCCCTCCACCAAGGGCAGGATGCAATACAAGATCAATTCTTAAGTGAAGTATTGCTGGTTTGAGTTCAGTTTTCCTTCTAGACTGTTTGCCATATCAAGGGTAAAGAGTCCAGCCTGTCCTATTTACACATAAATGTAACGGAGAGAGCGGGTGTGCTAAGAATTTTGTAACCTGTTTTGCCTATTGAGCCATGTCGTAAAAGCATTCATGCGTGGCTCGGTTAGATTTCTATTTACCCGTGACAAACGTCAACGAAGGCGGAAGTTAGTAGGTAGTTACAAAAGAATTGATATTTCTTATGAGTATCCTCACCCCAGCTAAGTAATGGACCATTCCTTTTTTATTACAAGAAAGGGAAGAAAAATGACATACTACACAGAAAAATAAAATAAGAAAGAAAGAGTAGAAGAAAGATAAAGAGAGGGGGTGAGCACGCGGAAGCGATCACGCTATTGTGTTTCAATCGAACATGATGAAAAGTAGGAAAAAAGGAATGAGAGAGGGAGAGTTAAATCAAGATTATTATACTTTTTACATATTGAACTATTTAGCAAAAGCTCTTAAGTAAACATATTAAACGTAATAATTAGATTATCATATTGTGGTAAATCCACAAGTCCAGCTAGTATATTGACTATTAGTACTAATAAAAATGATCCCAGCCAAATATTTAGTGAAGATGCCCGTCTCATTATTATTAATCGATATATTAGGCAGCGTTGAAATGAGAAATGTCGAGGTCAAATCAAACTGAGCAATAAGATTATTGTTTTTTGATCTTATCGATTATCTAAACACAACGTAAAGGTCTTTGATTTATTAAATACGGAATGGAATCAATGGGTTACCTTAAAAATATGTAACCAGTTGGTTTATATTAATTAAGTTTTAATAATTTCAAAGAGACTAAAATATTTATTTACATATAGTAGTCTTATTCCATCAGTAATGTTTTTGTCAGATGATGGCCAATAAGAATCTGATTTTTAAGATTTCATTATCTTTAATAAATGTAATTGTATTAGAAATACTAGCAACAGAAAACACTCTCCGGGCGTCGTAAAAATTAATTTTTGAAAGACATTGCCTAAGAGGTTGGGAGTTAAAAATTAAAGGAGTAAAAAAAAAATGATAAAACAATTTGAAATGAAAACTGAGCCCCGTTCCTCTCAAATAAAATGTTGCGTGCATATAATAATCAAACAATTATTTTGAATATTTTCCACATCAATTTTCCACAAATCGTAGGTATTTATTTATTTGTAAACTTTTTAGTTAACTTCTTGTTACTGTAAGAAAAAAAAAGGACAAGAGTAAAAAACAATTTTTAAAATTGCTTACTCAAATTTTGGGTGTATATAGCATAAGAATATTGTAACGTAAGCTGTGACGTAGAGCTATTATGTAGTTACAGACAGAAATACAGACAATCTCCATTATAAATAGATAACAGTTGCATTCTACCAGCAACGCTTTCATTAATTCCTGACTGCCGACAACTCGCAAATACCCTTTTTGGGAAAGGTATGAATCTATCTATTCTCTCCACACAGCTATGGATAAATAACAGGACAATCTCTAGACTTGGTAGGGTAGCCAGTCTCATTAATATCATGTCGTGCCGACGGCACAGATATCCATGACAACCTCTCGCCAACCGTCCCTGTCACTCATTGTCCCTTGTAAGTCCTCCGTGCAGCATCCAATATCTGCAAAGAGCTTGTTTATGTAGGTCCTTGCTGAACAACCCACACTAGAATGTCCATGTGTTGGTTTCCACAGGAGGATGTCGCTTACGATTTCATATTTGCTTCTCTAACAGTGTCCTGCATGTCTTGTTCGTCTTACTCCAGTGGTTTGTGGGATAGGGGGTAGGTGGCCATACAGCTGCTTTCTTTTAGGTTGGTTGTTTCCACGATTTGTTCAAGATAGCACTCAACATTCATGTGCAGCTCCCATCCGGCCCATTCTTCAGGCGCCTCGTCAAGGTTCAAGTACAGCCATATAGTAACATTGACATTGTCACGGCCTGGAAGAATTGTCGCTTTAACTTGTCAGTGAGATCTGATTTCCATATGATAGACACTATGTTTATAGCCGACCATGCCTTCCCTATGCGTGCGTTAACATCGATTTCTGTAGAAAAGATATTACTACCTAGGTACGTGAATTGTTCTACTGGCTTTACCGTTGAGTGAGGAGATGTCTCCTTTCTTTTTAAAGCACATGTGCTCTGTTTTATTGGAATTCACATAGTAGCCAGTCTAGGAGAAGGAAAGCTGAATTCAAAACGCCATGAAGACAACTAAAAGGCTTCGGCTGCTGCTGCTTTAAGAACTAACTTACACTAGTTCACCGCTAATAGCGCCTGCGAGGCGGTGATTTTAAATTTGTGATTGATTGAATGATTTTAATGGCATATCAAACCATCCAGGGTTATTTTATACCAAGCGGTAGGTTGAGAGGGATGGTCAAATTTATTGTTATGTCTTTTTCAAGGATTTCTATTGATTTTGACAGTCGGTTGTTTGCAGTTGTTTGTTACTAAGTGATTGGAAATCAGTTAAAGGGATAAGTTTATTGGGTAAAGTTAAAGTTTGTTATAAGCGATAGTTTGGTAGAAAGTTTTTTTTTAAACATTTTTTCTATTTAATCCATAGATGGGACCCTAATAGGCACTGCCACTCCAGGTCAGAGTGGGCCTGGGAGCAATGGTGATGAAGGGGTGCTCCACATTCCCCAGACCGGGAACCTCACCGTTTAACACCATTCCCAGGATATGAAGACCCTCAGCCACCACCTTCTAGCACCCATATGATCAAAAGGGTTGGGGCTTGCCATAAGTGTAATAGGGTTGGGGCAATCATATATGTGCTAGGTCTTTATATGACCAGCCGATTGATCGGAGGGGGCCTCTCTTAAATTTGTGAGGTCATACTTCTGGACCTTAGAATGAATGTTTTTACATCGTTGTTCAATAAATCAATAAATCGTAATATCAAAAACAATAAAGAAAAATAGTTTAACCTTTTAACAAATAACCTTTTCAACTCAGCGCGTTTAAGTTTCTTGCATAAAAGTAATATAGAAATCAAAACATGTATAACGATACGTTAAAAGGCGATTTACTAAAGAATAATGACAGTGACGACGGGCACCTTGGCAACATGCCCAAAACGTAATTCATACAATAATTGTTTAATACCAGCTACACCATCGACCATAAGTACACCCATAACAATTCTAAAAATATATTTTCTTCTAAATTAATGATATCAAAGTTTTAGTATTATTATTTATAGTGGAGCATTATACGATCAAAACAAGCCACTTGGTTAGAGTCGTACGAAATGGACTCGTTGACCCGCGTTCAAATACTGGACGAGGCTGTTTGCATTTCATATAGCGCTAATATCCTTGGGATAGGTATGCATCCAACTACTCTCCTTTCAACTGTTGTTAAATAGTAGGGCAGACTGTACTCTTTAATCTTGGTTAGGTAACCAATCTTGGAGAAGAAAAACTGAATTCAAACCCGTTAAACTTCGCTTAAGAAATTGACCTTATGTCACAACCTACTCGTCTGGAGGAGTTGGCGTGTATATATATATATATATATATATATATAATTAAATTCGGTATTATCTGTTCCCAACCTCTACCAGGCACACTGAAAGGAGGTCTAGCGAAAAATGAAATTACAGAAATAAAAAACAGTGCTAAAATTATGGGTAGAATTACTCTGATATGAAAGAACAAGTTTTCTCATTATATATATATATATATATATATATATATATATATATATATATATAGAGAGAGAGAGAGAGAGAGAGAGAGAGGAGAGAGAGAGAGAGGGAGGGAGGGAGAGAGATAATGAATTAAAATGTGTGTGAAAGATCGATGTTATATTTTAATCGAGCAAATTTAATGATCACGTTTTTAAATGTCCACACCTTGAGATTCTGAACATGTATCGATTGATGAAAAGTTTATGTAAATCGAATTTCTTTCAAAAGATCATTTGGTTGGATGGTTTGACAGTTGTTAACACTTGTTGGTTGTTGTTTAATACCAAAGTCACGTTGCAAACAATTAGATGGTTTAGTTTAGTTTAGTTTCTTTGTTTAATGGCATTATTTTTAAACAGATCTATAGGACCCACTCTGGATTAAAGAGGACCTGAGAGTAATGGCAAAGAAAGGGTACTCGACACTCCCTAGCGTTGGTTAGATGCAGTTTAGTGTCATACATAGAAGTCCCCTTTTTCTGGGAGTCTTAACCCTCTGCAGGGGATACATTTAGTGTATTCTAAGTCCAATTGACAGAGCAGGGTTTCACTTTGTGTCAATTCCCTTCAGGAAGGGATGAACCCAACCCTTCAATCCCCCCAGCTAAATTGTAGGGTCGATTGGGCTCTCTAGCTTTGTAGGTTGGGGAAAATGGTCTTAGGAGAAAGGAAAATTCTAAATTCAACTCAACCCATGAAAATCTCATTTCTATGGAAACTGCAGAACCACTCCCCCATGAAAGGATATGGGTACAGCCTTATGCATAACAACTTTGTCTACAGGATCACTCTTTCACATATGCGAAATACACAACAAGGATTTTGCAAAGTGGGTGACAAGCATCAGTGAGATGATGAATAAACTTTAATGCACTCAAAGTCTGAATATAAATCAATTGATGGGAAGTTTAATGGCATATCAACCTTCGTGGGTTATTCAATGCTAAAGCCATCCTCTTTTTTTTTAGAAGAAATGTAGTGGTACTCATAGATGAGGGATGAAAGGGTTCATATCTTTCCCCAAATGTATTAGCCTTAAAGTGAACGGAATAGCATGACTGGAGTTCGAACTCACTTACTACAATATCCCATCCTGGTGTAATGGTTAGAAAGCTACTCTCACAGATCCATTACCACTGAATAGCGTGTTCGATTGGCGATGAATGACCCATACTTGTGACCTTGTGTCACATCCTACACGTGGCGAACGGGCTGGGTAAATGCCTACTACGATGTCACAGTACAGCATGTTAACCACTACACCATGGAGACTCCCCCTCCCCTCATTATATGGTTTCACAATATTTAAAATGTTGATCCATAGATGGGATCACAACAGTAACTTCCGCTCTAGATCAGAGTGGACTTGGCAGTAATTGCAATTAAGGAGTGACTTCACTGCACACCCCTCTCCATTCCCATAGCCCCAGAACTGGAGCCTCACCCCAACCAGTTGTAGTTTAGTGTCATACTTAGAATATCCATTTTTGTGAGAGATCTTACTCATATTGTAAGTGCTGATTGATTTTAATGACATGCCAACCTATCTAGGATTATTTCATGTCTAGAGGTTAGGGAACCACGTTCATTATACGTTTATATCTATATTTTTGTGTAGTTGTTTCTTTTTTTACCCCAGTCCTATATGGTACAAATAATTTTTAAGCAGATCTATTTGATCGATAGATGGGACCCTGACAGGTACGACCCAACCCATTTGCCACCGGTATGATGTAACACACGCTCGCAATGAAGAGCCATCTGGTGAGGAGCGACGTCGCTTTTTAATAGTAACGGATCAGCGAGACTAACTTGTAACCATTACGCATGATCGGACGCTCAGTGAATAAAGCTACTATATGTATAATGTAAGTGAAAAACAGGGATGAAGGTATTGTCAGTGATCAAGAATTAATGCAAGCGTTATTGACAGAATAAGGAGGCACACATGGCGTAACGGTTACAATTATTTGGAAATGGACTCAGTGACCTAAGTTCAAAGAGAGTGTTTACGTTTTATTTGGCACTAATGCCTTTTTGAAAAAAAAGTGTGAATCTATCTTTTCTTCCCACATAGCTATGAATAAATAACAGGACACACTCTCTAGCCTTGGTAGGGTAGCCAGTCTAGGAGAAGGAAAACTGAATTCAAAACCACGGCGTGTGGGGTTAGCGACTCTACCCATAAAATATACTTGCTATTGAAACAATAGCACTGTCACTGACAGTTCTGTGGATGCCCCCCCCCCACAAGAGAAGGTAGGACCACAGAACTGGCAGAATAAAGCCATTATATTATTAACGTATTGGGGGGAGTCCCCATGGTGTAGTGGCTAACGTTTTGTATTGTGACATCGTAGTAAGCTAGTTAAAACTACAGTCGCATTATTACGTCCACTTTCAGTTTAATACCCTTTGGAAAGGTATGAACCCCCAGCTATGGGTTAAATGGCATCACTACTATTCTTCTGCAATTGTGGCTTTGGCATTAAGTAACCCGTGAAGGTTGATATGCTATTAAGCAACAAAAAAAAAAACAACGTATTGAAAGATTTAGAAAACTAAGCAAACGCTTTACTTATTTAATTTTCATGCTATCCTAAAACCAATTATATTTAGTCAGTACTTTATAAATAAAATCCCCTTCAAAGGCTTGATGGTACAAGTTTAAACAAGTTATTAAATTGAAAATCCTGATATGCTAAAACAGTTACAATATATTTCTTTTTTTTTTAATGATTGCTTTTAAGAAAATTTACAGTTACATTTTGTCAAAAAAGAAATGTAATTTTCATATTTCACTTAAGAAAAGACAGAAAAAACTACTGACCTTGAATAATTCGTATAGAACCTCGGGATCTTGTTCTGACACCTTGATACTGTGTCCCTTCTCGATAGCCGTGTCCATCCATTGGTCAAGTTCTTCCACCGTGTTGTAGAAATCTTCGAGATCTTCATAAAGGTCATCGAACTTCTTGGTCCGCGTCTCGGCTTCATTGGATGCCTGAATGGTGATGAAGATTGGTAAACATACAACCATTATATATCAGAAAGAAAAAAATTTGTAACGTAAGTTTAACGAATATAAGAATGGAGAATCTCGAAGAACAACATTGGTTGGAATCATGATAATTCCCTCAAAGTCAGGTAATCCAGAGAGTATAACATCGAAAAGGTTGGACAATTGGGTTTGTTTTTTTTATAAATAAAGAGGGAAAACAATTCAGAAAAATTTCTTTCGTGCTGAACTTTGTTTCGTATTTTAATAAATTAAATAAAATAAAAAACAGATAAAAGTCCGTCGTTTCGTATCCCGATTTTGTTGAAGGTTTATTTAAGTTTTTCCTTGTAAGTTGATGTTTTTAGAACAATAACTTTATGAAAAGGTAATAAGTTGTTTATGGTTGTTTAAAGACGACCAGCTGGGAGTTAAATCTGCTTATAATGTTTTTAAATTGTAAGCAGCTGTGGATTTCTTTAAAAGAAATAAAAAAGACGAAAGTGAGAAGGGACTGTCAAGCAAGGAATGGCGACCGAAGATTAAGCTGTTTGGATTTGGGTAACAAAACAAAAGAAACTTGATGATTCGACGAAGGAGGATCAGATCAACAATAAAAAAAATAAAAATAAATAAATAAATAAAATCAACCGCAATAATGGCGGTCGACAGAAGCGAAATTTGTGTCTTTTGACGGCCAATGATTGTAGATTAAATTGGTCTTTCTCCAATTCCACAATGAAAAAAAAACAAAAATAACAACTCTAAATAGTTTCAAGTCAAACGGTAACCACCGAAAAAAAGGTTAGTAGTATCTTTTGTTATTTGTAAGAGGAAGAGAAAACAAATGTATACGTGCTTTACGTATTTCTCACAACGAGTTGTAAACGAACAGAAGAAAGTAACAATTAAAGAGTGGGATAATCTTCTTAAATCATACAATGCAACTGCTGTCCTCACTCGTGTGTGCACCTCTCGTCTTCAGTTAAGGGGTGTGGGGTGTGTGGGGGTAGGATTGTCGAGAAGGATTATCCCGCTTAACAAACAGATTGAACATTCTAATTTTCTATTTACATTTACAATAGGAAGTCAACAATTCCCTCATTAGAAATGCTCGACTTAGAACTTTAT
Source organism: Doryteuthis pealeii (assembly GCA_023376005.1). Taxonomy (NCBI): domain Eukaryota; kingdom Metazoa; phylum Mollusca; class Cephalopoda; order Myopsida; family Loliginidae; genus Doryteuthis; species Doryteuthis pealeii. Next base: position 53,015,619 of record CM042145.1, on the reverse strand, counting down.
CTTAAAAGCCTCGACAATATTATTCAAGTTGTTTCAGAAAGAAATGATATCATTTCATAATTGAATGACCAATTCTCATTGAAATGATCTCAAATTTTAATAGCATTTCTAGAAACGACTCAAAATTCGATGTTTAATGTTTTTTCTTTCGACTATAGAAATGTTTTTCTCTGCAATAGAAAAAAGCGTTTCAATAATAAACAAAATATTTGGTGTTGTTTCTGAAGATGCGGTTAAAATTTGATATCGTTTAAACAAGAATTGTTCAAGTTATCATGAAGATTTGATTTATATTCGAAGATATTTGAAAATCAAAATATACATAGAAATAGCATTGCAATTTTAATTTAAAAAATCCTATGTAAATCTCAAATGTAAACAAATCAATACATCAGGTTTTTTGCCCCTCACCTCTACCAAGGCGATGCTGGGTAGCTGCTTCTAGTCCTGAATAAAGCTGAATAAGGGGGGGGGGCTAAATCTGTTATTTTTTAAAGATGATTCATACATTCCGTTCCGAGAATTGTTCTTGTTGCTTTATCATGCGTTACATCATTGTAAACATACAGTCGCCATGATGAAAGAATTTACCAAAATATCATAATTCGAGATTTGTGGCGCCAACTATTTAAGGTTTTGACTATTGAAAGTAAACGAATAGCCAAAAGCGCTTGATCCAAAACTTATGTACAATTCTTGCATATAATAATATCTACGGACCTATGTTTATCCTGATTTACACTCCGTTGAACCGGCGATGACTGTTCATTAGTTTTAGAAGTTGATAGAGATATAACTGGATTCTTAAAGGAAGCACCAACTTTGTGATTTATTACTATTTCCCGGGGGGTCAATATCAGGTCACTTCCTGTTTCGTTTCACTGTATCGTTAAATTTCAGGTCTTCCTTGATCCATACTCAGGTTGGCTGGTTGGTTGGTTTTTACTGCATGTCAACCCTTGTTGGGTTATTTTATGCCGAAGATTCTTGATGGGTATGCCATTTTCTTTTCCAAATCATTTTTAAATCCATATTTTTCTATTTAACCCATAGATGGAACTCTAACAGGTACTACCACTCCGATTCAGAGTGGACCTGGGAGTAATGGCGATGAAGGGGTCCACCACACTCCCCAGAGCTCCAGAATTGGAACTTCACCATTAAATGTAGTTTAACATCAAAATCTGGACACTAAGACTCTCGACCACCGCCTTCTAGCACATATATGATAAAAAGGATTGGGTGTTTGTCATAAGGGCAACAGGGCCGGGACAATTTATATAGGTCTTAGGACTCGACGTGACAGGCCGATTGATTGGAGGGAGCCTCTTCATACTCAGGATACTCCTTTGTGTATGTGTGAGGAGTGTCTCTTACTCTGCAAAGGATACAATCGGCATGTTCTAAGCTTTACCAAGGCCCCTGGTGCAGTTTGCAGCCGAGGGTGATGAGGGCAGGTTACAACCGAAAGATGAACAACCTAATTATCTAACAAGCTTTGCATAATTATGGCTTACTTGGGGCACCCTACTCACTGCTACGGTGTTGCTCGGGATTTGAAAAGTTAAAAATAAATTTCTTATCTATATTTACATAGAGATGAATAAAAATTATATTTCTATATATTTGTTTTATTATCTTTTATTCTTTATAGATTTTTGTTTTTAAGTTGATTTTTATTATTCTTCTGTGTTTTTTCTTTTGTCTTTTCTTTGCTTTTTATTATGTTTTATCCTTTATTAATGTTTTATTTTTTAATTATTTATAATTGATTTTTTAATATATTATTAATTTATATTCTTATATTTTTTTGATAAAAAACAGACAAAAAATCGTGTGGATTTTACTGACTTTGCTTTTTTCCAATTTTCCTTTATAAAATGACGGCCGATCGGTCGTTGTGCAAACAGACATACAGACATCTTTATATATATATATATGTCTCCTTCAGTTTCTTAGATTTGATGCTAACGAGTGACCAAATCTGAAAGCTGAATAATTTCTTTGAATTCTCATCGCCAATTTATTTCGCTTCTTCTCTCTTTGTTAGAGTTTTTTTTTCTTTAACTCTTTTAACTTGAATTGGTTAAGATCAATACGAACAATGAAAACGGCTTGATGGCGAATAAAGAAGAGGAGTCTTTGTTGTCTTCAACAAACATGCAAATTAAAAAAAAGTTCTCCTCCTCCTCCTCCTATGTATTTCTAAAAGTGTAGGAGGCAGCATATACCCCCCCATTCTTTCTCCTCCTCTCTCTCCTATGCATTTCTAAGAGAGTAAGAGGCAACAGATTTTGTATGACATCGATTTTCCCGCCGAAATATGCAGTTCTACTCGACACATTCTTCTGTTGTTGTGTGCCGTAAATGATCAATTCGAAAATTAGCCAAAGATGAAAAACCTGTAATTCTTTCTTTCCTTCTTTTCTTTCTTTCCCTTCTTTCCTTCCTTCGTTCCTTTCGCCTCGAAAATTAACGTTATCAACTGGCACTGGCATTAATTATTTGGTTCTAACGCTGGGAAAACACGTAAACATTAGTCCCAACCCCACCCGCACCTAGACCTCCAGAATATAACAACTACCTCTTGTTAGGTAACCATAGCGCAGAGGTTAGAAAGATGGTTTCTCATATAATGGGTTGCACTTTTACACTAAGCTTTGGAAAGCTTCGATAGAACGTGACGTTCAAGCCCTGGTAGGCGACTAGTCTAGGAAAAAGACAAAACTAAATTCAAAACCAAGAGCTGGAGTTTCTCAGTCAGTTCGACGTTTTCTTCAACCTCATTCTCAAAAACCCTGTTGCCAAATTGTATCGACTGATGCCTTTCAGACAACATTACTGGCGTGAGATAAGGAGCATTTGCTGCATTGGCAACTAAGCGGAGATTCAATTTCTTAAGAGAGGTTTAACAGTTCTAAATTTAGAGTTTCCCTTCTCCTAGACTGGTTACCTAGCCAATGTTAAATAGCCCGGTGTGCCCTACTATTTACCCATAGCTGGAGGTAGAATAGTTGGACTCATACCTTTCCCCAAGGGTATTAGTGCTATGTGAAATGCAGCCTCGTCCAGGACTTGAACTCTGGTCGACGAGTACATTTTCTATGATTAACCATTACACGATGCGCCTCCAAGTCACGTGGTATGTCTTGCAGGTCTGGTTTGAATTTAGATATTTTTTTCTTCTCTTTAATCTGTTCAGTCTGCTGATTAGTTCGGGTAGTCGACTCATACTTCCTATGACGATAACCGTAACGCACGAACGCACCCATTCTAAATAGAAGTACCAACAACTTTATAGATCACTCTTACAATAGGAACCTAATAAGTTTCCGAGGCGTCAAGTGTGTTTTTTTTTAAAAGAATTATTCGAACCGGAAATGAATGTTATTGTTTCCGGTTCAACACGATTTTTGACGACGAATAGAAAATCTAGAATTATTTCTGTTTCTTGGATTTAGAGGATTTGATTTGACGATTTTCAGATTAACTGATTTTTGATTTTGGGATTTCGAAGCCAATAATCTCTTTCGTTGTTCACTAATCTAACACTTGAGATAAAGCCTCAGGCCTTTTGCAAGTTCACTAAATAACCGAACACCAAGTACAACAACATCTAATCAACTTTTCTCTAAGATAAATCTCAAGATCCTAACTAATGCGTATTTGTAAATAAAAATATACAATAAGACCTTAATATCGGCGGAATGATCAATGGTTGGTTAGTTGTATTTTACGGCATGTCAATCCTTGGGTTATTTTATGCCGAAAACGTTTGTTTTATTCATTCTTGATGTCTACTCAATTTCATTGTAAACATTTTTTCTATTTGATCCATTGATGGGACCCTAACAGGTTCTATCCCTTCGGGTCATAGTGATCCTGTGAGTTGTGGTGATCAAGGTTGGTTGGTTGGTTGGATTTTACGCTAATCATTGGGCCATTTTATGCCGAAGAGGTTTTGTTTTATTCATTCTTAATGGGTACTCAATTGTTTTTTACTCAACTTTTTAAACTCATTTTTAGAACTCATTTTCTTATATTTAACCCATAGTTGAGACCCTAACAAGTACTATCACTCCGAGTCAGAGTAATGGTGATGAAGGGGTACTCCACCTACCCCAGAGCTCCATAATTGAAACTTCCTTGTCAGAGAGAGAGAGAGAGAGAGAGAGAGAGAGAGAGAGAGAGAGAGAGAGAGAGAGAGAGAGTTTAACGTCATACTCAGGACACTACGGCCCTTAGCCACCACCTTGTAGCACATACAAAAGTTTGCGGTTGCCATGAGGGCAACAGGGTTGAGATAATCATATAGGTGCTAGGGCTTGACGTGACCAGCCGATTGATCGAATGAGGCTTGACCAACCACCCGTCTAGCCTGAATAAGGGCCAAAGTGAAGTTTTGCATGTCATGGACTGTTAAGCATCACGGATTGCCACCCATGGCGAACAGGTGGCCCCACTGGGGAGGGCTTACCCATCTACAGAGGTGCAGTCGGTGTATTCTAAAGCCCCAGCCAACAGGGCTGATCGCCAACCAAGATTTCACTTATCCACAATTGGCCAAATCGGTGAAAACTATCGTCTTCAAAACCAAAATCATTTTGAAAAAAATATTTTTTAAAAGAGTAAATCTACGCCAACTGAAAATAAAACTGAAACAATCCGTGAATTTGTGTTTCAATTTATAAAAGATTAGACGCTGTGTCGTCGTGGCTTAGAATACCCTGACTGTATCCCCGGTAGAAAGGTTAGACCCCCCTCCCCCCAATCTAACAGTGAGACTTTCTTTCTAGAGATATGTACAATACCCCTTCATTGTCATTACTCCCAGGTCCACTTTTCCTCATATATGGGTAAAATAGATCTGTTTGGGGTGGAGTCTCCTTTGCGTAATGGCTAATGTGTTTAGCAGCGACATCATAGTAAGCGAGTTCGAACTCCAGTCGACATCAATTTTAAACTAATACTCCTGGGAAAGATACTAAATCCTTCAACCCCCTCGTTTAATAGTACCACTATCGTTCTTCTACAAAGATGGTTTTGGCATTAAATTACCCATGAAGGTTGATATGCCATTAAACAAAGAAAGCAAACCAATTATAGCTTCAATTAACTATTCTCAATAGAATCCAGGAATTATAGTCGAAAAACAAATCGTCTCCCATGGCAGTACCTCCCCATGGCGCTCAAAGGGGTAGCCCCAAAGTTCATTCTTGTTGCTTGGGTGTATAAAAAAGAGGAAAATGTCGAAGAAACTAGGAATTAAAAAATCCCCTGTCCAAATTATGTATAATGTCTTTGACATTAAAAAGACCTTGTGCCATACCCCCCCCCCGGCCGTTAGAGGGTGGGTGGGAGGAATTACTCTAACGGAACAACGGAGAAGAAAAGTGGTTTATGACATATCGATTTCGAACTGTGATGGGAGGTGCAGCATGAGTACAAAATGGCCAAGATAAAAATATCGATACATCTGATGCCAAAACGGGAACCGTCAAATCGATAAGTTGGTTTTGTTGTCACTCAGTAATAGAACAAAAATGTTGGTTCACCATTTATTAGAGATTGTTAATGATAGGAAGGAAATTCGTTTCACCTGAAAGAATTTTGTATTTAAAAGTGCAAAGCTATTTTAATGAATAATCAATTGATGTTATTTATATATGGTTATTAGTCGAGAAATTGTAATTTGTTTACGTATGGATCGTTCATTTCTGCCTCGGTCTAGAGTAAGTATTCACTGCCACCACAGTCCGCGTCAGTCGAATACAAAGATCGTTAAAGTGAGGAACCACGCACTAACCGAAACTCATGCATAGCTAGTTTTTTAAAAAATTGCGTGAATCCGTCGGCATTTCTTATATGATGTACATAACGCACTGGGTAATAAACCAAGCCCTGCCCCTTTAAATTGAGGGGCAAGTGTTGCCTGGGGTGGTAGTCCTCTAGGATCACACTAATTATTAAATATCTTACCGGTACAATGGCCGAAGCCACGGGACACAAAACCCGAAAACCCTACATCAGGTAAGTATATCAGAGTATCAGTTCGCTCTACGAGAAAAAGATCCGACGAGAACACATCCTCATTGGATCTTTTTCGCTGTGTCCTCGATTTCTAGTGGTACATGTCACCATGTTTGGTCTTTGGTTTAGACACGACAAAGGAGATTCCAATTCTAAATCAACATCTTCCCAATTGGACTAAAAGGAGAGAACTACAAAAGACCGACGCCCAGATGACAATGGTTGTGGGGTTTGGTTTTGGTTGTTTTATAGATCTGCAAAACTAGTTTGCTAACCATGACACCACGATAAGATGCCCCCACCCGCGTCAGAATAATGGCAATTAAGCGGTACTCCGCCCTTCTCAGAGCTCCGGAATTGGAACCCACCATCCAATACTGTTTAGTGTCATACCCAGTATACCACTAGGGTAGAGTGTTACTCTCTGCAGAGGATGCAACCAGCGTATTCTAAGCCACATCGACGGAGGAAGCTGGTCGCAGGGAACCAGAATTATATTTGGTTGTGATCAATGGTCATACTGCAGCCGAGGGAATGTTGTTAAATACAGGAGTGTAGTTAATAGAAGTTGGTTAGATTTTACGGCATCTCAACCCCTTACTTATATCAAAGATGTTTCGTCTTATTTATTCTTGATGTGTACACAATTTTTTAAACAGGTACTACCACTCCGGGTCAGAGTAGACTTGAGAATAATGGTGATGAAGAGGTACTCCGCATTCCCCAGAGATCAGAAATTGTAACTTCCCCACCAGATAGAGTTTAACGTCATACCCAGAACACTAAGACTCTCAGCCATCGCCTTCTAGCACATGGGGTTGGGTCAATCATACAGGTGCTAGGGCTTGACGTGACCAATCGATTGATCGGGGGTGCCTCTCTGACCGCCCGTCTAACCTAAGTAAGCGCAAAAGTAGAGTGCTGCATGTCATGGTCTTCTCAGCCACCACGGTTCCATCCTTAAGCATCACGGATCGCCACCCCTTGGCTTGAGTCGAACTCCTCTGTAGAGGTGTTTTTAATCTATTGTAAAGCCCCAATCGACAGAACTGAATAAAAGTTTAGATAGGGAAATATATAAAGACAGAGAAAAAGGGTCATAGAGTTCATTATTATATTCCAGGAGAATTCTTGTCATATATTAAGTGGTTTTTAACGTCTGTGTCGGCAGTTTTTGAGAAGACAGAATCAAAGATCAAATGAAATTCTATAAAATCTCTTAAGGAAAGAGAGAAGAAAGAAAAATATTGGAAGAAAACGAAGAGACATTGAAAAAGAGAGAAAAATAAGAAATGAATCTAAGAAGGGAGAAAACTGAAGAATATAAGAGACGGGGGTGGATGAAGGGGGTGGATGAAGGAAGTGAAAGGACCCCCCCCCGCCGCCCCCGAGAAAGTGAAAAAAATAGTGAATATATTTCTGGCTCCTCCACTCATCTCTTAATATTGTTAATCACATTTAAAGCGAACACAATTGAGTGAAATGATACATTGTACGGCAACAGTAGGATTTATAGATATAATAAATATAAATTGAAAATTATAGAATTAACAATATAGATGGGGTGGGGAGGGGAGGAGGAGGTTAAGAGAGAGAGAGAGAGAGAGAGAGAGAGAGAGAGAGAGAGAGAGAGAGAGAGAATGAAAAGAGAAGAAAGTGGGTTGAGAGATAGAAGATGCAGAGTACATGTACACTGAAGAGAGAGAGAGTGAATAGAGAGAGAGAGAGAGAGAGAGAGTGAATAAGAGAGAGAGAGAGAGAGAGTGAATAGAGAGAGAGAGAGAGAGAGAGAGAGAGAGAGAGAGAGAGAGAGGAGATGCAATGGAGTGCATATACACTGATTCAGTACATGCACCGTACCTATATTTATAATTGTAGTCATTTACTAAACTTCTATTATTTTGCCACAAGGCCAGAAGGATTGGGCACCCAGTGAGAATCAACTTCACTAAAAATAGTCTACAAGCCTAGATCGTTAACCATTACTCTTCACAGTGCGGTCAAGAGTATTTTTGATAGGAAATAATAGAAATAGATTATTAACATCAAATATACAGACGAAAATAAAAATCTAAGAACGGAGCCAATTTTAATCTCAGTAAATGTTTACGGCCTGGGGTAGGGCGGATCAAATCCATTAGTTTGGTACCGATGCGTCTACTGACCCTGTTGATGTGATGACCCCGAATTCGGCTGTATTACCTGTACGTTTAATCTTGAGTAAATTGAAATATATTGAGAGTTGCAAATATATATATATATATATATATATATATATATATATATATATAATATTATATATATACCAACCACTCTGCACAAGCAGCATGAGACACAAGGTAAATTTCTTAAGCAGAGTTTGACAGGTTTGAATTCAGTTTTCCTTCTCCTAGACTGGTTACCTAGCCAAGGTCAACGAGCCTAGTATGCCCTACTATATACCCATAGCTGGAGGAAGAGTAGTTGGAGGCATATCTTTCCCAAGGGTATTAGCACTATGTGAAATGCAAACACCCTCGTCCAGGATTTGAACTCTGATCGACGAGTCCATTTCCTACCACCCTAACCATTACACAACGCACACCCAATGTATACATATACCAGGTGTTTCAAATTTTGTTTATATAATTTGAGATATATACAAAGTGTTTCAGAAAAATTAATATCATTTTGTAATTTAATAACTTGACCTATTCTTGTTCAAATGATCTCAACATTTAGTAGCACGTGTAGAAACAACTTTCTAGGCTGAATGTTTTCTTTCTTTCTTTCCACATATAGAAATGCCATTCACTAGAAAAGAAAAAGTGTTTAAACATTAAACAAAGAAGTTTTGATTGTTTCTACACATGTTGTTAAAATTTGAAATCATTTGAACGAGAATTGTTCAAGTTATTAGATTGCGGACTTATGGTTTTGTTTCCGAAAAAACCTCTTCATCTCAAATGATATTTAAAAAAAAATTGAAACACCCTGTAGATGTAGGGTATCAAAAATGCATGACTAGATCCATTAATTCGAGTTTATTTCTCTTTTGTCGTAAATATTAACTTCGAAAAGATTTCATGATAATCTGAATCATCCAAGAGAATCATGAATGATGCTCTTTATCAAGTCGAGAAAATTGCCCCATTCAAGTAGATAATGATTATAAAATGATTTGTGGTTATTAAATAATTACTTTCTTGGTTGGTTTGAGAACTTTTTAGCAATCTCCTATGTACATACACTGGATGGTTCAGAAAAATTGATATCAATTTGTAATCTAATAACTTGACCCATCCGCGTTCAAATGATCTCAAATTTTAACAGCATTTGTCGAAACAACACAAAATTCTAGATTTAATGGTTTAAAGTATAGAAATGTTATTCGCTGGAAAAGAAAAGGCATTTAAACATTAACATTTTGAGTTGTTTTTACACTTACTGTTAAAAGTTGGAGATCAGTTGAACGAGGATCAAGTTATTAAATTACGAAATTATATTCTATTTTTCTGAAATATCCTGTATCATACATCTATGGTTTTAAAATTATTTTTTGTTTCTTTACATATCATCCTCTACACGCCTCGTTTGGAATTTGCCACCGTCGGGAAAAATAAATTAATTAATAAATAAATAAAAATAAACAAATAAAACAAATCCCAATATAATTATATTATTGATAGCAGACTATGATACACTCTTTTATATGGGACCTTTCATTAAACCCTATGGGCGTTTAACATCAAACTTTACAACCACTGATGGGTTTTCTTTTGGACAATATCATCTACTCTAGTACAAGTCAGAGACCATGGAGAGGATTATTTTGTCATTGCTCGGGTTAGGGTTAGGGTTACGTTTTTTGGTTTCTTTAGATTATGAAATGATATCAATTTTTCTGAAACATCCTGCACAAAGCATTCATAGCTTTATATATCATTTTTTAAAAGGGTTTTGTAATTTGCTTGAAGCATTGTGTATATATTGGTTTGTTGGTTGGTTTTGAAGGCTGTCACAATGCGAGTGTAAAGAAAAAAGAAGGTAACTATGATGTTTTTTGTTAACCTGTCATTTTATTTCTCAATATTTCGGGACGAAAATTCCCATCATCAGAAGAATACTGGAACTGAAGTTGTCTTAGCGGCTGCTAGATTCGTTCTGTCTTGGGTCTTCCAAATTCTGTGTGTGTATGTGTATGGTTGGGGTGCTTGCTTATGTGTGTGTTTGTGTGTGTAAGTGTGTCATTTTTTGTTTCTTTACATGTGTGTAAGTGTATCATTTTTTGTTTCTTTACATATTCTTCTCTACGCGCCTCATTTGTGATTTGCTGCAGTCGGGAAAATAATAAACAAGCAAAACGAATCCTTATATAATTATATTATAGATGGCAGATTGGCAAATTCTTGAATTTTTTTTGTTCTCTATTGGAACTTCCACTTTTCTTGTCACGAGAATCGTTTTTGAAATTCCAGACATTCAATTTATTTTCTTTAGTTTTTTAAAGACCAAAACAAAAGTTTCCGCCAATAAAAGAAACTGGCTAGATTCCCTGGCGACATTTCAATGCCAATCTAAAATCATTGCCATTTCGTAGAACTGGGGTGTTATTACTGGGGTGTCCCCCATATTTGTGTACAATCAAGATACAAATCAACAAAGCGACTCTTACTACCAAGCTATATAAACGGACTAAGTACCAATCACCTGTCGACTGAGTCAAGAGAAATGCCAACGTTTCGGTCAATATCAGCTGTTGGTTGTAATAAAGGAAATTATATTTATCTATCATCCATCATATCATAACGCTCATTAATTGGATAGACATTTAAATTGGTCGGATTTTGTTCAATTTTTAAAGTCAATGAACAAAACAGAAATGTAGAGAATACGATATGAAAGACAGGAAATTGGACTGTACAACGAATAATCTCTTAAATATTAGCAGAAAATTTAATCAGCTAATTTTTTTAAAAGTTAGAAAAAAAAGGACCTTGGATTTTATTCTACTTTTAGATTTTCTGATATTTTTCAATATTGGGTAAAATAAATTGTTAGAAAATTATTAAGAATCGGAAGGAATATCAGAATCATCCAGGAGAATGGGAAAGAATATCAGAATCATCCAGGAGGATGGGAAAGAATATCAGAATCATCCAGGAGGATGGGAAAGAATATCAGAATCATCCAGGAGAATGGGAAAGAATATCAGAATCATCCAGGAGGATGGGAAAGAATATCAAAAATTTATTAAGAAGAAGAAAGAATATTAGACTTGCGTTAAGAATGTAAATAACGAATATAAAAGTGTTTTTTTAACACACACACACACACACACACACACACATATATATATAATATATATATCCTGTCACGCTAGTAGCACGGATATCCATGACAATATCTCGCCAACCGACCCAGTCATTCATTGCCCTCGGGAGGTCCTCTGCGGAGAATCTAGTATCCATGCAGAGCTGGTCAATGTAGGTCTTTGCTGGACGACCCGTACTGGCGTGTCCGTGTGCTCTTTCCACAAGAGAAGGTCGCTTATGAGTTCGTCCTTGCTTCTCGAGCAGTGTCCAGTATGTCTTATACAAATTTCTTTTATGAAAACCATGATGTAAACAAAGGTTTCCTATTCAGGAAGAGATCTAATGTTCATCTGGCTTTACAAACAATGGCACCTGATGAAAGTTTACGCTGATGTTTTAATGAATACGTTCATTAGTGCATATACAGCCATCCGTACATTTTGTTGGCTAACATCAAAACTTTGAAATGTTTTAACAACTTTCAGATGATTAATTGTTGCTCAATTCATAGAAATTCTGGGCATTTGGCCAACAAGCAAATTTGTGAATTTTTATTTTCCTATAGGTTTACCCTTATCTAATAATCCATATATCATTAAATTCTCACACACACACACATCCAATATAATTTGTGGCTAATTCAGAAAAAACGATGCGTCATAGCAATTTGATCGAACTGGACATCATTTTTAATTATCAAAATCCTCGATAAAAGAAAGGAAGAAACTATTTGGGGTTATGCAATGATTCCTCTTCGGGTTATGTAACGATTCCTCTTCGGGGTTTGCATAGTGATCTCCCTTTGGTTTACACAATAGTCACGTGGAGTGTGTGTTTTAAGTTAGTTTGTACATAGGATTAACTACTTTTTTTTACACTTTGTTGTTATTTTGGGATTACACAATGACCATTAGCCATGTTACTTAATATTTACTTTGGGTTAAGGAATAATTACCCCTTTGGCTTAAGAAAGGAAAGTTATTTTCGAATTCAGCAAAGGTTGTTTATGTTCACTTAACACTAGTGGACTTAGGAAAGGCATGAATCGACTTCTCCCTGCGCTGTCTCAGCACAACTATAACATCATAGAAAAATTAGATGAGTAAACACTGGTGAAAGCCATTTACACACAACTAACAGTAGCGGCAAAAGTTTGTCAACCAAACAAGCAAAAATGACATTGCCATTAAGACAACGCTATTATCCAAGTGAATAAAAATTAAATGGATGAGACAAATATAAGAAAATGTAAAAGAATTTTACGATTTTCCAGTAGAAACGAACCGGAATGTTATTCATGAAGAAAGAAATAGACTCTTCACCGGACACGGAAGTTCCATACTAAGTAAAACAATTTTATGCAGTTATTGAATTACAAACTCGACTGCCCAAATGATAACAGATTGTTTGTTTATTTTAATGGCAGACGAGTTTTTCTTTCTTTCGAAGGGAAATCGTTAATGTCAATGAATATATAGACACACAAGAGTTATGCACAGGATAAACCCATTGTTAAAATTCTGGTCGTCATTTTAGGCGTTTTTGGTGTCTTATTGGGTAAATCCAATCGCCTAACCGGAATCTCGTCTCACAGGTTTCTACTACCACTTGAGTTAGATTATATTCGGTTGGTTGAATTTTACGGCATGTCAACCCTTTTTGGGTTATTCTATGCCGAAGTGTTTTTGTTTTATTCACTCTTGATGGGTATTGAAAATTCCCTTTTTTTAACCCCCCTTTTTTAAACTAGTTTTTTTTTAACCCATAGATGAGACCCTAACAGGTACTATCACTCTGGGTCAGGGTGGACCTGGGAGTAATGGCAATGAAGGGGTACTCCACACTCCCCAGAGCAACCAGAACTAAAACTTCACTAATAAATGCAGTTTAACGTCAAACCCACGACAAGTTAGATTCTAGTCAGTTACCCCAAACTTATTGCCTTGTGCCATGCTTAGTTAACCTTACTAGGTCACCATAAGAATTTCTTTAGCCAAAAACAAGTCTGTGCGTATTTCTTATTGTCAAGAGGCATCAAATTGCCGAACTGAATTTATGAATACGACAGGAAATTGTTGAGAGAACTCATTAAAATTTACAAGTGCCAAAAGAGTTCAAGTTCTTCTTACAATTCACTAAGAAAAAAAAGAAAGAAAAAAAACAAAACTAGAGGAAAATCGGAAGAAAAAAAAAGGTTTCTCGAAATCTATAGGAGTTTCTTTTTAATTATTAATACTTATGATGGAACCATAATTACAATTTAAAATATTCTTTTTCTCGATTATCTTTGAAACAATTTGGAATAATTTTGATATTTCAGACTTTATCTTTATTGTGGTATGTATAAACACAATGTTCAGTAACCTCACTGTAACCTCGGGTCTTATTTAAGTGTTTTTATTTACCTTAAAATTAAGTCATCATCAGACGATAATCTTGAATTCAAACGTAGTTTCGGGGCTAAAATATCGTTATCACTAGTTGAAGGAGCTCCAAGCAGCATAAATGCCACTAGACTTACTAATAGAAATGTGAGTAGGTATAGAAAAAAATAAAATGAAAAAAATTACATATTCTAAAGTAGAAATTCCAAAATTTAAAGAACGAGGTTACAGTGGCCTAAACATTTTGTTTATACATACCACAATAAAGATGAGGACAACAGTCCAAAATATCAAAATTATTTATATCAAGCCTAATCTCATAAATACAGGAATTTTGGTTTACATTTCTGAGATTAGAGATTCTAATTTGCTTATATATTCGGACTAATGTGTTTTATCAACTACCCCCGGCACGTTGGATAGCGGATGTGTCAAACATTTGCCTAGGCATGATTTAAAAGGTAACAGATTAGAGCTCATAACAACCAAAGCAAAGTCTGCGAAACGCTTGAGCATTGGCTAGGGATAGTCATGCGAAACTTATAAAGATACAAATTCAAGATATTTGGGATCCAGGATCAAAGAGTCAAGTGGAATAATTTTGGGTTTATCTTCCATTTTGATTGGGGGAGGACTACGGCTTATCAATCGAAAAGTGTCTCCTTTCCTGACTGGGAAAAGCCACACAATGTCTTCCTTTAGAGACAGGTCCAAAGATTCTCACCAACAAGTCGTGCTGACAGCACGGATTCTCATGACTCTTGCCAGCCGTCCCTATAGATCATGTCTGATTGCAAGTCCTCAGCACGACATTCAGTGTCTGCACATAGCTGGTGTGTGTAAGTTTTTGGTGGTCGGAAAACACTGGTGTGTCCATGTGTAGATGGACTCAAGAGAACGTCGCTTATGAGTTCGTCCTTACTTCTCCAGCAAATCTTGTTCGTCTTACTTGGATGGTTTGTGTGATGCGAGGTAAGTGGCCGTACGGCTGCTTTGATTAAGTGTGCTGCTTCCTGGATTTGTTCAAGACAGCGCACAGAAACCTTGTGTAGTTTCCATCCAACTTTTCCCCAGTGTTTCGTTAGAGTCCAAGTGGTGCAGCCATACAGTAGCATTGATACGGTTACAGCTTGGAATAATTGCAGTTTTATCAGATTTCCATATGATCGATAATCGATCAATAGAAGTACACACCTTTCTGATGCCTATATTGACATCGCTGTAGACGAGATATTGCTACCTAGGTATGTAAATTGCGTGAGTAATTTTTGTGACCCACGTGAATGTCGTTTTTTTTTCTGCCATTGGAATCAAGTGACTGCCTTTTTCTGATACACCATTTTATCTACAATATCGTATTTGTAAAATATTGTATAACCACGTGGTAAGTACTAATTAAAAGTCTATTTTCAGTTCTCCCCTAAAAAGATTTGAGCCACAATTTTGGAGTATTATTATTCTCACAAGTAAATGGCTAAGTAGTGAGAAAAGCAGACTGAAGGCCGAGAGATCTAAGGTTCAAGTAGCACGTTAATCGCTGTCTTGAAGGATTAAAAGAAAAGGAATTATAAAAAGGAATTCATCTAAAAAAGAATGATAATCCACAAAGTGACGATCTGTTTAGATAAATGGTAGATTTCGAGAGTCATTCTACACAAAACAAAACATAAATTTAATGTTTAATAAAAAGCAGACGAGATATTCATGAAGCTCGAGGGAAATAATTCGACTTTGGCAAATCCTTTCCAACACAACGAGTACATTACAAGTTCATATAACACACACACACACACATATATAAGTAAGTAAAGTCGTCGGGGCGGCCTAAAGTCGGTATCAGCCAATCAGCGAAGGAGTCTATCCCCTTTTCATTAGCGCTAGACCAAGGAGATTGGTTTTGCATCTGAGGTGGAGCGCCACACCTACCATCAGCTCCTTACTTTACCGCACAGATCTTTGTGCTACTCATAACGCTGAGTTGGCAAGAACCGGTATCGAACTAGGAACCGTGTGGTTTCTAGCCGAACGCTCTACCGACTGAGATAACCCGGCCCATATATATATTATTCTGGCAGGGTAGTATTAATTGGGTTGCAAATATTGCCCAAGGTATATCTTAGTCTAGGACTATGATAAATTCTATAAAAACTGTTTAAATGGAAATTGTTTATTACATTTTCATTTCACATTACTCCCCTGCAAAGTCTGGATTATTAAAATTAAAAAGAACATTTTTACATTAAAAGAAAACAGCATTTTAAACAACCTTATCCTGAATGTTTCTATTAACAGGTTATCTAGTTGCGACTATATATATATATATATATATATATATATATATATATGTATATATGTGTGTGTGTGTGTGTGTGTGTGTGTATGTGTGTATGTGTGTGTGTTTATAACCACTCCGCACGAATAGGAAGTGACACAATGTTAATTTCTTAAGAGGGGTTCAACAGGTCTAAATTCAGAGTTTCCATTCTCCTAGATTGGTTACCTAACCAAGATTAAAGAGACTAGTCTGCCCTACTATTTACCCACAGCTGGAGGGAGAGTAGTTGGATGCATACCTTTTCCAATGGTATTTGTGCTATGCGAAATGCAACCAGCCTCATCCAGGATTTGAACTCGGGTCAACGAGTCTAGTTCCTATGACTCTAACGAATACACCACGCGCCTCCATTAGCTGTGATTATATAAGTAACGGGAAATGAAATTACAATACGTTGAATTTTGAAGATTGAAGATTAAACGTAGATAGATTACAATAAATAGTCATTCACATATAGATCAATAAGTGGGCACAGGTTCCAAAATAAGGGGTGTGTCAACAGTACACCAATCCCTTGTACATCTTGTGACATAGTTTGGTCGTGGGGGGGGGGGCGATACTCATGTCGTGGGTAGGAATAACCTGTAAGAGATCATTCATCTCCAGATCTACAGCAGGTTGGAATTCAAAGATTACCTTCTCATAAACCGGTTGCCATATCAAGTTTAAAGATCCCGGTCGGTCATACTATTTACTCATAGCTGGAGGGAGAATTCTTGGATTCATACCTTTCCCAAGAGTATTAGCACTATGTGAAATGAAAATATCCTCGATAAGGATTTGAACTGGGGTCACAGAGTTCACTTTCCACGATGATAATCGTTACGCAACGAGAACTTCCACGCACCTCTTATACCCGGGTTCAAATCCTTCATTCGGCTGCAATATCCTCCCCCCCTTGTCACCACAAAAGACATCTCAACTAGCAAAATAACTCGACATGAGCCTTTTTTAAATTATTAATTCTAACGGCATATCAATCACTCTAGGGTTATTACATGCCTAGAGGTTAGGGAATCACATTCATTGTACGTTCATATTTACATTTTTTGTGTAGATCTTTCTTGGGTTTATTTTTCCTCACAGTCCCATCCCACACGAATAATTTTAGAAGATCTATTAACCCATAGATGTGACCCTAACAAGTACTACCACTCCAGGTCAGAGTGGATCTAAAAGTAATGGCAATGAATGGGTACTCCATACTCCCCAGATTTCCTGAACTTGAGCTTCACTACCGATAAAGTTTTATACCTTACTCAGGACACCCCTTTTAAGGGGCCCTTACCTCTTTGCAGGGGGGGATACGGTCAGCGTATTCTAAGCCCTACCGACAACACGTGATTTTAAAGGCAGATCAAACGAATTCTTTGACTTCACACTTCTATAAGAGAAACGTGGGCGGCTTGGCACCCGTTGAGGTTAAAGGAGTTCACATCAAGGGGCGGCTTGGCACCCGTTGAGGTTAAAGGAGTTCACATCAAGGGGTGGCTTGGCACCCGTTGAGGTTAAAGGAGTTCACATGAAGCCATTAACCTAAAAGTCAATAGGTAACAAAGAGGAAAATAAACAGAATATATATAAAACAATAGAATATATTACATTATACATATATAGGGTATTTTAGACGGTGAGACGAGTTCAAATACACAATGAGCTTGTTTGCATTCCACATATCGCTAATACCTTTTGGAAAAGTACACATCTATCTATTCTCCCTCCAGCTATAGGTAAATTGTAGGGCGGATTAAACTCTTTAACTTTGGCTAGGCAACCAGTCTAAGAGAAGGAAAACTGAATTAAACCCTGTTAAACTCCGCTGTAAAAATGTGTCACACCCTACTCGGGTGGAATTTATATATATATATATATATATATATATATATATATATATAGAGAGAGATAGAGAGAGAAAAGAAAAAGAGAGTATCTTAAAATGCTAACATTTCTATGGAGTTCGTTTATGATTTTAAAGTCTCTACTAGTTCACCATCCCTGTTAATACATTATTGAGATCTTTCCCAACCGGGACCCTTAATATCAATTCTGCTTTTCTAATAAAGATGCTCTCATAGACATATTAACATTTTTTGATCAAAGACAGAAGATTCCAATAATATTTTGACAGGGTGAGTGATGTCATAAAGGTACTCCCATAACGGTGTGGACATTTTTTTCAATCACCCCGAATATAAAATATTCTCGGAGCCCCTAACACTTCCGCATGAAACGCTAGGATTTCGCGGAACCCCCGGTTGATAAAAGGCCGGTCTGCTGTATCGTATACACAGGCAGCTGAGTAACAACCAGTTTACAATGGACTTATATAGATTTACATTTCTCAAGAATCAATAAATCACAATGGTGACATGTGGTTGAAGAACTTGCTTAAGCCCAATCACAGTAAACAACTGCTCAACATAAGTTATGAATGAATTCGCGCTCTCTCTCTCTCTTTTGTCACACGTAATAGACTTTTTTTTTCTTTTAAAGAAATAAAAATCACATCAATAAAACATAAATAGATATTTTGATTGATTTATATTATAAAGTTTATATCGACACAAAACGTGTCTAAAAATATAGATGTTCATTCTCTGTATCTATATAGATTCGATAGACTACATCTGTCCCATAATAGATGATACATCTACATATAGATTACCATACACTATGTGTCACAGATATTTTGGGACAGATTAATTCGATCTCTTCGGAATGTAAGGCCTTATTTGATGATTTATATGAACTATTATCGTTATCTTTTTCGTTTTATTCAAGTATTTCGGTCGGTGTGTTCTACGACCTTCCTTTTGTTTATCAAAGCTCTTAGATAAAATATTGTCATTATTTCACGAATTACTCTGACTAGTATCTTCAGGTATTTTATTGTTTACTTTCGGCCGATACGTTTTAAGGTCTTCCTCGTACTAACTGAAGTACTGAGATAGAATATTATTATTTTCTGGATTATCTATGTGCAAAAAAAATAAATTAATAAAAATAAAAAAGGCACACGGTTGAACTCGAATAATTATATCAACGAAACGTATATAAATATTGTCTGATTTGTATTATAAAATGATTATCGACATTGGGTATATCGAAAAACTATATATATATATATATATATATATATATACCTTTTTCGGAATATATTCGAAATTCTATCTCTGTCCCATAATGTTTAGTACATTTATATATGAATTTAATAAACTAAATGTAACAACTATTATGGGCATAATCTAGCATTTCAAAATGTAAGATACACACACACACACACATATATATATATATATCTCGAGCAATGTATATAAATCTTGTAAAAACATTAAAGACAGAAGTTTTAATAATTATATAAATATTAAGATAGGTCCAGACGAAATCGGTAAGTCAATTGTATTTCTTTAGCATTAATACGTTAAATTAATGCCTTAAAATACAGTACATTTACTTTTTTTTATAATCTTCACACACACACACACACACATTATATATATATATATATATATATATATATATATATAATAATATATATACTCTAAACAAATTTTCCAAGATTTTCACTCCTGAAATTCCGTTGGTATGTTCAACACTCATTCGTTTTTGCTTGTTTTCAAAATCGTCGTCTGCTTTTTGTGTTATTGTCATTTCATTAAAAAAAAAAAGAAAAGAAAAAAAAGGCGTGCATTGGGGCGAACAGGATTGTTTACGAAAATTTTAGATAGAATTCATTTTTCTTAAATGGACAATAAAATATATTCTATTTCGAATAGGAATCGCCAGTCTGTTGATAAAAATATGTATTTTGACAGTAAAACATCGATGAAAACAAGACTTAGTGGCAATTGACTGAATAAATCCTGTCATATTTATTTATTTTTAAAAAAAGAAAAACAAATGTCATTTTTAGACCATCACCAAAAAAAAAAAAAAAAAATTTAAACAAACAAACAAAAAATAGCAACATTCATAGAAAACCACAGTATTTTTCGAAAATAAATTGATATAAAAATATGATTCTAAACAACTAATATATATATATATATATATATATATATATATGTATATAATACTCGAAGGCGATCAATTAGTCTATAGCATAACAATTATTAGCTAAAATTATCATGGATGACCAAATAAACATGTACACACACCAAAAAACAAAAACAAAAACAAAAAAAACAACAAAAAAGTATTTATTGAAAACACCATTTTTCGAAAATAAAATGATAGAATGATTGTGTATTCTATCATTTTATTTTAAAAGTATATATATATATATATATATATATATATATATATATATATATATATATATATATATATGTGTGTGTGTGTGTGTGTGTGTGTATAAGGTGGTCAATTAATCTGTAGCAGTACAATCATTTCCTGGATTTTGATTTGAAATTATCCGATTTATGTGAATTATGGAGAAAGTTCAAATTGATTGATATTTGCGTTAAAAATGCTTGTTCTTTCGGCTATAGACTTATTGATTTACTAATATACGTGTGTGTGTGTGTGTGTGTGTGTGTGTGTGTGTGTGTGTGTGTGTGTAAATATTACCTATTGTGAAAAGGGAAATATATAATTTCAAATAATGTTTACGCCGATCTTATTTTGATTTTAAAACAAAAAACAGTCGTTTTTCTTTCTTTTTTCACATGTAATTTTTTTTTTGTATTTGTAGTGACGAACAGACAAAACAAAACAAAAATGAATACAATCATTTACCGTGTTTAAGCTTAAAACAGTTGTAATCCAACCAAAGAATTTTTTTTTCACAATACTGCGGACGTTGTGTACGATTGTCTGGCAAGTTTTCGAGTCAACAGAAGAACTCTCTGGAATATATCGAACATTTTTCGGAGCACAACAGTTAAGATTATTACTGTTATTATTCCAATTATTATTACGAGACACGAAATGCACGTGTCTAAGTGATCACAGGTGTAATCATTCGCTGAGAGTTGCTTTCGTACGAGCAATAACAGGAATGAGGGCTGATGGGAAGGATATTGAATTAAATTGTTATTTCCATGATGTAATAATATTCATAAATGCTGTTTAGTGTTTACATACCTCCGTAGGTTGTAGTAACCGGTGTGCACCTGGTGTGCATTTGCACATCTACGTACACGGTGTAAATTATCATATACAAAAATCGACATGTGTGCGTTCTCGCTGGTGTTGTGCGCGTGTGTGTATTATTGAAATAAGCGTGGCGTAGCGAAAAAAAAAAAACCCCGGTTATTTAATATATACATAAACGTGGGCTTACTACACGTAATTATGTGTGTGCGCGCGTACACGATGTCATTACATGCGGCGCGAGTAGCAAAATGGTTATCGTCGGAGAAAATAGAGATGGTAATCAGAGTTCAAACCCTGGACAAGTTTGCATTTCAATTCGTGCTAATGCCCTTGGGAAAAGTACATATCGATCACTTCTGCTTCGACTTCCAGTTATGGATAAAAAAAAAAATTACCCAACCCGTCCGTTACGAGCAGCATTCGACACAAAGTCAATTTTAAGTGGAGTATAACTTGTTTGATTTTAGATTTTTCGTTCTCCTAAACTGGTTGTCTAACCAGGGATAAAGAGACCAGTCTGCTTTACTATGACATATATTCATCGAACCCCTCCACCACGCGTAGGATGTGACACAAGTCAATTACTTAAGTAGTTAGAATTCAGAATTTTCCTTTCCCAGACCGGTTGCCATATAAAAATTAAAGAACTCAGTCTACTCGACTATTTTACCCATAGCTGGGGGGAGAATAGTTGGATTCATTCTTTCCTCAATTGTATTAGTGCTATGTAAAATGCAAACAGCTTCGTCCAGGATTTGAACTTGGGTAGCCAGGTTCATTGCATACAACGCTAGGCTCTCTCGCTAACTCCCATCACGCAAACCATCCAAGTACATCGAGCTGGACACTGGTGGAGAAGTAAAAACGAACTCATGGGTGACGTTCTCTGTGGACACCTACACATGGATACACCAGAGTGAACCGACCAGCAAAAACTTAAATTTATCAGCTGTACGGATACTGGATGTCATGAGGAGGACTTTCCAGGATCGATGACCGATAGGGATGGGTGGTGAGAGAGAGTCTTGGGAATCCGTGTTGTCAGTACGACATGATGGTGATGATGATTAATATTACCAAACAGATTAAAATTCAACTAATAGCAAATGAACATGTTTCAGGCTACAGACTTTTGGTCCCCACTTTATATATTGGTAATGAAGAGTATTGTTTAGAGAATGTGTGGCCAATCATTCTGTTATCAACTCATAAAAAAAGTGTGGGGCTGGATCGACATAAATTTTTACCATTATAAAACAAAATCACTTGTTTTGTTTCTTTGTTAAACTTTGACTTAGTTAAATGGTCACCAACGATTTCGATAGACGAATATTATTTATTTACATCTGATTACATCATTATGTAACTATTTGAGTTTTATATTTTTAGCTTCCAACCAAGCTAAACTAGACACCAAGGTCATTTTTTAATGTCATGGTACCGGATAGAAAGCAAACCTTTTGTACAGTTTGGTTTGGTTTGTTGAATTTTGTTGTCAACCCTTGTTGGGTTATTTTATGCCGAAAATGTTTTGTTCTATTTAGGATTCATTGGTATTCAAAAAAAAAAAAATCTTTTAACTAATAATTTAAAACTAATTTTTTTTCTTCTATTTAACCCATAGATGAGACCCTAACAGGTCAGAGTGGACCTGGGAGTAATGGTGATGAAGTGGTCCTCCACATTCCCCAGAGCTCCAGAATTGGAACTTCACCATCAGGTGAAAGTTTAACATCCTACCCAGGACACTCAGCCACCGCCTACTAGCATATATGTTTAAAAGGGTTGGGGCTTGCCATAAAGGCAATAGGGTCGGAACAGTCATATAAGTGCTAGGGCTTGACGTGACCAGTCGATTGATCAGAGGGGGGGGGCTCTTCGACTGTCCGTCTAGCCTAAATAAAGCCCAAAGTGGAATGTTGCCTGCCACGGACTGCCCAGCCATCTCCCGTGCAGTGGTTTAAAAAAAATTTCGTCTGTATTCTTCTTCGGGGGCGGGGGCTTACCCCCTTTTAGGTAAGGGGGCAGTTACTGCTTGGGTAAAAAGACCCTTGGTACCCAGCTGTTACTTCTCATTCACCCGGCACAACTGTATTGGGTAAGAGGTAGACATTTTTGCGACCATGTATCATGTGCGTGTGTTCGTGGGCGTGAATTCGTCAGCACGTGTTCGCGCCTAATCCATAACACATCTACTACGGAGTTTACCTGTAGATATTTGTAATAGGTAACCCACGACACTTTAAACACCATTACGTGTTGGCAATCCAAACATGGATGACATTTTATCCTTTTTGAGAGAAATAAAACTATATTGAAAATTATGAATCAGATATAAAATAAATCCCCAAAAATACACGTAAAAGAAACTTGAGTATCAACTCATAATCTAACAGTTTTTGGCATTAGATAACCCAAAGGGGTTATTGTACAATGAAACAAATCAAAGCAAATGAAGTTAATTAAAATTATTTATACCAATTTGAAGATATTAAGAACTTGAAACATAGGAACTTTTATCAAAATGACTTGTTTCGGCATTAAATAACTCGAAAAAGGTTGATATGCCGTAAACTAAACCAAATCAAACCTCTTGGCAAGTCCTCTAGACAGGTGTTACCTGGGGTATGCCCCCCCCCCCTGGAATTCACGCTAATATTATATATCTTACCCATTCAGAGGCCAAAGCCACTAGACACAGGGCCCGAAGTCCGGGTAAGTATAAGGGCACCTTGTGAGAATCAATCTCACCAATTACGTTCTGCAAGACTAACTAAAAATAACATCACGCGAAACGACCCCTCTTTAATTTTCATTAGAAAGATCATTGCATAGATTTGGCACAAGGCTGACAGATTGAGCACTTAGTGAGGATCGAACTCACTGGAGACATGAGGAGACTTGTTGTCTCTCAGACTTCAATGAAAAACCACTAGTTAAAAACTAGTGGGAAAAACTCACAAAAGTAAAATAAAACTACAAACTTGCTCGTTAATTATTGCTATAAAACAAATAACCGAGATCAGGTGTGTCCGTTTGCACATTAATATGCACCTGTGTGTGAGTTGCACTGGACGTTAAATACACTCCCCTTGTAGCTCGTTAATGGAAATAAAATTTTTTCTTTGATATCAATCAAAAGATCAATTTCAGGCTCGGTCGTTCTTTTGAATTAAGATTGGATTTTCAACGGAATAATTCGTCAAAGAAAAAAAAAAGGTAAATCCAGAATATCCAATTCCATAATTCTTTTATTCCTTGACCGAGGCCACAACAATGTATACGGGCATCACGTACAACATGTAGGGCATCATCTGCTGAAAGAGGCATCAAAGCTGTCAACCAATCTGTTTGGACATTGATTTTAATGGCACGTCAGCCCGTCTAGGGTTATTTTATGCCAAGAGGTTAGGGAATCGTCTTCATTATACGTTCATGTTTACAGTTTTTAGTTGTTGTTTCTTAAGAGGCTTTTTTTGTCGACAGTTGATATCAAGTATTCCTAACACAAATCATTTTTACACAGTTGTATGGTTTCAAGTATTCCTATCTAATACTAATAATTCTATGGTTTCAAGTAACTAATTTGGTTTGGTTTATTTAATGCCAAAAACACTTTTGTAGAAAAAAAGAAGTGGTACTATTAGACAACCCATAGCTGGGGGAAGTAAATCATAATAATTTTTAGTAAACGAAGTTTCAAGCAATTATTCTTTATACAAATAATTTACAACTATATGGCATAAAGTACTCCTATCTAAGGATAATAATTCTGGCGCCCACAAAAAGAACTTTCGGCCATTTGGATGTAGACTTTGATTGGCAACAGACGCTACGACTGGCACAAGAAGAAATTTCCTCTCCACCAATTAGCTATGAACATGGAATAAAAGTCTGAAACCTAAAAGTATCCTTCGTCTTTGTCTCTTCTTTTCCTTGAATTTCTTTCCAGTCTGAAAACCCAAAAGAAGGAAGAACCCCATGGCAATGGGATTTCAAAGAAACAATCAGCGAATACACACCAAAAACGACCAAGGGCCGAATACAACATAAAAACCATAATCTACCCCCCTCAATCCCACCCCTCTCATTGCCAACACAAGATGAGACATCGTGATAGAGAAGATGGGCCGAGCACCCACCCCCCAATACCCAGCTGGTGACAAGTGCTTGTTGACTTGAATATCTCGGTCTTTGCAGAGTTCGCAAAGTTTTAGAAATATTTTGTGTGTATGTGTGTGTGTGGGGGGGGGGGGTGACGGCTAAAATACGTAGTTCCGTTTCTTATTTGTATATAGTCATTTTATTAAAAAAAAAAAACTATACAGGGTGTCCGTCTCCTCAAAATTGACATCATTTCTTAGTCAAACAATATAGTCGATTTCCTCTTAAAGGATCTCAAATTTTAACAAAACATTTTAAAAACTAAGTTTAAGATTTGTATTTCTTTTTTCAGGGGTAAGAATGGCATTCACTAGCGATAAAAATGCATTTTGTAGGTTCGAATCTGCTCAAATAAAGTCAAACAAGCGTGTGAGTCTTTGAGACATTATTTATAAAGAATATATCCCCGGAGTACCGGTTTTAATTTTGATAAACCAATCTTTTGTTTATTGGAAGAGGATATTTAGCCGGTTTCCGGTAAAATAGACAAACCTACTTTTATGTTTATCTTACCGGTCCTGTAAGTATTTTTTAAAATTAGGAATGCAAATAATGTTAAAAATACTAACACAGATTTAACGCAAGCGTTTACTTATATTCATTTATATTTTGTGAAGGATAAAGATACAAAAACAATCTTTTAAATGTAAACTATAGATACCGTTAATGACTTTGTAATCAAACAAGTGAGTTTTTACAAAATTAAAAAAAAAAATTGAAGGAAATGATCAAGATAAATTTGACAATCATAATTGTTTTCCAAAGTGGAAAATTTTTTTTTTCCCCATTATTACTTGTTAAAACATAAAATTGTAACCCTAACTTGAACCCTAATATAAATAAATTCTTGTAAAGTTCATTTTAAGAAATTAAATTTTAGATAGGCTTTTTTAAAGTTTAATTGTTTTTTGACCTTTTAGATAATCCCAGACTGTTCGTCAACAACCATTTTAATCTTTTAGCTTTTAGATAGTTTGAAATATATTTAAATGTATTTCAAATATATTTGCTGGCAAAATTGCCTGTTATCTATTTTACTAGGACCGGTAAAATAAGCTCGAAAAGCAGTTTTGTTTATTTTACCGGAACCGATTCGTTTTTTATTTTATTAAACATGAAGAAGCCTATTCAGTTTCATTTGTCTGGGAATTGAAATTACTTTGATATTCCCATTTCAAATTCTTCTGGAGATTTTATTTTGTTGTTCTTGCTAGGTTTATAAAATATTCTTCTTCAGTTCAAAGATCGAATTTATTTGTTTTTATTCAGATGTTCGGGGGGGGGGGGGGTGCGCCTCACTAAGTCATTTTGCTTAAGGCACCTCAAACTGACATTAGTCACCCTGTTTATAACATGCATGTGGTTTGACATTTATGCGTGTGGGGAGGTAATGCAACACACGTATATATTTGCGCAGTGCTTGTAAACTTCTCATACACTAACACGAAAAGGTTCTTCCTTTGTGTGTGTGTGTGTTGTGTGTGTGTGTGTGTGTGTGTGTATGTGAACGCGATATATAATATAAATGCATTTTTTGGAGTGGGGGTGGGTTAATGAAAGACACGTGTACATTTGTGTAGTGTATGTTTGTAAACTGCTCATACACTAACACTGAAAAGTTCTTTGTTTTTTTTGTTTTTTTTTTTTGGTGTGTGTGCGATATATAAGAACATGTAAATACATTAAAACTAAAGAGAAGAATAAAAATAAGTAAAATTGTACTTACAGATTCAAATCGAACTTTTAAATCGGAAGTGTTGTATCTCAGCTTTTGGTATTGCTGATCCTTTTCAACTTTTTTCGATTGGTTGGATGTACCGAGTAATTGTTCGGCGTGAGCAAGAGTTGATTTTACAACCGGTTCCTCTTTCTCTAAGTCTTTATGGATAGTCTGAAAATAAGTAACACCAATGTTTAGCATAGCAAGTCCACCAAAGACGACACCACATACTTCGAATTGGCACCAATTCAATATAAACATCACCATCAACAAAAACAACTGCTACTAAGGGTCACGACACCCGACAGGAACACATTACCCCCCACCCCCCACTCAGCTGGTCTCATTATTTTACATTAACAAAATTTGAGCACTTTTTGAATCTATATCTGTTTACTTTTAAAAAAATATTTGTATTTTAAAATAAGACTTTAGGGTTGTATTTTTCATTCATTTCACTGAAATGTTATTACGTGAATTTTCTGTGCACTTAAATTTCGCCCTTTATTTTTACGCATTAAGAATTGATCCGGCTAGTTTGTAGCGTTCCCGTCTGCACCAGACATTTACTAGTCTGTTTTGAATTTCTTTTACATTATGCCAGCATTCATACCAGATAGGAACGAATGGATTTATTCAAATACATCAAAATGACTGACAAACAATTTGATTTTCATTGAATATCAATACAACTAAAAAAAAAAAAAGAAAATTGTGTGTACTTTAACGACAGACACTTTTTTGTCTTTTTTTAAAGAATCCTATTTGTTGTAAACATAGAATTTGCAACTACGTAGAAAAAAATAGTTCCAATCTTTTATTTTTGGTCAAAAAATTAAAACGTGCACAAATGTAAGCATCTATTTTTCAGCATTTAATGAGTAAATATATTATGAATGATGTATTTATAAATAAATTTACACAATTTCCAGCAACAGACGACAAAAATCAATGAATTTACAGCTTGTAAATCAATGTTGATTTAGTCTTCCTAAAAGCAGACGATAAAATGTACAGCAAGTTTGAGAGTAGCAGTTGTTAATTGAATGTGTGAAAAGAAATACTCAAACATTTAAACATTATATATTTCACAAGTAGAAAATTGACCACAGCAAATATAAAATGGAGATGATATTCTAAAATGTCGCTATCTGTTTATATAGACTGTAGACAGAGACTAGATAATCACTCCAATTTTTAAAAAATCAAGTAATTACTTGGTTTTAATAACATTTTCAGTACTTATTTTTTTTATTTTTAAAAATTTTATTAAAAAATGTTTACAGTTCAAATTTCGTTGACATTTTTCTTATACACACCTTTCTTAATTTGAAGATTATATTTATTGGGTTGGTGCATAATTATTGCGGCTTTTTTAAAACAAATTTATCGAAAGAAAAAAAAAAAGAAGTAAAAAGAAAGCTAAAAAATTTAAAACACAAAAAGTGCATAATTATTGCGGGTTTTCTTTTTCAAAAATTTGTTGAAAAAAAAAAAAAAAAAAAAAAAAAATTATACACCAACCCAATACTTATACAAAGTGCAATATAAAGATTAATCTGATCTTTATATTTTTAAAATAATAATTTATTTATGTTATTTAATATCAAATAATTTATTAAGAATATCAAAGTTCTAAAAAGCAAAACAGGATTAATTAAATTATTAAACATGTAAAATACAAATCTTTAAATTGTTGACTTGAAATGGAGGAAAAGTCGGAGAGAGTAAAATAGCAAATCTGTATAAAGTTAGATAAACTCTAAACTGAAATAGTAACGCTTGCAGTATTTAATCTGTGGTGCACGTGCAGCAACAGACAACTGACAAGTGAAACTACTTCTACTACTATTTAGATATGATTCTACCCTAACAGCAACTGGTGAACGGAGCAGATAGAAAGGAGAAAGTGTGTAGTGCGTCGGATATGCAGGAGGAGTCTTTCAACAAACTGGTCGAACTTAAATGACAAGGTCGTCTGCAGTCACAATGACTCACACAACTGACATACGCATTTAAAAAGATTAAAAAAAGTAGCTATATTTTATTTTTACTTGCTTTCAAATCCTTAAATATAAATAAACCCGGTTAGGCTTAGTCGTGGGTTCAAATTAAAAAAAAGAAACGTAGTATATATTTATAGACAGATCTTTATCAGGTGAAAAAGCAAGTGACTCAATTTTAGAATGTGATTGATAACAACCTATCTACTTTTCATTATCTACAAACAGGTGAAAATAAATTTACAAAAATACCTGTTACTGTTAAAACGGATAAATTATGATAATCAAAGTCAAAATTTAAAATAATAACAAGAAACATTTGCTGTTGATTAGTTTAAACAATTTTTGTTCTCTTAAAATTCGTCTCTTTCGGCTCAAACAAAAAGGAATTTTTTTAAAACAATTCCTAAACATCTTTACTGTTAATGTGAATATGGTAAATACTCGTGTATACGTCGAAAATTTTAAGACTTCATTTTGATGCATCCCCCCCCCCCCACATCAAAGAAAAATCAGGTGTTGACCAGGATTTCATTTTTTTTTTTTTAGGTTGAAACGAGAAAATCTTGACTTTAAAAAAATTCCATAATGATTTCGTGACCATAAATCAAGTGTCGACCTATAGACGAGTATATACGGTACCTTCGTAAAACTATTGACATTTCAATAATGACTAACTAGTTATCTTTACATAACTTACGATTCTGATTGTATATTCTTTATATAATTAGATTGTTATATATATATATATATATATATATATATCCCTCGCATGATGATCGTTAAAACGTGAAAGTGACCGTTGGGATTAACATATTTGTATTTCTAATATACAAATAGTTCTCTTAAATATTGAGCCTGCCAAGCAATAGTAAATTGACCTTAAAGTTTCATCTAATGATTGGACCTTCTATTCAATAGAAAACTCATGGAATATAAAGTTAGGAAACTTTACAAGAAAAATAATTACTGAACGAGGTCAGAATCATTAGAAATTTATTGATGGTAAAACCCAACGAAAATTGAAGAGAAATTTAAAGATAAACTTCCTTTTCTGAATTGTTTTGTTTATTATCTCGAAATGAAATTGATATCAATTCGAAACTGACACGTTTTCCGGAAAAAAATGTGGGTCATGACTCAAATATAATTGTTGCATAACTTTCATTGTGTTAAAATATTAATTCAATAATATTTCATATATTCTACATTGTGTAGAATATGGAAATCTACACAGTTTATAGGATCGAATACAGATAGAAGAAAGGATGGTGTGTGATTATATATATAGATAGAATGAGAGAGAGAATAATCATAACTTTCATTGTGTTAATATATCTTAATTTTATACATTTTCCACTTTGTATAGAAATAGGGAAACTTGTTTATGGAGTCAAATGTAGATATGCGTGTTTATCAAATTTCATTTGAATCGAATATTTAATAACGTTAAATAAATTCAAACCAAACCAAAAGAAAACCCTAAATAGAGTTTGAAAATATGTTTGTCACATTATTGGAATTATTTCAGTACATATCAATAAAAACATTTCGCTGTTATGATTTGTATCATTAAATAGAAAAGAATTATTTTATGCTAACGATTTCCTTCTGCCAAAATTCCAAGGGTTTCAAATATCTTGAAGGAATTCAAATCGAACTTTCACTTTCTGTTCAAAATAAACTTAAATGTTCATAACGTTTTTCACTGGATGTTGTTAGTAAAGTCGGTTGATTGACCTATGGTTAGTATCAGCTCAACAGCGAGGGAATCTATCCCCTTTCTGCTAGCGATAGATCAAGGGTATATATATATATATAATATATATATATATATATATATATATGTGTATGCATATGCACACATATATATATATAATGTACATGTTCATATACATACACACATGTGTATATATATATATATATATATGTGTGTGTGTATGTGCATATGCAAATATATATATAATGTACATGTTCATATACATACACATGTGTGTATATATATATATATATATATATATATATATATGTGTGTGTGTGTGTGTGCATATGCACATATATATATATGTACATGTTCATATACATACACACATGTGTATATATATATATATGTGTGTGTGTTTTGTGTATGTGCATATGCACACACATATATATATATATATATATAATGTACATGTTCATATACATACACACATGTGTGTATATATATATATATATATATATTTGTGTGCATAAGCACATATATATATAATTTACATGTTCATATACATGCACGCACACACACACACATATATATACACCTATTCATACACACATATACATGTATATACACGTATGCATACACACCCATACGCACATATATATACACATTTGCATATACGCATATATATACCATTTGCATATACACCCATACGCATATATATACACATTTGCATATACACGCATACGCACATATATATATACATATATGCGGATATACACCTACACACACACACACACACACATAATATAACACTGTAAAACTGATATATTGAAATAATGAGCATTTCTTTTCCCACAAACTAAATGTCATTTTTCTAATCATCCAAATTATCCGTACAAAACCAAATAAGCATTCTTCCCACCTTCCTAAATAGAAGCACCAAGATCATCATGGACCGATATTACAACGGGTTCATGGATCATCCAGTTTTGATAGAAAGAAAATTAAAATGATAATCTTTTCAGTTAAACAAAATGCAGTCATTCATTTTAAAGTCGGCAATTTGATTTACGTGTCTCGGTAGATTTGATAAAAGTTCAATTCTTATAGGTAGGTGACCATCTAAGCAACGACAGGTACTATGAGAAAACAGATGTTAAAATGACTTGATTCGGCATTGAATGGCCCGAGAAGGGGTGATATGCCGTAAAAAACCCAACCAATCAACATTTTATAAAACAAGGAAGATAGAAAGAGAAAAAGGAGAGAGAGAGAGAGAGAGAGAGAGAGAGAGAGAGAGAGAGAGAGAGAGAGAGAAGAAGGAAGAGAAAGAGAAAAGAAAAGGAAATAGAAAAAAGAAGAGAGAAAGAAAAGAACAGAAAGAGAAAGGGAGAGAGAGAGAAAAGAAAAGGGAGAGAGAGGGGGTAGAGAGAAGAAAAGGAAGACAGAAAGAGAGAAGAAAAGAGGAAGAGAGAGAAGAAAGGAAGAAGAAAAAAAAGAGAGAAAGAAGAGAGAAAGAAAAGAAAAGGAAAAAAACAACAAAAGGACAATCTTGTTTACATTCAAAACGCCCTAACAAGATCTATACAACAGCAACCTTGTTAATAACCAAAATGCTACTAATATCAAATGTTAGTATTTTGTTTACATTGTCGACACAAGATGAAGATGGGGAAAACATAGGACACTTAATAAACAGACATTTCAATCAATTGAGATGAGACGAGACTGATCAGCTTTACTAAACAATTTTCACCTGCTGTGTTGCATAAAAAGGTCGACAACGTTTACCTTACAAACAAGCAAAGGTAACTCTTCTCTCTTCTCCGTTTAACAAATCTCAAAAAAGAAAATAGACACATGAAAAAGAAGAAGCTTGTATTACCGGAAGCCGTCGGGTTTCTTCGTCCATATGCTAAAGGCTTTTAGAGAGGTACATCGTAGAATTGTCGTGCACATAGCCAAAAAGAGAGAGAAGCTTAAGGTGTTCTCGGTGTTTCGTAAACGCACAAAATACTGTAGACGTGTTTGAGAGAGAGAGAGAGAGAGAGAGAGAGAGAGAGAGAGAGAGAGAGAGAGAGAGAGAGAGAGAGAGAGAGAGAGAGAGAGAGAATAAATAATAAAATAATAAAATAAATAAATAAAATTTGGCTGGGTTATAGGTTTAATCCACGGATTATCTGATTTACGTTTGAATGGGACTAAGTTTTTTTTTTTTTTTTTTTATTAAAAAAAGCTGTATGAAGCGACTTTATTCTCATTAAATGATGCGAAAAATTACTAGATAGTATTGACAGATGACATTGAATTATCTAATGAGAACTTAATTGAAGTGACAACAAGTAGACAAACGAGGAGGCGGAATTTCGTTAACAAAAAAAATTGTCATCCTGACAAACAATAAGACTGAAATAAAAGAGTTAAACCAAGAAAGATAACCGAAACAACAACGAAAACGGATCACGCAGTCCCGACCAGAAAGAAAAAAAAGCAGACCTAGTTGGTGTCAAACGAAAAAAACAAAGCGGTCAACTACAGGACAGAGGACAGAAAAAATCCTTAGTAAACAATTTATAGCTTCAAATAACCAATATTCATACAAATTATTTACAATTATATAGATTTATACCCCCCACCCCCGCACGAGTAGGATGTGACACAAGGCGAATTACTTAACTGGAGTTTAACAGGCTTGAATTCAGTTTTTCTTCTCCTAGACTGGTTACCTAACCAAGGTTAAAGAGCACAATCTGCCCTACTATTTACAGAGAGAGAGAGAGAGAGAGAGAGAGAGAGAGAGAGAGAGAGAGAGAGAGAGAGAGAGAGAGAGAGAGAGAGAGAGAGAGAGAGAGAGAGAGTAGTTGGATGTATACCTTTCCAAAGGTATATGGTATCAGTATTCTTATCGGATATGAATAAATTTCAAATAGATCTATGACAATAAAGGGATAGTTTATAATCCCCAGAACTGGAACCTCACCATCAGATGCTGTGGTTTCAAAGCTAAACTATTTGAGCTCCGAAACCACATTTGAATTTAAGGTTATCGTCTGATGATGACTTATTTTAAGGTAATTAAAAAAAGCACCTAAAAAGGCCCGAGGTTACAGTGGCCTGAATATTATATTTATACTTACCCCAATAAAGATGAGAACAATAATTCGAAATATCAAAATCATTCTCATCAAACCTCATCCCACAAATACAGACAAATAGATTGATAAGCAATTAAAAAAAAGAATGAGGAAAAGAACCTCAACATTTAAGTTGATGCAATATTGTTCTGACTGATTCTGTAGCGTATACCCATATACGACCAATTAATATTATTAGATTTAGTTGTAAACTAATTTACACATTTGGCAGTCCAGATCTGGCTGGACCGATCGGAATGGGTCAACTGGCTCATATAATGTACTACAATCAGCAGTACATCCACTTGCAATTAGCACCAGATCATAGAAGTTAAGAAGCCATGAACCTGTGTCACTTTTGAGATGGGTGACCACTTGGGAACATCAGCTAACGTAAGCAACTGGTGGTCTATGTGCTGGAGTAAGCAAAATTTAATGACGAACATTATATGCACACTTGACCTACTGAAAATGTTGTGGAAATTTGAGTCACGACTGAAAATTAATTCACTCGTTTCTGACTTCCTGACTTATTAAAAAATCTAAGTCTTGTTGTTGTGGTAACGTAATACTGTTAATAATAGATTTTTTAACCCCCCCCCCTAAAGAATTCCAAAATTATAATTTTAATTAAAGCAATTCATCTATGCATTCGTAAGCGTGAGGACGTTCGCCTAAAACCTGGCAGGGGTAAAAGTTCAGAGTCACTTTTATTCAAGTTTAGGATAATTATTTGTAAATAGTAATTGACCCTCCAAGAGAAACAAATGAGACGAACAAGACATGCTACTGGGCACTGCTGGAGAAGCAAGGACGAATTCATAAGCGACATTCTCCTATGAAAACCAGTTGACGAATACTGGTATCGAACCGGGGCCTTGTGGTTCCGAGGTGGATACTTTACTGTTCATTCTAAAACCTTTTGTGACGTATTCCAATACTCTTTTCACTGTAACAAATTTATCATTTCCTTCCTACTTATATGATTTCGAACAAATTACTAAGTTGAAGAAGGGGGGGGTAAGAAGCGGGGGTTGGGGGGGGTAGAAGTTAATTCAACAATTACAAGATTGTTTCCTAGCAATTATTAAGTGAACAAAACTAACTCCTCCTCCCCTCCTCCTCCCCTGATTGTTTATAATTATCACTTTAGCCTGAATATTCTGAATCGAAATTTTATAGATTTTTGTTGTTGTTGTTTTTCTCTCTGTGTTGGCTTCATTGGAAATTAGATAAAAATAATTAACTACATAAACAGATAGCACCTCATCTTTATTCCAACAATCAACTAAGTAGAGAGAGAGAGACAGAAGACAAGGAAAGAGAGAAGAAGGAAAGAGAGAAGAAGGAAGAGAGCGAGAAGAGAGAGAGAGCGAGAGAGAGAGAGAGAGAGAGAGAGAGAGAGAGAGAGAGAGAGAGAGAGAGAGAGAGAGAGAGAGAATGAGAGAAAGAGAATGAGAGAGAGAGAGAGAAAGAGAAATGAGAGAGAGAGATGAGAAAGAGAATGAGAGAGAAAGAGAATGAGAGAGAAAGAGAATGAGAGAAATGAAGAGAGATGAAAGAGAAGAATGAAAGAGAATGAAAGAGAGAGAAGAAGAGAGAATGAAAGAGAGAGAATGAAAGAGAGAGAATGAAAGAGAGAATGAAAGAGAGAATGAAAGAGAGAGAATGAAAGAGAGAATGAAAGAGAGAGAATGAAAGAGAGAATGAGAGAGAGAATGAGAGAGAGAGAGATTGAAAGAGAAGGAATCAATCATATAAGATAAAAGCAGTAGTATATCTATTATATAATGAGTGAAACTGACCAGAGAAAGCAATTTAATATTGCTTCCATTGGTGGGTTCCTGGGGGCCCCGGGTGCAAAAGGATTTGACGCCCTAGGCAAGAGTAGATACGCACATCCTTGAAAGTTTTGATACGCTAATGTAGTTAAAGTAACCCATAACTCCATTGTTTCTCACTCTCGAATCACCATTGATCCCATAATTTTCATCTTGTGAATAACCAATTATTGTTATTACATTAAATCAATAAAACCTTGACGTAAATGTCAATGAAACACATGTCCACCATTGCTTTCCCTTCATTCTTAATCTTATCCAAGATTACCCGGATGTTGACGCCATTGTATTTAGTATTTTATAAGAGGACCAAAAATATGAAATGAAATAATACATAAATATGCCTGCATATCTCAAGTAATAAATTCAAAGAATTTAATTTTAAAAAAAATATTCATAACTGATGATCAAATAGATCGATGGTAAAAAAATGAAATATTTCTGCTAGGTCTTCCCTTTACGCTCTCAAAAGTAAAACGAAAAAAAAAAAAAAAAGAAAAAAAGAAAAAAAAAGAACATTAAAAAAAATACTTTTGGTTATTTATTACGGCCGCCATGAAAAAAAATTGTATCTCAAATTAGAAACAGTAATGTTAGGTTGTTGTATATCTCTTACATGGGCGAAGTGATTAAAGAATTCAATATTGCTTTCATTGGTCGGTTCACTCATGTTATATATATATATATATATATATATTACACACACACATATATACTATATATATACACATACACATATATACATTATATATACACATACGCAACTACCTAAAATTATTGTTTCTAAAAGAAAAAAGAAACTTTAGAGAAATAAAAGTCACGTGCCCAACGAATGATTAATGCACCTCTTGTAACGATTACCAAGAGAGTGGGTAAACCCTCAAAGACGGACACCATTATACAGTGAGGTGGGCAGCATATATTCACCCAATACCCCGAAAAACAGGATGCGACGCAAGGTCAGTTTTTTTTTATTAAGTAGAGTTTAACCCGTTTGAAATCAGAGTTTTCGTTCTCTCCAAGATCGGTTGCAATATATGCTGCCCACCTCACTGTATAATGGTGTCCGTCTTTGAGGGTTTAACCCACTCTCTGGTAATCGTTACAAGAAGGTGCATTAATCATTCGTTGGGCACGTGACTTTTATTTCTCTAAAGTTTCTTTTTCTTTTAGAAACAATAATTTTAGGTAGTTGCGTATGTGTATATATAATGTAATATATGTTGTATGTGTATATATAGTATATATGTGTGTGTGTTATATATATATATAATATTATATTATAACATGAGTGAACCGCCAATGAAAGCAAATTGAATTCTTTAATCACTTCGCCCAATGTAAGAGATATACAACAACCTAACATTACTGTTATCTAATTTGAGATACAAATTTTTTTTCATGGCGGCAGTAATAAAATAACAAAAGTATTTTTTTTTAAATGTTCTTTTTTTTTCTTTTTCTTCTTTTTTTTTTTTTTTTTTGCGTTTACTTTTTGAGAGCGTAAAGGGAAAGCCTAGCAGAAATATTTTCATTTTTTTACCATCGATCTATTTGATGCATCAGTTATGAATATTTTTTAAAATTAAATTCTTTGAATTATTACTTGAGATATGCAGGCATATTTATGTATTATTTCATTTCATATTTTTGTCCTCTTATAAAAATACTAAATACAATGGCGTCAACATCCGGGTATCTGGATAAGATTAAGAATGAAGGGAAAAGCAATGGTGGACAGTTGTGTTTCATTGACATTTACGTCAAGGTTTTATTGATTTAATGTAATAACAAATAATGGTTTATTCACAAGTGAAAATATGGGATCAATGGTGATTCGAGAGTGAGAAACAATGGAGTTATGGGTTACTTTAACTACATTAGCGATCAAAACTTTCAAGGATGTGCGTATCTACTTGCCTAGGGCGTCAAATCCTTTTGCACCCGGGGCCCCCAGGAACACCAATGAAGCAATATTAATTGCTTTTCCTCTGGTCAGTTTCACTCATTATATAATAGATATACTACTGCTTTTATCTATATGATTGATTCCTTCTCTTCAATCTCTCTCTCTCTCATTCTCTCTCTCATTCTCTCTTTCAATTCTCTCTCTTCATTCTCTCTTTCCATTCTCCTCTCTTTCATTCTCTCTTCATTCTCTCTTTCATTCTCTCTCTTTGCATTCCTCTCTCTTTTTCATTCTCTCTTTTCATTCTCTCTTTCATTCTCTCTTTCATTCTCTCTTTTCATTCTCTCTCATTCTCTCTCATTCTCTTCTCTCTCATTCTCTTTCTCTCTCATCTCTTTCTCTTCTCTCTCTCTCATCTCTTCTTCATTCTCTCTCTCTCATTCTCTTCTCATTCTCTTTTCTCTCTCTCCTCTCTCTCTCTCTCTCTCTCTCTCTATCTCTCTCTTTCTCGCTCTCCCTCTCTTTCTCGCTCTCCCTCTCTTTCTCGCTCTCTTCCTTCTTTCTCCTTTTCCTTCTTTCTCTCTTCGCTTTGTCTTCTGTCTGCTCTCTCTCTCTACTTAGTTTGATTGTTTGGAATAAGATGAGGTGCTATCTGTTTTATGTAGTTAATTATTTCTTATCTAATTTACAATGAAGCCAACACAGAGAAAACAACAACAACAAAATCTATAAAATTTCGATTCAAGAATTTCAGGCTAAAGTGATACTATAAACATCAGGGGAGGAGGAGGGGAGGAGGAGTTAGTTTGTTTCAACTTTCATAATTGCTAGGAAACAATCTTGTAATTGTGAATTAACTCTAACCCCACACCAACCCCGCTTCTTTCCCCCCCGCCTTCTTCAACTTAGTATTTGTTCGAAATCATATAAGTAGGAAGGAATGATAATATTGTACAGTGAAAGAGTATTGGAATGACGTCTACAAAAGGTTTAGAATGACAGTAAAGTATCCACCTCGGACCACAGGCTCGGGTTTCGATACCAGTATTTCGTCAACTGGTTTCATAGGAGAATGTCGCTTATGAAATTCGTCCTTGCTTCCCAGCAGTGCAGTAGCATGTTTGTTCGTCTCATTTTGTTTCTCTTGAGGGTCAAATTACTATTTACAAATAATTATCCCTAAACTGAAATAAAAGTGACTCTGAACTTTTACCCCTGCCAGGTTTTTAAGGCGAACGTCCTCAGCGCTTACGAATGCCATGATGAATTGCTTTAATTAAAATTATAATTTTTGGATTTTCTTTAGGGGAGGGGGGGTTTTAAACTATTATTAACAGATACGTTACCAAACAACAAGACTTAGATTTTTTAATAAGTCAGGAAAGTCAGAAACGAGTGGAATTAATTTTTCAGTCCGTGACTACAAATTTCCACAACATTTTCAGTAGGTCAAGTGTGCATAATAATGTTGTCATTAATTTGCTTTACTCCAGGCACATAGACGCACCAGTTGCTTCGCTTAGGCTGATGTTCCCAAGTGGTCACCCATCTCCAAAAAGTGACACCAGGTTCATGGTCTTCTTACTTCTTCTATGATCTGGTGCTAATTTGCAAGTGATGTACTGCTGATTGTAGTAATTAATAATGAGCCAGTTGACGCAATTCGCGATCGGTCCAGCCAGATCTGGACTGCCAAATTGTAAAATTAGTTTACAACTAAATCTAATAATATTTTATTGGTCGTATATGGGGTATAACGCTACAGAAATAGTCCAGAACGAATATTGGCATCAACTTAAATGTTGAGGTTCTTTTCCTCATTCAATGTCCTTTTTTTTTAATTGGCTATCATCTATTTGTCTGTATTTGTGGGATGAGGTTTGATGGATGATTTTGATAATTTCGAATTATTGTTCTTCATCTTTTATGGGGTAAGTATAAATATAATATTCAGGCCACTGTAACCTCGGGCCCTTTTTAGGTGCTTTTTTTTAATTACCTTAAAATAAGTGCATCATCAAGGACGATAACCCTTAAATCAATGTGGTATTTCGGAGCTCAAATAGGTTTTAGGCTTGAACCACAGATCTGAGGGAGGTTCCAGTTCTGGGGATTATAAACTATCCCTTTTGCATAGATCTATTTGAAATTTATTCATATCCGATAAGATACTTTGAATACCATATACCTTTGGAAAGGTATACATCCAACTACTCTCTCTCTCTCTCTTCTCTTCTCTCTCACTCTCGTTGCTCTCTCTCTCTCTTCTCTCTCTCTCTCTTCTCTCTCTCTCTCTTCTCTCTCTCTCTCTTAAATAAGTAGGGCAGATTGTGCTCTTTAACCTTGGTTAGGTAAACCAAGTCCTAGGAGAAGAAAAACTGAATTCAAGCCTGTTAAAACTCCATGTTAAGTAATTCGCTTGTGTCACACCTACTCGTGGCGGGGGTGGGGGGTAATAAATCTATATAATTGTAAATATTTGTATGAATATGTTATTTGAAGCTATAATTGTTTACTAAGGATTTTTTTCTGTCCTTCTGTCTGTAGTTGACCGTTTGGTTTTTTTCGTTTGACACCAACTAGGTTCTGCTTTTTTTTCTTTCTGTCGGACTGCGTGATCCGTTTCGTTGTTGTTTTTCGGTTATCTTTCTTCTTGGTTTAATCTTTTATTTCAAGTCTTATTGGTTTGTCAGGATGACAATTTTTTTTGTTAACGATTTCCGCCTCCTCGTTTGTCTACTTGTTGTCACTTCAATTAAGTTCTCATTAGATAATTCAATGTCATCTGTCATACTAATCTAGTAATTTTTCGCATGCATTAAAAATGAGATAAAGTCGCT
The DNA here is from genome assembly GCA_023376005.1 of Doryteuthis pealeii. Classification (NCBI taxonomy): domain Eukaryota; kingdom Metazoa; phylum Mollusca; class Cephalopoda; order Myopsida; family Loliginidae; genus Doryteuthis; species Doryteuthis pealeii. Next base: position 52,975,166 of record CM042145.1, on the reverse strand, counting down.
TCATACAGGCCTTTTTATAATAAAAAAAAAATTAAAAAAAAAAACTTAGTCCGCATTCAACGTAAATCAGATATCCGTGGATTAAACCTATAACCCCAGCCAATTTTTATTTAAATTTATTTTATATTTTATTATTTATTCTCTCTCTCTCTCTCCTCTTCGTCTCTCTATCTCTCTCTCTCTCTCTCTCTTTCCTCTCTCTCCTCTCTCTCTCTCTTCATTCTCTCTCAAACAGTCTACAGTATTTTGTGCGTTTACGAAACAGCCGAGAACACCTTAAGCTTTCTCTCTCTTTTTTGGCTATGTGCACTGACAATTCACGATGTACATCTCTAAAAGCCTTTAGCATATGGACGAAGAAACCCGACGGCTTCGGTAATACAAGCTTTTCTTTTTCATGTGGTCTATTTCTTTTTTGAGATTTGTAAACGGAGGAAGAGAAAGAGTTACCTTGCTTGTTTTAAGGTAACGTTGTCGACCTTTTATGCAAACAGCAGGTGAAAATTGTTTAGTAAAAGCCTTGATCAGTCCTCGTCTCATCTGCAATTGATTGAAATGTCTGTTTTAATTTAAGTGTCGCTATGTTTTCCCGCATCTTCATCTTGTGTCGACAATGTAAACAAAATACTAAATTGATATTAGTAGCATTTTGTTATTAACAAAGGTTGCTGTTGTAATAGATCTTGTTAGGGCGTTTTGATGTAAACAAAGATTGTCCTTTGTTGTTTTTTTTTTTTTCTCTTTTCTTTTCTTTCTCTCGTTCTTTCTCTCTTTTATTTTCTTCTCTTCCTTTTCTTCTCTCTCTTCCTCTTTTCTTCTCTTTTCTGTCTTCCTTTTCTTCTCTTACCCCCTCTCTCTCCCTTTTCTTTTCTCTCTTCTCTCCCCTTTCTCTTTCTGTTCTTTTCTTCTCTCTTCTTTTTTCTATTTCTTTTCTTTTCTTTTCTCATCCCTTTCTTCTCTCTCTCTCTCTCTGCTCTCTCTCTCTCTCTCTCTCTCGTCTCTCTCTCCTTTTTCTCTTCTATCTTCCATTGTTTTTATAAATGTTTGTGGTTGGGGTTTTTTCAGGATTATACCCTCTGTCTCAGGGCCATTCAATATGCCGAATCAAGTCTTTTAAATCTGTTTTCCATAGTACCGTGTCTGTTGCTTAGAATGGTTCACCTACCTATAAGAATTGAACTTTTATCAAATCTATCGCGAGACACGTAATCAAATTGCCGACCTTTAAATATGAATGACTGGCATTTTGTTTAATGAAAAGATTTCTTTTATTTTCTTTCTATCAAAAACTGGATGATCCATGAACCCGTTGTAATATCGGTCCATGATGACTTGGTGCTTCTATTTAGGGAGGTGGGTAAGAATGCTATTTGGTTTTGTAGCGGATAATTTGGATGATTAGAAAAATTGAACATTTAGTTTGTGGGAAAAGAAATGCTCTTATTTCATATATCAGTTTTTAGAGTGTTATACTTATGTGTGTGTGTGTGTGTGTGTAGGTGTATATCCGCATATATGTATATATATATGGGTGCGTATGCGTGTATATGCAAATGTGTATATATATGCGTATGGGTGTATATGCAATGTGTATATATATGCGTATGGGTGTGTATGCAAAATGTGTATATATATGTGCGTATGGGTGTGTATGCATACGTGGATATACATGGTAATATGTGTGTATGAAATAGGTGTAATATTATGTTGTGTGTGTGTGGCGTGCATGTATATGAACATGTAAATTTATATACTGTGCTTATGCACCAAATATATATATATATATATATACACATTCATGTGTGGTATGTATATGAACATGTACATTTATATATATATATATATATATATTGTGTGTGCTATGCAGCATACACAAAAACACACAACCATATATATATATATACACATGTGTGTAGTTAATGAACATGTAGCATTATATATATATGTGGCATATGGCACACACACACACACACATATATATATCTATATATATATATATATATATATACACAACATGTTGTATGTATATTGAACATGTACAATTATATATATATTTTGGCATGATGCACATACACACACAAATTATATATTATATATTATACACAATGTGTGTATGTATTGAACATAGTACATTATAATTAGTATATATGTGTGCATATGCTACACATTATATATATATAATTATATATATATAATATATATATATTACCCCTTGGATCTATCGCTAGCAGAAAAGGGGGAATAGATTCCCTCGCTGTTGAGCTGGATAGCTAACCCATAGGTCAATCAACCGACTTTAACTAACAAACACCATGAAAAAACGTTAATGAACATTTAGGTTTATTTTGAACAGAAAGTGAAAGTTCGATTTGAATTCCTTCAGATA
>CM042145.1:52929435-52972680 GCA_023376005.1 Doryteuthis pealeii | reverse complement strand
ACGGGGTTTCATTGGATTATCATCCAAGTTTTGATTAGAAAGGGAAAAAGTGTAAAATTGATAATCTTTTTCAGTTTAAATCCAAAATGCCAAGTCATTCATTTTAAAGTCGCCAATTTGATTTTTACGTTGGTCTTCCGGAGATTTGATAAAAGTTCAATTTCTTAGAGGTAGTGACCATCTAAGCAACGACAGGTACTATGAGAAAACAGAGTGTAAAATGACCTGATTCGGCATTGAATGGCCCCGAGAAAGGGTGATGATTATGCCGTAAAAAACCAACCAATCAACATTTTTATAAAACAAAGGAAGATAGAAAGAAGAAAAAGGACGAGAGAGGCGAACGAGAGGGAGAGAGAGACGATGAGGAGAGCCCGACGAGATCTCTAGAGAACGAGAGAGATGACGAGAGAAAAGGAAAAGAGAAAGAGAAAAGAAAAGGAAATAGAAAAAGAAGAGAGAAGAAAGAATAAGAACAGAAAAGAGAAAAGGAGGGACGAGAGAGAAAAAGAAAAAGGATGCGAAGAGAGGGGGGTGTAGAGAGAAGGGGGAAAAGGAAGACAAGAAAGAGAGAAGAAAGAGGAAGAGAGAGAAGAAATAGGGGAAGACGAGTGAAAATAAAGAGGAAAGAAGAGAGAAAGAAAAGAAAAGGAAAAAAAAACAACAAAAGGACAATCTTGTTTACATTCAAAAACGCCCTAAAAAACTAAGATCTATAAACAGCAACCTTGTTAATAACCAAAATGCTACTAATATCAAATGTTAGTATTTTGTTTACATTGTCGACACAAGATGAAGATGGGGAAAACATAGGACACTTAATAAACAGACATTTCAATCAATTGAGATGAGACGAGACTGATCAGCTTTACTAAACAATTTTCACCTGCTGTGTTGCATAAAAAGGTCGACAACGTTTACCTTACAAACAAGCAAAAGGTAACTCTTCTCTCTTCTCCGTTTAACAAATCTCAAAAAAGAAAAATAGACACATGAAAAAGAAGAAGCTTGTATTACCGGAAGCCGTCTCGGGTTTCTTCGTCCATATGCTAAAGGCTTTTAGAGAGGTACATCGTAGAAATTGTCGTGCACATAGCCAAAAAGAGAGAGAAGCTTAAGGTGTCTCTGGTGTTTCGTAAACGCACAAAATACTGTAGACGTGTTTGAGAGAGAGAGAGAGAGAGAGAGAGAGAGAGAGAGAGAGAGAGAGAGAGAGAGAGAGAGAGAGAGAGAGAGAGAGCAGAGAGAGAGAGAGAATAAAATAATAAATATAAAATAAATAAATAAAAATTTGGCTGGGTTATAAGGTTTAATCACGGATTATCTGATTTACGTTTGAATGGGACTAAGTTTTTTTTTTTATTTTTTTTTTTATTAAAAAAGCTGTATGAAGCGACTTTATTCTCATTAAATGATGCGAAAAATTACTAGATAGTATTGACAGATGACATTGAATTATCTTAATGAGAACTTAATTGAAGTGACAACAAGTAGACAAACGAGGAGGCGGAATTTTTCGTTAACAAAAAAATTGTCATCCTGAACAAACAATAAGACTGAAATAAAAGAGTTAAACCAAGAAAGATAACGAAACAACAAACGAAACGGATCACGCAGTCCCGACCAGAAGAAAAAAAAAGCAGACCTAGTTGGGTGTCAAACGAAAAAAACAAAGCGGTCAACTACAGGAAGAGGACAGAAAAAAAATCCTTAGTAAACAATTTATAGCTTCAAATAACCAATATTCATACAAATTATTTACAATTATAATAGATTTTATACCCCCCACCCCCGCAACGAGTAGGATGTGACACAAGGCGAATTACTTAACTGGAGTTTAACAGGCTTGAATTCAGTCTTCTCCTAGACTGGTTACCTAACCAAGGTTAAAGAGCACAATCTGCCCTAATATTTACAGAGAGAGAGAGAGAGAGAGAAGAGAGAGAGGAGAGAGAGAGAGAGAGAGAGAGAGAGAGAGAGAGAGAGAGAGAGAGAGAGAGAGAGTGGAGTGGATATACCTTTCCCAAAGGTATATGTATCAAGTATTCTTATCGAATGAATAAATTTCAAATAGATCTATGACAATAAAGGGATAGTTTATAATCCCCAGAACTGGAACCTCACCATCAGATGCTGTGGTTTCAAAGCTAAACTATTTGAGCTCCGAAACCACATTTGAATTTAAGGTTATCGTCTGATGATGACTTATTTTAAGGTAATTAAAAAAAGCACCTAAAAAGGCCCGAGGTTACAGTGGCCTGAATATTATATTTATACTTACCCCAATAAAGATGAGAACAATAATTCGAAATATCAAAATCATTCTCATCAAACCTCATCCCACAAATACAGACAAATAGATTGATAAGCAATTAAAAAAAAGGAATGAATGAGGAAAGAACCTCAACATTTAAGTTGATGCAATATTGTTCTGACTGATTCTGTAGCGTATACCCATATACGACCAATTAATATTATTAGATTTAGTTGTAAACTAATTTACACATTTGGCAGTCCAGATCTGGCTGGACCGATCGGAATGGGTCAACTGGCTCATATAATGTACTACAATCAGCAGTACATCCACTTGTAATTAGCACCAGATCATAGAAGTTAAGAAGCCATGAACCTGTGTCACTTTTGAGATGGGTGACCACTTGGGAACATCAGCTAACGTAAGCAACTGGTGTCTATGTGCTGGAGTAAGCAAAATTTAATGACGAACATTATATGCACACTTGACCTACTGAAAATGTTGTGGAAATTTGAGTCACGACTGAAAATTAATTCACTTGACTTTCCTGACTTATTAAAAAATCTAAGTCTTGTTGTTGTGGTAACGTAATACTGTTAATAATAGATTTTTACCCCCCCCCCTAAAGAAATTCCAAAATTATAATTTTAATTAAAGCAATTCATCTATGCATTCGTAAGCGTGAGGACGTTCGCCTGAAAACCTGGCAGGGGTAAAAGTTCAGAGTCACTTTTATTCAAGTTTAGGATAATTATTTGTAAATAGTAATTGACCCTCCAAGAGAAACAAATGAGACGAACAAGACATGCTACTGGGCACTGCTGGAGAAGCAAGGACGAATTCATAAGTGACATTCTCCTATGAAAACCAGTTGACGAATACTGGTATCGAACCCGGAGCCTTGTGGTTCCGAGGTGGATACTTTACTGTTCATTCTAAACCTTTTGTGACGTATTCCAATACTCTTTTCACTGTACAATATTATCATTTCCTTCCTACTTATATGATTTCGAACAAATTACTAAGTTGAAGAAGGGGGGGGTAAGAAGCGGGGGTTGTGGGGGTAGAAGTTAATTCAACAATTACAAGATTGTTTCCTAGCAATTATTAAGTGAACAAAACTAACTCCTCCTCCCCTCCTCCTCCCCTGATTGTTTATAATTATCACTTTAGCCTGAATATTCTGAATCGAAATTTTATAGATTTTTGTTGTTGTTGTTTTTCTCTGTGTTGGCTTCATTGGAAATTAGATAAGAAATAATTAACTACATAAACAGATAGCACCTCATCTTTATTCCAACAATCAAACTAAGTAGAGAGAGAGAGACAGGAAAGACAAGAGAGAGAGAAAGAAGGAAAGAGAGAAAGAAGGAAAGAGAGAGAGAAAGAGAGAGAGCGAGAAAGAGAGGGAGAAGCGAGAAAGAGAGAGAGAGAGAGAGAGAGAGAGAGAGAGAGAGAGAGTGAGAAAGAGAGAGAGAGAGAGAAAGAGAATGAGAGAGAGAGAATGAGAAAGAGAATGAGAGAGAGAGAATGAGAAGAGAAGAGAGAGAAAGAGAATGAGAGAGAAAAGAGAGAGAATGAGAGAGAATGAAAGAGAGAGAAATGAAAGAGAGAATGAAAGAGAGAGATGAAAGAGAGAGAATGAAAGAGAGAGAATGAATGAAAGAGAGAGAATGAAAAGAGGAGAGAGAGAGATGAGAGAGAGAATGAAAGAGAGAATGAAAGAGAGAATGAATGAAAGAGAGAATGAGAGAGAGAGAGAGAGAGAGATTGAAAGAGAAGGAATCAATCATATAAGATAAAAGCAGTAGTATATCTATTATATAATGAGTGAAACTGACCAGAGAAAGCAATTTAATATTGCTTCCATTGGTGGGTTCCTGGGGGCCCCGGGTGCAAAAGGATTTGACGCCCTAGGCAAGAGTAGATACGCACATCCTTGAAAGTTTTGATACGCTAATGTAGTTAAAGTAACCCATAACTCCATTGTTTCTCACTCTCGAATCACCATTGATCCCATAATTTTCATCTTGTGAATAACCAATTATTGTTATTACATTAAATCAATAAAACCTTGACGTAAATGTCAATGAAACACAATGTCCACCATTGCTTTTCCCTTCATTCTTAATCTTATCCAAGATTACCCGGATGTTGACGCCATTGTATTTAGTATTTTTATAAGAGGACCAAAAATATGAAATGAAATAATACATAAATATGCCTGCATATCTCAAGTAATAAATTCAAAGAATTTAATTTTAAAAAAATATTCATAACTGATGATCAAATAGATCGATGGTAAAAAAATGAAATATTTCTGCTAGGTCTTTCCCTTTACGCTCTCAAAAAGTAAACGAAAAAAAAAAAAAAAAAAGAAAAAAAAAAAAAAAAAAGAACATTTAAAAAAAAAACTTTTTTGGTTATTTATTACGGCCGCCATGAAAAAAAAAAATCTCAAATTAGAAACAGTAATGTTAGGTTGTTGTATATCTCTTACATGGGCGAAGTGATTAAAGAATTCAATATTGCTTTCATTGGTCGGTTCACTCATGTTATATATATATATATATATATATATACACACACACATATATACTATATATACACACATACACATATATACATTATATATACACATACGCAACTACCTAAAATTATTGTTTCTAAAAGAAAAAAGAAACTTTAGAGAAATAAAAGTCACGTGCCCAACGAATGATTAATGCACCTCTTGTAACGATTACCAAGAGAGTGGGTAAACCCTCAAAGACGGACACCATTATACAGTGAGGTGGGCAGCATGTATTCACCCAATACCCCCGAAAAACAGGATGCGACGCAAGGTCAGTTTTTTTTTATTAAGTAGAGTTTAACCCGTTTGAAATCAGAGTTTTCGTTCTCCCAGATCGGTTGCAATACCAAGGTTAACAGAGCCTAGTCTGCTCTACTATTTCCCAATAGCTGGTCGGAGACTAGTTGGATTCATACTTTTCCACGGAGCATCAGTGTTATATGAAATGAAAACAGCCTCATCCAGAATTTGAACTGTTCCTCGTGTCTATTTCCTATGACAATAACCATTGCACAACGAACGCCGAATCTTGGAGTACATTTCAAAACCTTTCCAGACATGACTAAAACTTTTTGGTTAAAATCTGGCAAAAAAAAAAAAAAAAAAAAAAAAATGGCGGAACCTTAGCGGTATGAAAAGGATACTAGCAGGACCTGTGAATATATTACAGTATCATAATTTAATTATCATAACGTTTGACATGTCTATTTAAGACCGATTGCTAAATTGTTCCACATGTAAAAAGTATAATAATCTGAATTTATCTCTCGCTCTCATTTTTTCTTTCTTTTCATTATGTTCGATTGAAACAGATTAGCGTTATCGCTTCCGCGTATTCACCCCCTCTCTCTATTTTTCCACTGCCCTTTCTTTCTTTGTATTAAAAAAAAAATTTCTGTGTAGCATGTGTTTTTTCTATCCTTTCTTTTTTTTATAATAAAAACGGAATGGTCCATTATTTAGCTGAGGTAACAACGTTCATAAGAAATAAGAATTCTTCAGATAATCAGGATTTATATATTTGCATTTCATCTTGGACTATTTGGGCGGTTCCATTTTTAAACAGAGGATGTTGCAAGATGATAACTGTTGTACAATTAAGGAACACGTGTATTAATATATTGATCAGACAGTCAGGTTCAAGTGTTTGCAAGTGCGTTTTATAAATATAAAAAAAAAGTTAAAACTCGTTTACATTTAAAATGAACTCAGATAGACACGAAATACAATTGTTACTTTTAACTAAAATGCCATGAAAAATCAAACTAAATATTTTCTTTTACGCTTCAGACTACAATACAAAAAAACATAAGAAGTCTCTAATGAATGGCTGAAATATAAAATGATATAGGAATGGCCACTTTAATTAAAATTCAACTTTCAACACTTTTTTATTTTTTATTTTCGAGTCAGACATATTTAACATTGTGAACACAATTTGTAAACTTTTAAAAATTTTCTTTGCAAGATTTAGCTCAATAGTAACAACACAGAAAAGAATATTATGAGACTAAAATGATTATCTTCAACTTTCTATATTGAAACAATACAGCACTTCATTCTTAGTTGTACGGAAGACCGTAGAATTAATATAATTCAAATATTGAGTATTTTAAAGTAAGATAATAGTTGTAGTAATAAATCACAAGAGAAGATATATTATTACTCGTGTTCCTTAATTGTAAAACAGTTATTATCTTGCAACACCCTCTGGTTAAAAATGAGACCGTCCTAAATGAAATGCAAATGTGAATCCTGATTATCTGATGTTACTTATCCGCCGAATTCTTACTTTTTTTTTTTAATGAGTGTCGTCACCTCAGATAAATAATGAACCTTTCCGTTTTTATTGTAAAGAAAGAAAAGGAATAAAAAGGACATGCTACATATAAAAATATAATAAGAAAGAAAGCAGAGGAAATATAAAGAGAAGAGGGTGGACACGCGGAAGCGATAACGCAATCGAACAGAGAGAGAGAGAGAGAGAGAGAGAGAGAGAGAGAGAGAGAGAGAGAGAGAGAGAGAGACAGAGAGAGAGAGTTAAATCAAGATTATTATACTTTTTACATATTGAACTATTATTAGCTTTTAAGTAAACATATCAAACGTAATAATCAAATTATCATACTGTGGTATATCCACAGGCCATGCTAATAAGATATTATTAAACGAATAGAAATTAAGGAAAAATCAATCAACCAAAAATCAGGTAAACTTATAAGTAACAGTAATATCACTGATAGTCGGAACACTGGGAACAATCCCGAGGAAACGCGGAAAAGAGACTATGGGAACTGGAGATCCAGGGAAAACTAAACTATTCACACTGAGGAGATTGGCAAGAATACTGAGACAAGTTCTGGAAATCTGAGGACTTCTGAGAGTGCGTCCTTGGTACTTTTCTGGTTGCCATGTTGATAGCGTTCAATTCTATTTTCAGGAAATACCATTTAGGAATTCCCTCCGATAAATTTATAGAGTCATTTAAATTGTCAGTTAGAAATGCTGTGATTTTATGGGTTTTTTTTTTCTCCCTCGTTCAAATTACATTTAATGTATTCAAACAAAACAAAACAAAAAAACATGATAAAGTGACTCACTGATTCACATTGACCTACAAAACACAAATTAACCTCCGACGGAAAAAAAAAAAGAAATTGACAAACTTTTAACGAAAAGGTCAAACTCTTAACTTATTGCTGTTGAATGACGTCGAAATCTCGTGAAATCTCGTGAGAATTAAAAGCTTATTAACTTGTAGGGTTCAAAAGTGGGGCTGGATGATCAAGGGAAAGGAGTGAATTCCATGAACGCCACTGTGACCAATGCTAAAACGGGAAGTGTCTGTTCATGCCTGTAAGATGAATTTCCGAAAGATCGCTGGGAGGTTGTTGGTTTTGTTTTACGGCATATCAACCTTTTCGGGTTATTTAATGCTGAATCAAGTCATTTTGATATTCGGTTTCTTACAGTACCTGCAGTTGCTTAAATGGTCACCTATCTAAGTATTGAACAGGCTCATCGCTGATTAAATTCGGTGATTTGGTGGGAACTGGTCTTTCAACGTGACTGTAAATATCGCAAGGAGGCTATTTAAAAAGCACGGAAGCGAACAGAGTTCAAATCTCGGATTAGGTTGTTTGTATTTCACATAGTGCTAATACCATTGGGAAAGGTATGAATCCAACTATTCTTCCCTAGATATGTATCAAATAGTAGGACAGACTGGGCTCTTCAACCCATGTATGGCAACCAGTCTAGGAGAAGAAAAACTGATTTTTAAATTGACCTTGTGTCGCATACTACTCGTGTGGTGGGGTCAAGTACATGCATACACAAGAACATTTTTTACGCAACTGGAAGATTGCAAAAGACCCCTTTTAAGCTATTGGCACATTGCAAAAGACCCCTTTTACACTATTGGCACATTGCACAAATTGCCGAAATATCTTGTAGATAGAACAAACGACCGGTCGTATGCTTTCATAATTAAAAAGATTTGCATAAATAACTGGTCATAAACAATATATACAAAGAGAGACTTGCCAAGTAGATAAAATGGACGATATTTAATTTCTATAACACACACACACACACACACACACACACACACACACACACACACACAGTTTTTCCTTTTAGGGTCATTCCTATTTTGCTTATACATTAATAAAGTTGTTATGTGAATTGTTTCTTGGAAGTCTTACATTGTAAGTATAGAAAGGTAAAATGTGGATGAAAAGGTAAAGAAAGAGTAGAAATAGGAGGAGGAGGAGGAGGAATAGAAGAAATATGCAAGGAAAGACAGAAGAAATGTGGAGAAAGACAAATAAAATATGGCAGAGGGAATATAGAAGAAATGTGAGGACGGGAATGCAGTAGAAATATGGGGGGGGGGGTAGAATATATATATAGAGAGAGAGAGAGAGAGAGAGAGAGAGAGAGAGAGAGAGAGAGAGAGAGAGAGAGAGAGGTGCATCTATTTTCATGAAGGTATTCACTGTTAAATCCATCTATTTAAATTTTTCAAATTATTTTTTAAAGTTTTAAAGCCAATACTTAAAACAAAATTCTTAACAGAACATTCTCCCATTTTGATAAATTTCATTAATTGGAAATTTGATCGATAAATAAAACTACATTGTAGATATTATAGAGAAAATCATTATCGTTCCCCAATGAGACCTGCATAGGAAAATAAGTGTCTAAAACGGTGTGTCCATAGGAGAACGTTAATTACGTGTTCGTTCTTGGACAAACCTTGGAAGCAGCACCCTACAAAGAAAGTAGCTGTATGGCCACTTGCCTTCTACCATCCAAACCAAAGAAGATCATGATAAATAATCAAACAAAAATATGACAGTCCAGATTAAAAGTGCAGTAAGACTAACCTAAAGCTGAACCTTTTTTTTTAAAGACTAGCTCATTTACCAAAAGTTTTATCGTTCCCCAATGATACCTGCATTGGAAAAGTAAAATCGAAAAATGTTTTGCTTTGGGTTACCCTACTGCGATTTTAACCTGGATTATTAATTTAAAAAATCAATTCCTCATTTTTTTTTTTCATGACCCATCTACATAAAACCCCTAAAATCCTTGTTGCGAATTATCGACTCTCAAAAGACAGGTTTGGTTTGTTTTACGACATATTAACCTCAGTGGGTAATGTAATGCCGATCTCAAAAGACAGAAAACCGATTCTTATAAGTGCAAAAAAGAGGAGACCTTTCCACCAAATGTAGACGATCTTCTTTTCTATTTAGTTTTTTACGACTTCACATCCTTTTCTCGCCATAGTTTCACCCCCCTCCCTCTTCGGGTGATAAAGCTCCCCTCTGGTGTCTTTACATCTACCAGCCGATGGGGCCTCGCTAATAAGACAACGAACAGAGGCAGAGGCAGAGGGTGGGGTGGGGGGACCTTTGTTGAAATGAAAGATAAAAATAGAATCTAAGAGTGCAACACGAAGCAGCATTTTCGCTTAAGGAACTCTTATTATTATTGGGATGATTTTTCACGCTCGCCTAAGCTGATGCTTTACTGGAAGCTGAGCGACAGCAAGTCTCCTTAGGTCTCCAGGACTCTTCTGAGTATTCTAGCTGATCTTAACGGTGCTGTTGTTTGGATGGTCTCGATTCTTCTTCGGATTTCCAATTCTTCCACACTCTTTTCCAAACTCTTGGGAACTTTTCAAAAGGCCCTAAGTACAATTGGCATTATTATTGTAAAATATTCGTGTTCTTTATTTGTATAACCGTTATAATCTTCGAAGTAATCGAAATGTAGAGTTACTCTAGCCTCACCACCAGATACGGTTTAGTTTTCTTTGGAAGGAGTCTTACTTCTCTTCGGGGGATAATGTCAGCATATTCTAAGCCACACCGACAGGACAGAAAGTATTGTGGTGGTGGTGGTGGTGGGGCAATAAAGCCGAAATCCAAACTAAAACAGACTAAGACACTTATTAACCCTGAAGGTAAAAAAAGTTCAAGGTTGAAATTGGAAGGAAAACTTTCCATGCAGAAAATTGACCCCCAGTGCAGATGTTCTTGGAAAGATGTTCAGTTGGAACGGAAAAAAAAAGCATCCAATGGGTGTGGGGGTGGAAGGAGGGGGGGTAAGAGATTAAGAAAGAACAGATGTTGATCTCTCTCTCTCTCTCTCTCTCTCTCTAGAGAGAGAGAGACAGCAAAAACGATCTGCTTATTGGCAATTGTCGAATAGGTGAAACCAATGAATTTTGGCTCATTTGGGCATTTGCCATAAAAAAAGGCCGACTGAAGAAACTATGCCATCCAACCGAATAACGAGTTCGATCCTTACTGGATGCCTTATACATGTGATCTTGTGACACATCCTGCCAGTGGCGAACGTGTAGGGTAAATACCTACCCAAGATACTTCTCTTTATTTGGGGTGGGGTGGGGGGCATGTTTAATGACATATCAACCGTCGTGGGTTATTTAATGCCAAATCTTTTCTTTTTATGTATGATTTCTTTAACTTGATGTGTTTTTAATAAATTGGTGGAAATAATTTTCATAAACTTGCAACGAGGAGATCTATTGGACCTTGATAGGTACTACCACTCCAGGTCAGAGTGGACCAGAGAGATATGGAAATGAAGGCGTTCTCTAGAACAGTCTATCATCATGGATTAAATAAAAGGTTCAAAGTTCCGTGAAGACTCCCGATTACGACATGAAGGTTCCAGAGTTCGAAGAAAAGGTTCCCTCCCGAACAAGGCTGGAAGGCACATCGACCGAAACGTTATATATATATATATATATATATATATATATATATATATATATATATACCATAAAGATGAGGACAATAGTCCGAAAAATCCAAATAATAAATCATCCAAAAAAATTCAGACAAATAGTGAAGAACTTTCTTTTGAAAAAAATCAATTTTTTTGGTGGTTCTTTAGAATTTGTTCTCAATTTTCTGACGCCTACCGTACACTTTTTCCCATCGGCCGGTTTTCCAAATTAGCAACATTCTGTAATCCATTCTCAAATTAACTTCCAACAAGAATTTTTTATAGAAAAGAATAAAAGACGCAGTAATGTTTATTTTTAGGAAAAAGGCGTTTGCAGACGAGTAAAAGAAAGTTTATATTTTAGATCCGCCTTAAGTTAAAAAGTTCATGTTACAGTGAGATATATAACGTTCAGCTTAACTCCGTTCTACCTGATGTACACGTATCAAATGCCCATCTGCAAAAAGGCGTGCAACAGGCTCAACATATTATACTATCCATCCTTGTTTCTAATAACGTAACATTTATAAACAACACACTCCAAGTTTTGAACCACCCTGTCAGTTGGGGCAGAAAAATCCACCAACTGAACCTCTGCAGAAGGGTAAAATCTCCCAATGGAGCCACTTGTTGGCTGTGGGTGGCGACAGTGATGCTTAAGGACGGAATCCTGAGCAGTTCATGACATACAACACTCCACTTTGGTTCTTCCGTTGTCTAGACGGGTTGGAGGGGCTTCCCAATCAATCTGCCCTATCCCCAATATGATTGTCCCAACCATATTGCTCTCATAGCAACCCCAACTCTTTATCATATATGTGCTAGAAGGCTGTGGCTGATGGTCTAACCATACACCAAGCGCCCCCACTCAAATATTTGAAGTCTCAAATATATATATTCCCCAACCCCTCCGTGCGAGCAGGATGCGACACAAGTAAATTTCTTAAGCGAAGCTTAAGTGGTTTGAATTCCGAGTTTTCTTTCTCCTAGACTAGTTACCTAACCAAGATCAAAGAGCCCAATATGCCCTACTATTCACCCATAGCTGGAGGAAGACTAGTTGGATGCATACCTTTCCCAATGGTATTAGTGCAATGCAAACAGGAGTCCATTTCCTATGACTCAAACCATTACACTACCCACCTTCAATTCAAGTCTCAAATATAGGGCACCTAATGAGAATTGAACTCACTACTCAATAATTAATTGGACTGTAAGTAGATGTAGAAAAACATTCGCTCGGTTTATGTCAATAGTAGAAAGCAATGTCCGTGCTATAAAGATTCTATTATCGTTCGGTTTTGGATATTTAACGGCCAGTTCGCACACCTTTTTTTTTGTCATGAGGTAAAACAATTTTGTCTATTCTGGTGATAATGGGAAAATCTGATACAGAAAACATGTTCATGGGTGTGGCTGATGTCGGGGGGGGGGTTCGGGATGTGAACGATCTTTATTTCAAGTGTCTGCTTTTTCTCTCTCCCTTTTGGTTAAATTGAACCCTAAAACTCATCAACGGTTTTGTAAAGGTTAACTCGAAATCCCCTTTTAAGGGACCCTAATGACCTTGAACATGAAAGGTCATAGGCTTATCGAAGATGAGATCTGCCAACAAGATTTCAGCGTGACTGCATGGGAACAGACTGCTAACACAATCATTCGCGTGCGCGCACACAGTCTGTTCAAGATTATTGAAAGTTTCCATTTCATATCCCAGCATGCAATTTCTTTCCATCTCGTAAGATTTATTCAACGAAAAGAATACAACAGAGAAAAGACCCAACACTTATTCTTTTAAATTATTGCTGTTAAGTTTACAACTATAAAATAATTTTGTCTTAAACTTATTTCAATGAACTTCAATGACTTCGTAACATTTTCAAGTCTAATTCTGGATCTGGTCATTTCGATATGTATTACTTAACTCTTCCGACACGGGAAGGATGCGATACAATAACAGGTGGAATAAATCTGATTTGAATTCAGTTTTCCTTCTCCTATATGGGTTACCTGGAAGCGCCTGGTGTAATGCTAACCGTCGTAGGAAAGAATACGACGAATTAATTCAAAATCTTGGACGAGGCTGTTGGCATTTCACATAGTGCTAATACTCTTGGAAAGGTATAAATCCAACTACTCTCCCTCCAGCTATAGGTAAATAGTCGGGCAGAACAGACCCATTAATCTTGATTATGCAACCGGTTTAAGAGAAAGAAAACTCTGAATTCAAACCTGTTAAACTCCGCTTAAGAAATTGACCATGTCTCGTATCTGCTCGTCCGGAGGGTTTAGTGTATTATATATATTATATATACATATACATATATATATATATATATATATATATATATATATATACGAGACAAAAATAAACTAGGCATAGATTTTTATGGAGTACCTCCTAATAATTTTAAAATTTTAATGGCATATCAACCTTCGTGGGTTATTTGGTTACAAAGCGATCCATGTAAGAGAACAATAGTTATAATATTTAACCCATAGCAAGGTTTTTTTTTGTCCAAATGTGAACGGAATAGCGCGAATGGTGTTCGAACTCGCTTACTACTATGTCGGAATCCATCACGTTAACCACTACGCCAAGGGGACACCTCCTGGTATAATAGTGGGCTTGGCTAGAAGATCATTGTTAACGAGTTTGATTCTCACTAGGTGTCTCCTATATCTGGCCTTGTGCCAAACTTAGCAAAACCTAGTAAATGCTAACTTCCGTAATAGGGTGGGGGACACCACGCCACGATGTAATGGTCAATGAGATCTTTTTACAACCCATTTACTACTAAGTAGCGAGTTCGATCCTCATTAGGTACCCTACACTTCTGACAAAAGTAAGCTATATTAAAATTTTTCTCTAAATGGGAGAGGGGGGCCTCCCGTAGTGTATTGGTTAATGATCAACGCTTGCATTCGATTCTCACTAGGTGCCTCATACTTCTGGAATTGTACCAAACTAAAAGCTTAATAAGCTCCAACTTTTACAAGAGTAACGGCACACCACTGTGGTGTAATGGTTATCAAGTTCGTCTAACTGATCAATTATTAAGATCCTCACTGGGTGCTCAATATCTGCTACGTTGTGCCAAATCTAAGTTTAGATGAATGGCCACTTAGGAAATGGTTGGGATCTTAGTGTCCTATGTATGACGTTAAACTGCAATCTAGTGGTGAAGTTCTGGGGATTATGGAGTACCCTTTCATCCCCATTACTCCAATGTACCCTAACCCGAGTGATAGTACCAGCTAGGGTCTCATCTATGGGTTAAATAGAAAAATGAGTTTTTAAAAATTCTTTAAAAAAATTGAATACCCATCAAGAATAAATCATCTTCTTCATAAAATAACCCAACAAGAGTTGACATACCGTAAAATCCATCCAACCAACCAACCACTTAGAGAAGAGTAGGTATTGTAAACAACTTAAGGTATGTGTGCCAAACATTAGTAAATAAATTATTCCCGACTGGATGTTGTGATCCTTAATGTTTGATAAACGGAAACAAAATACTACTTCCTGTGTCCCATAATGCTTTGCTATTTTAAATGTATGAAATATACAAGAGGTACGTACAAATGTAGGTAAACATTTATAAAAGACTAGCAGGACCTGTGGATATAGCACAGTATGATAATTTAATGATTACAACGTTTGATATGTTTACTTAAAGAGCTATTGTAAAATGTAAAAAGTATAAAAGTCTTGATTTAACTCTCTCTTACTCACCTTCTTTTCATCATGTTCGATTGAACAGATAAGCATTATTGCTTCTGCGCACTCACCCCCTCTCTCTATCTTTCCCTGTCTTTCTTATATTTTTCTGTGTGGCATGTTTTTTTTTTCCTTCCCTTACATTATAATAAAAAGCGGAATAGTCCGTTATTTAGCAGGGGTGATGACTCTCATAAGAAATTAGAAATCGGTCGATAAGCAACACCAGATAATCAGGATTTACATTTTTGGATCTCATTTTTAACCAGAGAGTCGTAAGATTAAGAAACACAAGTATTGATATATAGATGATGAGACACGCTTGGCAGATTTTAAATGTTTTATATCGCATGATACTGTTAACAAAATGTGGCTTGTGTGACAGACTAATCAAAACTTAGTAAATAACGCTTAGTTCAGTGAGTTTTCCATTGGTCGAAGCACCTCTGAGAGAAACTAAATCGCTATTAATAACAGCCATAAAAACAATTGTAAAATCAGAGAGAGAGAGAGAGAGAGAGAGAGAGAGAGAGAGAGAGAGAGAGAGAGAGAGAGAGAGAGAGTGAGAGAGATGAGAGAAACTGGTACAGAATAAGTACAAGAGCATATATGGCTGAGTGGGGAAAGCGAGTCGCTGGGAATTGTGCAAGTGACTTACTTTGGCCATGCTAACAAATATTGTATGCGCACAGGCCATAATCAGTCTTGGTCAACGAGTCTGGAAGTTTGAGATACAATCGAATCCTTCAATCCAGTCAGGAAAACTAAGCTTGGTGAAAGTATAGGAAAGCGAAAAGTGGATTGGATGAAAAAAGAAAAGAAAAAAAGACCCCCCTCCCAACCCCGAAATCAGTGAACATGAAAATGACAGTGATACCAATTCTAGTTGGAGTTCTCGAACCAATCACGAAAAACCTGGACAAGAGATTGGCTTGATAGGATTGAGATCTTCTATACTATAGCACTGTTGAGATCTACTTGAATACTGATTGATTAATGTATTGATCTTAATGGCATGTCAATCCGCATTGGGTTATGTTATTCCTAAATGTTAGGGAATCTCGTTCATTGCTCGTTCATATTTACATTTATGTATACTTGTTTAAGATTTTTTGAGCACACAGTCCTATCGAATACGAATGATTTTTTAAATAAATCTTTGACCCGTAGATGGGACCCCAACAGTACCACTCCGTGTCAGAGTGGACCTGGAAGTAATAGCAATGAAGGGTTACTCTATATTCCACATATCTCCAGAACTGAATGCCTTATCAGTATTACTGTCATACTCAGAACACCCATATTTTTTTTTGGGGGGGGAGGGGGGTTAGTACCTTACCATTATGCAGAGGATATAATCAGCGTATTATCCAAAGTCCCGCAGAGAGTTTATACTGGTAAACAGTTTTATACTAGTCAATTATGTTAGTACTTAAATATAAATACTGAAATACTACGCAACTGATTTGAAAAGAAAAGTGTGAGTACTATATACTGAACTTGTAAATGTAAAACAAATTCATTAACTTAGATTTTAAATAAAACAAAAATATTTTCACTAATACACGTGCATGCATGCATGCATATATATATATATATATATATATATATATGCACACATATGCATGCATATATATACACAAACATGGGTTTACACACGTGTGCATGTATTCACTCACATGTGTATATATGGTCACACATATGTGCATATGCACACACTCGTGAATACATATGCATACACTCGTGTACATGTACATGCATACATCGTGTACATGCATATGCATACACTCGTGTACATGCATATACAGTACACGAGTGTGTGCATATATACACATGTGCATTATTAGAGTATCGTTACAACAACATTTTATAATATTGAAATAATTAACTTCGTTGTATCGAAGAATTTGATTGACGTCTGTGGTGAAGAAAAAACTCTACAAAATTAGAATTCAGTTGCAAATTCGATTGGAAATTGTTTTTTTCCTTTAAGAAATTGCTCGATTCATTTTTAGCGTCTTGTTCGAATAACAACAACAAAAATGTTATAATTTGCCATTTTTGTTGCACTCGGGTTACATCCAAACAATGAGAATTCTAATTATATATATATATATATATATATATACATATATAACATTCAATATATATACATATATATATATATAGCTTTCAAAGTAAATAAAAAACAAGAAAAAAGGCCGTTCCTTGAAAATGTGGTAACACTATCATTACGTAACTATGATGCAATATGTGGAAATTAGTTTTAAGGTTTGGCTTTTGGCACTTACTTTCGTTCTAAGTCAATATACAAAAACAAACAAACAAACAAGAAAAGAAAAGAAAAGAGAAACTAACTTACCATTCAAGAACTTTGGTTATGTAGTTAAACAATCGATTGAAATCCTTAGGTTATTGATTTTAAAAACAATTCTTTTTTTCTTAAATCACAAGGTTTTTACAATATTACATATGATATAAGAATAGCGAAGAGTACACTTCACTAGTCTCTCTAGCGCAATTGTATTATTACTACTACTGATAGTAGTCGTAGTAAATAAGGCGTGTAAAGTGTACCAAAAATGTTATGCGACTGATAAGCAAGAGAAAAGAGTTTTCTGATGAAGTGGGGTGGGGGGCTGTGGGTTACTTGCAGCTGAGGGTCAGGCGGACGTTTGCCAACAACTGATGAGGGTGGGTAACAGAAAGTTTATAACTGCCTAGGAGTAAAAAAAAAACAAAAAAACAACATGGAATACTGATCAGAATAACTGATGGGATGCAATGAGTAAACGAAAGATGAGGAGAGAAAAGTGAACGGGTACACACGTGGTAGAGTAGAATGGTAACCAAGACAACAGAACAACAGAGGATTGGGAATAGATGAAAATGATTCCTGTGGGTATTGTTATATATATATATGTATATATATATATATATAAGTAAAGTCGTCGAAGTGGCCTAAAGTCGGTATCAGCCAGACAGCGAGGGTGTCTGTCTCCTTTTCACTACTGCTATGATTGTTTTTGCGTCTGAGGTGGGGCGTCACACCTACCATCAGCTCCTCGCTTTACCGCACAGATCCCTGTGCTACTCATACGCTGAGTTGGCGAGGGCTGTTATTGAACCAAGAGCCTTGTGGTTCCTAGCCGGACACTCTACCAACTGAGCTAAACCGGCCATATATATATATATATATATATATATATTGGTAGGATTTTACGGCATGTCAACCCTTGTTGGGTTATTTTATGCGAAAACGTTTTGTTTAATTCATTCTTAGTGGGTATTCAACATTTTTTTTTAATCACAATTTTTTTAAATCATTGAAAGACGGAACCCTAACAAGTACCACAACTCCGGGTCAGAGTGGACCTGGGAGTAATGGTGATGAAAGCGTGCTCCACAATCCTTAGAGCTCCAGAATTTAAATGTCACCATCATATAGAGTTTAATGTCATACCGAGAACACTAAGACCCAATCACCGCCTTCTAGCACATATATGATAAAAGGGTTGGGGCTTGCCATAAGGGTGATAGTGTTGGGACAATCCTATAGGTGCTAGAGCTTGATGTGACTAGCCGATTGATCAGAGGGGGCCTCTGACCGCCCGTCTAACCTAAGTAACGGCCAATGTGCAATGTTGCATGGCATGGACTTCTCAGCTACAAGAATTCTCCCTTAAGCATCACGGGTCGCCACCCAAACCAACAGGTGGCCACATTGGGGAAGTCTTACCCCTTTGAGAAGGTGGTAGGTGTATTCTAAAGCCCCAACCGACAGAGCTCGCTCTCTCTCTCTCTCTCTCTATATATATATATATTATATAAGAGAGAGAGAGAGAGAGAGAGAGAGAGAGAGAGAGAGAGAGAGAGAGAGAGAGAGAGAGAGAGAGAGCTCTGTCGGCTGGGGCTTTAGAATATATGGAGGCGCGTGGGCTAGCGGTTAGAGTCGTGGAAAATGGACTCGTCGATTCGAGTTCAATTCCTAGACGAAGCTGTTGACATTTCACATAGCGCTAATACCCTTGGAAAGGTATGAATCCATATATTCTCCCTCCAGCTATGGGTTAAATAGTAGGGCAGACTGGGCCCTTCAGCCTTGGGTAGGTAACCAGTCTAGGAGAGGGATAACTCTGATTCAAAATTCCTGAGGCCGGTCGTTGATTGGGTTTGTGGCAACCCTTGATTCACCAATTCTTTCCTATCGACTGTGCCAAAAAGTGTGGATGGCCCAACACAAGCCTTCACCACTATAAACAAATCACTGTGTGGGTGTTCATTGTGTGAACCCTCATGCGTCGAAAATCAATGAGAGAATATATATATATATATATATATATATATATATATATGATTGATAGTTCTGTTTGACAGAATACGGACAGATGAAAATAAATAAACATGTCCATGAGAACCCAATAATCCCATCAGTCTTTTTTACTGTCTACTGCAAGACACAGGCCTTCCCATAAGATCTGGGATATGTGGAGAGTACTGAGCCTTACCTTGTACGTTGGCCCATGATGCGTTGATAAGAGGTTTAAATTTAGTTTCCTTTTGTTATACCGGTCAAAGAGTCCAGTATGCCCTACTATTTACCCATATTTCAGGGTCAGAGTGGACCTGGGAGTAATGATAATGAAAGGGTTCTCCACACTCCCCAGATCTCCAGAATTGGAACCTCACAATCAGATGTAGTTTAGTGTTTTACACAGGACACTTGAATAAAGTTAAGATAGTCTGAAGAAATAACGACGCAAAAAATGTAAATCTATGCGATTCAATAACCTATAAGCATGAAATAACCATAGACAGGTTGACATGCCATTAAAATCAATCAGTTTATTCCTTATTATGCAAAATGATATGATGGATTGATTTACAAAAACATTTTGTAAAAAATGGGATAAATAACGTTGACGTATTTCAAAGTAAAAAACCCATCGGTAAATTGTACTTTGAAATGCCTAGACGATCCTTTATCAAAGTACAACAACAGTGAAACTCACAGGAGTGAGTCATCAACCACAGTAATTAATTAAGAAATCATGTTATGTACGCGCTAATTTTTTTCTCGCATGTAGAAGTTCCTGAATAAATTAATAGTTATTATACATTTACAGACCCGGTCACGGTG
The DNA here is from genome assembly GCA_023376005.1 of Doryteuthis pealeii. Taxonomy (NCBI): domain Eukaryota; kingdom Metazoa; phylum Mollusca; class Cephalopoda; order Myopsida; family Loliginidae; genus Doryteuthis; species Doryteuthis pealeii. The sequence continues at coordinate 52,952,723 of CM042145.1, read as the reverse complement.
AAGATGCGGCACAAGGTCAATATTTTAGTGGAATACCGCTGTTTGAAACCGAGATTTTCTTCTGGGCAGATTGCCGTACCAATAACCTATTTTTCAATAGTTGGATGGAGATTTCTTTTTTTAGGGGGGGGGGTTAGGCATGTCAACCCTTGTTGGGTATTTTATGCCAAACACGTTTGTTCTATTCATTCTTGATGAGTATTGAAATTTCCTTTTTAACTCAAATTTTTAAACATATTTTTGTTAACTAATTTTCTTCTATTTGCCTTATAGATTGGACCCTAACAGGTACTACCACCCAGGTTCAGAGTGGACCCGAGTATAGTGACAATGAAGGGATACTCCACATTCCCCTGAGCTTCATAAGATGAACTTCACCACAAGATGCAGTTTAGCGTCATACCCAAACACATTGAGTGGAGAATAAATGGATTCATGTTTTTCCCCAACCGAAATGAAAATAACCTCGTCCAGGATTTGAACTTGAGTTGCTATGTCAATTTTGAAGTCGATAATCATTACACAATGCGCCTCTTTTAATTATTATACTATACTATAGAGCATGTGTCAGTAAAGAGGAACTACGAGCCGCGGGACAAATCCGGCCCGCAACCCCATTTTATCCGGATCGCCAACTTCTTTGAATGGTGAGAAGGAAATGTTCATCTATCTACTTGATAGAGACCACCCATCATCAAAACAATATTGAAATAATTAGAAATAAGCAGCTCCATTTTTTTTTATTTGCCTCGGTTCACAAGACCTAAAGAACAATTCCCATCTGGCTAACCTCCAAAAAAGGTTGGCCAACCCCCAGCTAAAGAACCCACGGATCTCATGGCTTCCACTAGAGACTACATTGTTTAGATCTACCACTAGAGAAACGCGTTTACACACACACTCACACACACACACACACAAACACTCACATACACACAATTAGTAGACAAGTCACTACAAACATGTTTTACCACATATAACTCCTATCTAAGTCGACATTATTACTAGGTAGACATTTGATCTATAGTGTCACCAAGTCATTCATTTATAGAATTATAAAACTTATTATGTTTTCTTGTGAGTTTTTCACACCAGTGTTTTCTGGTGGTCTTTCACTGGAGTCTGAGTGATAACAAGTCTCCTCCCTTTTTATCTGAGTATTCTAATTGATTTCAAACAATTCTGTTGTCGGGATGATTTCAAGTCTTCCTCTGATTTCCAGTTCTTCGTCTTCGTTTTCTAAGCTTTAAGGGATTGTTCCAAGTGCACCAAATGCAATTGGTATCAATTTCACACTCATATTCTACAGTTTATTTATTATTATTATTATTGGGGGGGGAGTTGCTCCTTATCATACTCATTATGTTTAGATTTCAGTCTTCAAACCGTATTACTCGTGTATAAGTCGACATCAACTTTGGATTAAAATTAGGTTTTTCAAAATATGACCAATACACGAAATACAGTGTTACCTCAACTAATGTCGTTTTTTTTAGTTACGTCGCTGATTTAGAGCAATCATTTTATTATGAATTATTTTAATTTTCTTTTTAATTTATGTTTTTAGCAAGCGCTCCACACGAGCAGGATGTGACGTATGGTCAATTTTTTAAGCGGGATTTTTAACAGGTTTGAATTCAGAGTTTTCCTTTTCCTAGACTGGTTACCACGTTAAAGAGCCCAATCTTTACTGTTTACCCATAGCTAGAGGGAGAATAGTCGGATTCATACCTTTGGCAAGTGCTATGTGAAATGTAATCTCGCCCAGGATTTGAACTCGTCTCGCCGTGTCCATTTCCTACGACGGTAACCGTTATACAAGGAGCGAATTAACGAGTATGACACTAAACGAATTAATTAACATGTTATCACATTCATTTGCAAGTTGGAATGGAATTTGCATTCTAAGTTTGAATGTTTTCGACTCTAACTACATTTCTGTCCTAGACAAGTTGCTTAGGATCAATGTGTGGTATCTGTGCACTCTGCTAAAGGTTGAAGTGTTGTTTTCTGTTACTTATCTGGAAATCCTACGCTTGTATTTAATATATATATATATATATATATATATATATATATATATTAAATACAAGCGTAGGATTTAATATATATATATATATATATATGAAACCAGATTATTTCCAATACTTCCTCCTCCTACTCCTAAAAATAAATAAATAAATACCCCCCCCCAAAAAAAACAAACAAAAAAAAACGATATATAGCTGTACAAATAATTATCTTAATTTTTAAATCTAAATTGATCCCTTTTGTAATATACAAGAAACGTTCCTAAAATAAAGACTTACGACCAAGTCACATTGAAAGCACCGGTTCCTGCTAGATCACCGAAGTTAAGCAGCGATGAGCTTGCTCAATACTTAAATGGGTGACCCTTTAAGCAACAGCTGATGCTCATATACAATTTTAAATAGAACCCCAATGTTATGTGGTTCTTCTCATTTTCATTTTTAGTAAAGATAATAATTTAGAAATAAATGAGAAGATTTTTAAAATTGGGGAGTTTACAATCACCCTGTATTCATGGGGTTAAAGGTAACATATTACCTAAACACGGCATAATCTTGAAATGATTTTATACAGATACAGTGAACATATATTTTATTTTATGGAGGCATAAACTTTAAAACTTATCAAAAAGTAGCGGGAAAAATATGAGGAGATGACACATGACAAATTGCAAGGAGAGACTTCTTACCCGCAGTAGAAAACATGACCAGGTCATCCTGGAAACAAAAGAAGGATTGTACATAACCTCATCGGTGATTTGGTGGTGATTCGACGGTAGATACTAATTCCTATTAGTACTCCAATGTATTTCCTTTTTGGTTTTGTAGATTTCGCGTCAATTTGAAAATCACATTTTGTGGCAAAAAGACCCCCAAAATATTTACAGCTGAAACTTTTGAATTAACCTTTACAGCATGGCGCTAGATTATCTTTATAAAAATACACATCCATAGTTTAAGTTTTAGCTTTCACGTTGCTTGAAGTAATCCTTTTTTTTTTTTATCCCGATGAGCCTCCATACTTTTTAACAAATTTTGAATTTTTTTTTTTTTTTTTTTAGGTAACTGGTAAAAATTAAAGTTGCTATTAAATAACAGAATTTAAATTATTCATCAGACGGTAACGTTGATTTACAACAGATTTCTCATTTTTTAAATTCCAAAATGAAAAAAAAAAAAAAAAATAAATAAAAAAATAAAAAAAGGAGCTAGAATATTTTCCAATAAACTTTTTTTCAGTCATTTAAAAGATCAGAAAAAAAATCAATTTTCGTTTTCTTTTTTGCACTTCTAATAAATTTAGAATTTGTCTGAAAAGATTTGTTTATAGACTAGAGTGATCGTGAATAGCCACATTTGTGGCAAACGTACTCAACACTTCCTTCAACTGAAATAAATGAACGGATTTACAATGCAAAGGCGGAATTTCCCTATAATTAGGCGTCGCCATGTTGTGATTGTCGTAAAGGCGGGAAAGGGACGGTTTTTGCCCTCCCCCTCCCCCTCTTCCGCTGGAAAAAGACATTCTTGCGTTTTCTTGTTGCTTACAAATTAGTCAATGACGTGTACGGACGACCCTCACTCCCTATTCACGATTGATTTAACTATGAGAAGGGGGGTGGGGGTGAGAGGTGGAAAAAGGAGAATAAAGAGGTGAAATAGTTTGTTACGAGAAAAGGTTTCAGGGGGTCAGCAAAGTGAACTGTTGTCCAAACCTCAGTCAGGTGTAATTGAATGAAAAATAAGGCGGGTGGAGGAGGAGGAGGAGGAGGTGGAGAGAAGACGTGAATAGTTGTTTGTCAGGTGAGTTTGACTTATAACGGGGGTGGGGAGAGGGGAGGAAGGGAAACTTGACTTTAAAACAAACGCGTCTTTCAGTCGTCTTTTCTCTTTTAAAAGCAAAGGAACAGTCGTTAACGAAAGTGAAAAACGTTTTCAGGTGTCGTGTCTATCCAAGATTTAATAATGAAATAAGTAGAACAACATTATTAGAAGAGATTTTACAAGTATTTAGGAATTTACAGAATAGAGTTGGACCTATTTTAAATGCCAGTTTAAATGGGCATTTTTCATCAGGGGAGATAACAGTTTTAAAAGAATTACCGAAAATCGGGGAATTGTCCGAACTAATGAAAATTTTACCATTAATGGTTTAATTTTATAATGAATAGCTTATTTTATCAAAAAAAGTTGAAAAAAAAAAGTATTTGTATTAATTTAAAATAGAGTGGGGTTGATCTTTGGTCATTTGAAAAATAATTTACAGTCTCTATTTTTTAAATAAAGAATTAATATTAATTAAAACATTAATTAATTTACGGAATAGAGTTGCACTAATTTGAGAGAGAGAGAGAGAGAGAGAGAGAGAGAGAGAGAGAGAGAGAGAGAGAGAGAGAGAGAGAGAGAGAGAGAGAGAGAGAGATAAATTTCATTGATTTATCACAAACTAGCAGAGCTACCCAGCGTTGCCCGGGATTTAAAATGTTAGAAATAAATCTCTTATCTTTATACATAGAGTAATAAAAATTAATTTTCTATGTTTTCCTTTATCTTTCATTCTTTATAAATTCTTGTTATATCATATTTCTGTCATTAGACTTATTAATTTGTTTCATTTCTTAATCATTTTTTTCTTCAATATATCATTGATTTATACATTTATATTTGTTACTTAAATTTTCTAATAGAAAATGAAGGGGTAACAATTTTTAAATCCCCTGTCGGACAAAAATAGAGTATGGATTTTATAGAATTTTGGTCTCTTTTGGTCCACGTGCTCGGTCGTTACATAATTTATTTATAGGATTTTGAAAACTGAACTAAAGAAAAAACTTCTATTACCTCCGTTTCACAACAGTGGTTGAATTTTCATATATATTCCATACACTAAATAAACAATTATTAAGGGACACATAATATTTTAATGGTTTCAAGTAGTCATATCTAATAGTGAGAGATCTATTTGACCCATAGATAAGGGTCATAACAAGTACTAGCACTTCAGGTCAGAGTGACCTTGGCAGTGATGTCAAAAAGGTATACTCCACATTCCTCAAATGTCCAAAACTGGAACCTCACTATCAGATGCAGTTTAGTGTCATACACAGAGAATACCTTTTTTGTTGCAGGGGGATACACTCAATATATTTTAAGCCCCCGGGGGGTGGCGTCCAGAGGAATTGTGTCAGTGTGATTGAATGTAAAAAGTAGATTACAAGAATATGTAGATTATGAGAATAGACAATTCTCACACTTAGAAGAAAATTTGCACTTAATTGAAATTTGAACACACTTAAAACATTTTACAGTTTCTTTTGTTTAATTAGTTGAAACATGTCATCATTGTTGTTTAATAATACGATCAGGACAATACAGAACTTTATATATATATATATATATATATTATATATATATATTTATGTTCATTTGTGATAGTTTTTGCGAAAATGGGTAATTCAAAAATTAAAAAAAAAAAATCTTCACATACACACACACACATATACATATATATATATATATATGTGTGTGTGGGGGTGGGAGTAAAGAGGTGAAATTAATTCGACAGTATGTGGCGAAAAGTAGACAAACACGGGTACTGGGTGAATGTTTATTATAGGTAATGATGTCGACGTTATAACGTTTCGGTCTGTTAGACCTTCTTCAGGACATTGGACTGAGCTCTTGTGTTAAAGGATGTCGTTCTCATACTGACGAGTCTGGAGGTCATGAATGGGGAGGGGGTGGACATCCAGATTCGTCAGTATGAGAACGACATCCTTTAACACAAGAAGATGTGACACTTGGTCAATTTCTTAAGCGGGGTTTTACAGTTTTGAATTCAGAGATTGCCTTCTCATAGACTGGTTACCTAGCCATGGTTAAAGAGCCCAGTCTGTCCTACTATTTACCCATAGTTGGAGGGATAATATACGGATTCATACCTTTCCCAAAAGTATTATCACTACATGAAATGTAAACAGTCTCGTGCAGGATTTGAACTCGTCTCACCGTGTCCATTTCCTACGACGATAACCATTACACCACGCGCCTCCATAATACATAAATTTTATTATCCTATGTATGCAGGGGGGGGGGCTAAGTTTATGTACTGGACATATACGTCGAAAAGGAAAAATTATGATATTGTAAAAAGTACCTAGAAACCTCTAAATGGGGTGGGAGGTCATTCCAAACGAGTACCTGGTACAATTAGTATTTTTGTAATTCAACCATTGTAGTTCTTTTTGACAACAACAAAATAAATAAAATTATTCTTATAAATTATTGTTAACTTCATTTCAATCTATTAGTTTTCTATTTGCCAAAAGGTGGATGAGCTTTTATCTTTATTTCTAAAATGACTTAATCAATTAAAGTTAAAGTTAATAGACAAAAATGACGTCATGACATGCATTTAAAAAAACATTGAAATAATTAATTAAGAACTATTTTAATTTATTATCTAGATATATATAAATAAATTATTTATATTATATCTACATCTCGATAATAAATGTTATGCTTAAGTAAAAAGGTATCAAGTACTTTTTACAATATCACAATTCTTCATTAAGGGCCCCCCCTTTTTTCGGTAAATATGTCCCCCCCCGATGGATGTTCTTTGGTATCCACTTTCGATATTTCATGAATTTTAAATGCAAACAATTGTTTGCCTTAAAAAAGGTGACTGTTTACGTTGGCCTATTTGTCAACACATTTAGAAAATGTCTCCAGCAATTAAGTAGCGTCTCCCTCATTTTATCACTCAATACAAAAACGTGTCGATTTAGCGAACAGATAATTTTTCTATTAATCTACACAAGAGTTTTTGCATATAATAAAATAGAGTTATATACATAGAGGAGGTACGCTTAGCGTAATGGTGACCGTAGTAGATAGTGAATCGGCGAACCGAGTTCAAATAATGGATCAACCTGTTTGCCTTTCAATTCGTGCTAATGCCCTTGCATCCATCTGTTCTTCCTTCCCAACTATGGGTAAATAGTAGGACAGACTAGATTTTTTAGCCTTGATAAGGAAACGAGGAGAAGGGAAACTCTAAATTCAAACCAGATGTACACAACAAATTGACCTTGACTCGTGAGGGAGGGGTTAGATAAATACTCTAATATTTAAAAAAAAAATCCAGACCTAGATGGGACCCGAACAGGTACGACCAGTCCGGGTCACAGTGACCCTAGAAATATTAGAAACGAAAAGACTTTCTCTAGAACTGGAGTCTCACGACTGGATTCAATTTTTGTATTATTAATCCTCACTTCTGATTGGTTGTCACGAACACATACATTGTTTATGGTCACGTGATCGAACGCTCAGTTTTCAGCGTTTGTTTTCTAATAGTTGTTGTTTCAGCTTCTTAACTCCTTAAGATACGTTTTTGGGAGACGAGCTCAGTTTGATGCATAAGAAAGTTACCCTGGCCGCCAGTACCTAACAGACTCACAAATTAAAGTAAACATGGAATAGTTATCTAAGATAAACATTCATAGTAATACAAGAATATTTTTCTTTGGTGTATTTTTGTATTCTTATCCTTTAAGGAGTGAAAGTCGAAAGACTGATTGTCTCGAAGTAATTATTGCTCAAGCAAAACTTATACTAAACTCAACGACTTTCACGTTTCAAACTGATCGTCCTTAATCTTGTTGCCAGAGTACAAAGTTCAAGTACTCCACCTCAGGTGAAGAGACTAAGCCAGTTCTGTGGTATATATATATATATATATATATATATATATATATATATATACACCAACCCTTCTGCACGAGCAGGATGGGACACAAGGTCAATTTCTTAAGCGGAGTTTAACATTTTTCTTCTCCTTGACTGGTTACCTAGCAAAGGTTAGAGCCCAGTCTGCCTAACTATTTACCCATAGCTGGAGGGAAAGTAGTTGGATGTATACCTTTCCCAAGGGTATTAGATCTATAGGAAATGAAAACAGCCTCGTCAAGGATTTGAACTCAGGTCAATGAGCCAATTTACTATGGCTAATCATTACACCACGCGCCTCCTATATATATATATATATATATATATATATATATATATATATATATATATATAAGGTCTCTATTGTATAATAAGGAGAGATGGTGCGTAACGGTTATTGTCATAGAAATTAAACAGAGTTTAAATCCTGGACTAGGCTGTATGCCTTTCACATAACGCTAATCCTCTTGGGAAAGGCATGAATCCATCTATACCCTCCCCCCAACTATGGGTAAATAGTAGGATAGACTTGTCTTTTTAGTTTTGTCACATCCTACTTGTAGAGGAGGGGTTGAGTAAATACATACAAATGTCACCGGCTGTTGTATATTCAAACATTTTCAGTTTTGTAGAAAATTTAACTCTTTGCCTACCTAATCCACCCTCCACGGATGTACCATTTTCTTTTTTACCTGAATGATGGAATATTTAAAGTTCACTGTCAATTCACTACAGAACTTATTCTATTCAAATAAAGTTTTATTATTGTTGTAATCTGATTCCTTCTGGTAAATTATAATGAACTAACCATCTGCGGTTTATGGAAGGATCACAGAGACGGGAGAGCCACTGTGATCGGTTTAAAGTAGGCAGCAAAGAGTTAAACACCCTTATTAGCACACCTTCAATGGCTTTAATGCATGAAAGCACATTCTAACTTGTTAATCATGAGGGTTAATTATAAAACATGGCGACTTCAAAGAAAAATGGTGGAATTAAAAAAAAAAACTAAAGATTTTTTTCAAAGTGGATCATAAAACAAAAAAAAAAAAAAACTAAATAAGAGAAAGTCTGGGGTGCAGATTTTCAAGATCTTGATTAACAAGGGGTGGGGGTGGAGAATCAAATTAGATTTGCTCAAAAATCCGTGGAAATAATATGGAAGAAAAAGAAAAAAACTTCTGTAGGTGGAATTAGATTTGAAAAGGGCGCGAACAATTGACAACTTTTTTTATGATTCGATTGAAAAGAAAGAAAGAAAGAAAGAAAAGGGTTAACAGAAAAAATGTATAGAATGGATAAAATAAAGAGAGATATGGGGAGAGATGATCGAGAGAGAGAGTTGATCAAGAGAGAGAGAGAGAGAGAGAGAGAGAGAGAGAGAGAGAGAGAGAGAGAGAGAGAGAGAGAGAGAGAGAGGATAGAGAGAGAGAGGAGAGAGATGATAGAGAGAGAGAGAGAGAGAGAGAGAGAGAGATGAAGAGAGAGAGAGAGAGAGAGAGAGAGAGAGAGAGAGAGAGAGAGAGAGAGAGAGAGAGAGAGATGATAGAGAGAGAGAGAGAGAGAGAGAGAGATGATAGAGAGAGAGAGAGAGAGAGAGAGATGATAGAGAGAGAGAGAGAGAGAGAGATGATAGAGAGAGAGAGAGAGAGAGAGAGAGAGAGAGAGAGAGAGAGAGAGAGAGAGAGAGAGAGAGAGAGAGAGAGAGATGATAGAGAGAGAGAGAGAGAGAGAGAGATGATAGAGAGAGAGAGAGAGAGAGAGAGAGAGAGAGAGAGAGAGAGAGAGAGAGAGAGAGAAAAGGTGAGAATTTGTGAATAAAGAAATCTCTCAAAATATTTGATCAAGTAATGTCTGACATATGTCGGCTGTGCAGAATCGCCAGTTGAATGACAATGAAAAAGAAGATCTACTCCCTCCTCCCATCGTAGTTGTCCTCCTCCTCCCCTCTTCGGATCATGTACATTTCTCTGGGGTTCAATGTCACGAACAAACACGTGGCATTTCAGGAATGTGTTCGAACCGCAATCAGCCCCGCTCCTTACCCCCCCCCCGCCGCCGGGGCAGAATACGCGTTAACCAGTAAAGACGTCAATAATTAACAAACCCCTCAAATGCCGCTGTCCCCACGCCTCATTCTCTCTCTCTCTCTCTCTCTCTACGCCTTTTACATTCGACTCAAACCTTTTGCATTGTTTGAATCAGATTTTACCCCTCCCCAATTTTTTAAGCCACATTCCACTTTGAGATTCCAAAAAATCTCAATTCGATAAAGATAGTTTTTAAAGTCCATTCTTCCAAGAATTTACATTTTTATTAGCTTATTTGGAAAATAATGGCCAATTTTATTGCATATTTTATATCTAAAATCAGCCATTATTTTCTAAACAGTGTCATTTATGATTAACGTTAATAATAATAATAATAATATATATATATTTATCACAATCTATCACAAACCCTTGACAAAGTTGGTCGTACCTCGAAATATCGGTAAATAAATGGGATTTAAAACACAACATTCAACATATAGTCTCTGATCTTCTTCTATTTCAGGATTCTAAACAACCCAAAAATCATTTTCCAATAATTATATATATATATATATATATATATATATATATATATATGAAGATAGGAGGGTTGGAGTAAAATCCGACAGTATGACGTAAGGTAAAAGGAAAATTTGTGATGTACGTACTTTGCTTTGAATAAAGTTTGACTGATGATGTTCTTTCATTATTTTTTGTTCACTTTTCCTTTTACCTTACCTCATACTGTCGGATTTTACTCCAACCATCCTATCTTCATACACACACACACACACATTATATATATATATATATATATATATATATATATATATATATATTATATATATATACACACATTGAAAATACCAAAATTTCATTCATTTATAAATGTTTGATTGTAATCATAATTATATTTTCTATGTTCTATTGAATGTTTTGCCTATAATCATTTTTGTATAGTATCAAGTATTCAATCTAATACAAATAATTTACACATAATTGTATGCTTTTAAGTAACTATTATTATTTAATCATTTGTTTGCATACAGTTATATAGTTTCAAAAGTAACTACTACTAATAATCATTTGTAAATATTTGACTAAAGATTTTGTTTTCGGGTTAGACAATGTCTTATTTCTTGCATTTATTCAGATGATCATTATATATATATATATATATATATATATATAACTAAAAAAAAACTGAAACGTTTTAACATTGACTAACTTTCCGTCTCTCAATAAATTTATCCTTTGAAATAATTTGTTTTTTCTTATTTGCATTTCTATAAATATTTGTATTCATAACATTAATTTCTATGTTCCATTGTATTTACTTAGAAATTGCATTTATTTGTATTTTGACACAATTATATGAGATTTGTATTAGGTATGAATATTTGATCATTTAATTCTATCGTTTCAAGTGACTATTTCTATAATAATTATTTGTTTGCATTTAGTTAGATCGTTTCAAGTAACTAATAATAATAATCTTTAGTAAACAATTATAGATTCGACTAACTATTCTTTATACGAACAATTTACCCAATTATATAATATATCACATATTACTATCTAATAATAATTTGTACATAGTTGTAGGATTTCCACTGTTCCAATCTAATATTAATAATTTCATATTGTAAATAATTATAGCTTCAAGTAACCAAAATTAGTAAACAATTATAGATTAAAGTAACTAATAATCCTTAGTAAACAATTATAGCATCAAGTAACTAATTAGAATTAAGTTCGGTTTTTCATTGGCTTATATTTTCATTGATTCTGGCTGATTGGAATAAATTATTTTTAATGCCCCGCCCCCTAAATAGTACTTTAAAAAAATTAGCAATATGCAACATCCGGTCAGATCAAAGGTAAGTCTTTGTTCCTGGTACCATGTAACCCAGTACAATTTGTCAAATGTTATTTAAAGAGGAGACGAACCAACGCCTAATAACCCTGCCATTACACAAAGAAATAAAATGAAGGGCCTACTCGGCCTGGCACCCCAACAACAGAAAATGGTTTATGGGGGGGGGGGGAGATACAAGGTTGGTAAGACTTCAAACACTCCTCAACAGAAAAACGAATGGGTGGGGGAGAGGAAATTTCATGAGTGTTTAGTTTTTCTCTCAATTAACAAGAAAAAAACCCGGAAGAAGAGAAAAGCAAACGACATTTTAGGTTGACAATGTCAATTATTTACAGACGAATGAATCAGATATTTAGAGAAAGTCAGTTTCATAATTCGACACTGTCAGCTTTTCGCGAGAATTGTACGATATTCGGCCATGTTGTGTTATGAAATAATCGCACGAGAAAGTTATTTCTAATATGTTGGTTTGGTATGAGCTTTAGGTGCAGCCAGAGGAGGATTCGCTAATATTTCCCGGATAAAATTACATCGCAAATAATTGGTTTGCTTTTCCGCCATCTTGATTTCATGTGATCCTAAAAATATTGTTGTTTTTATTCTGTTCCTCACCATCGTAAAATGAAGACTTAAATAACTTGTAACTAAAGGTTTTCAAAAAGACTAGCAACAATATGCACCCTCCTGGCATTAGTATTGAAGTTTTAATGTAATAATAATAATAATTAGTTTTGTTAAAACTAATATGCAAATTACCCACACCATATATTATGTAAACCTTTATTTATTAGTGATATAAGAGACATATTGTAGGATTTTAAACGCACTGATAACATGCGCTGTTCTAACTCAGATTTTCATTGAGACGTCGTAGATAAATAAGATTTATTATTCTATGTATTAATGATTTTAACAATAAATTACTCATTGGTAAACTTATGCAATTTTTGAGTGTATTGTAATGTAAGCAAGATGTAGTTTCGGTTGCAGACAGACCCGAATCTCCATTATAGTAAGATGTAAAAAATACGAGTCCCAATAATAACGACTGACACTGTTTCATTTTATAATAAACAAATGAAAAGAAGAAATAAATAAATAAACAACAAACAAACTAATTGAAGTTAACCCAATCCAATCGCCTCAAAGAAATCAACAGAATGCACACAAAAATACATGAGAAACACATACACACACAAAGACGAGATTTTTTAAAATGATACTAAGACATTATTACACACACACACACACACACACACACACACACACACAGAGAGAGAGAAGAATTCGGAAGAATACGACATTATTAAACAAGTATACACGCAATCACAAACTACAAGAGAATGGACAGATTCTAGTAGCAGTCCACATCTCCCTTGAATGGCTCCGTGCTTTCAAAAATCTTCTGACGAAGGGATTTTTCATCCCAAACTATTAAGAGAATAAATCAAAGGTAAATGAACAATTTTATAGTTACCTCATTTTTCTCTACACACGCACTGTGATAGCCTTCAAAACTAACCGTCAAACCAATATACACACAATGCTTCAAACAAATTCTAAAACTCTTAGATGAATAAAAATATGCTATTAATACTTCTAGTGTAAACAAATAATCATAGTGGTGAAAGGGACCGAGAAAAAGAATAAGGGATGAGTTTATAGGTCTGATTTGAAATTCTGTAAACTTTACTTTGTAACTTTGTTGGTAGAGCAGTGGGTGCGTTTAACTAGGCTTCCCATTGGCAAAAGGGAAAATGAGTTCAACAACAGTAACAGGTGCCCACCAATCCCGGCGGTCAGGGTGGGCCTGAGAGTAATGGCAATCAAGGAGTAACTCCGCACAGCTCCAGAACTGGTGATTCATCACCAGGTGCATTTTAGTGAGACAAACTTTATTTTTCACACTAGGTGCACGAATGATCAAGCACTGACAAAAGTAAATGTTGTTTTATGCCTTGGTGGTGGTGGTGGTGGTGGTGGGGGGAGTATCAGATCTGCTTATGCCCCCCCCCTCTAAAGTGTTGAGATGTCCCTGTTGTGATCTTATCTCTTTCCCAAAACTTGGTGACTAATTTCTGTCTTATTTACAAGATAAAAATCTTTTCAATGTACTTTGATAAGTTTATGATAATTTGCGATTTTATTTTCTGAGTAATGATGATTAGTAAGTTCTGTTTATTTCTGAAGAAGACATCACCCCCACCCCCCATCTCATCTTTGTCTTTTGCTCTACCCGCCGAAAAAAAAAAGAAGTTTACCCCGGGTGTTGTCTACCTAAAATAGACATAAACATTAATTATCGCTTCCATATTGCATCATCCCATTTTTCTTTTCTTTTTTCTTTCTCCGATTCTGAAGAATCAGTGACGAACATATTTGGTAAAATTACCAGCCAGATGTTTTGCAAGTTCAGCTTTCCTTTGGCAACTCAAGAGAGAAAAAGAAAAAAAAATGGTAGGAAGGAAATTTCTTTAAAGAAAACCAAAACAAGCAAACACCCTCAAATAAACATCAGTGATATAAAACATGTGTCATGCGAATAACTAGTGTTTCTTTCAAATGAAATATCGTTCTGAAGAAAAGAAATTATCTCGACCAACAAGGAAATTATTATACTATTTACTTCCTTTTTTATTTAACGCTTTTCTGATTTCTGATGAAAGAGTCCAGTCGCCATCTTTGTTAATTCATACGATCAAATAAACAATGAACGTTTGTAAATACATACTAAAAAGTTATTGGCCAAACCAAAAAGGAAATAAATAAAAAAAGGCCTTTCCAAAGTGGTTCACACACACACACACACACACACACACACACACACACACACACACACACACACAATAATAAGTGAATAAAAGTATGGAGGTTCTCAGGGGTGAATTTACTAAGTTGCATTTATAATTACCTTTGTAGGGAGACTATAATTATCTTCCTTAAGAATGGGTGTGTCTATTGGGTGCCTCGTGAGATGTCACACGACAGTCACAGAAACGCATTCTCAACATCTTTTGTCTCTGTTATTTGAACTGGAGAGATGTGTCTATAAAATGTTATTGTATGTACAAATACGTTTGTCTGGTCTTTCATTCTTCCGTTGTGTTGGTCGTTGGTAACTGAGGATTACTAAATATCTTCATTAGCCCCAACCGTCCCAATAATTAGTTACTTGAACGCCTGGATCTAAGGAAAATAAACGAATTTGTATATACAAGTAAAAAGTTTTAGATGCCCTGCCCTGAAGCCACAAAACGTACATACTCTTCTGTATATTCATCCCGAAGTTTATCACACTTGGCACAAAGTTTCTCAGATTTCGTTTTTCACCCCCAGAAAGGACCATAATCTTAAGTTACTAAGATTTTCTTGCCTGGCATATACGTTTCAAGTTGCTTACAATCCCCGTTCTAAGTGGTAACCCATCTAAGTACTGAACAGGATCATAGCTACTTAACTTTAGGGATCAGTCGGAAACGACTTCTTTTAGTGCCACTTAAACTTATATATTCATCTAGTTATATTATTATTTACTTACATCCTTAATTGATTAATTAAAATTCTTATTTACTAAGCCTGGCTTAATTTGTCAAATAACCCTTAGATTTTTTACAGTAGCTGCTGTTACTAAATCATCAGCCATTTAAGTATTATGCAGGCTTATCATTGACTTAAATTTGGTGATCAGTCGGGAACAGGTACTTTTAGTCTGACTTGATCCAAAGCCAAAATTATTATTTTTGTTATTGTTGGGATGAGAACTTTTCAGCAATCTTATCGGATTAGGAATCCAAAGAATTCAATGAATTCCTTCGTCGATTTAAAAAAAATGCTATCATGACATTTAATTAATTCTTTCTCAATATGGTCAGCATTTCTCCGGGGTGGGGGGTGTCGTTGAACAAATCTAAGAGCTTTTTTTTATTTTAAAAAACAAAACAATATCTATCCACCAAACTTTAAGTTACGGGTATTTAAGACTCGTTCTTTATTAAGAATAAAAATCAGAGTTAAACAAGAAAGCAAAGTTTTAGTTGATTTGTTGGTCAAATGTCCGAAGTTGAAGTCGGAATATGAGTTTATATACATTGTTTGTTTGTTTGTTATTAAACTTTACTTGGTCGCGGGAATTAGGGTTTGCCTTCAGTAACTGGTGTTAATAGTCACCCCTTTAAGGATTGAATAGGGGAATCGTTGCTTAAGCGGATGGGTAGAAGAGGCGAGGGAGTGAGTAAACAGATGTGGGGGTGGAGGGTTCGACAGGGCGAAATGGAGAGGGGGGGTGTTAAGATAAAAGGGGCGAAGGGAAGACAAGAAAAAAAAAGGGCGAAAGGAGTTGCAGCGAGATACAAGACATCTGAAGAAGCGCAGAGGATACAGCGGTCGAAACGTTGTGTACAAAAACTAAGATGACAATAACAGATAGAAATAATGTAAATAAATATCTCAAAAGTTTATATAAGTTCGGTCTGTGTTTATGATTAGATTAAGCAAAAAGTAAAGAGAATTCGGACTTTGTGAAGCTGAAATCGAACTTTTTAGAAATACTAAGAATAGCAATAAGTGTTGTGTTCGTTGTATCTACTCGGGGCCCGAGAAATGGGGCCCGAGAGATGGGGGGGGGGCGTTAGAGATGGGGCCCGAGAGATGGGGGGCGTTAGAGATGGGCCCGAGAGATGGGGGGCGTTAGAGATGGGGAGCCCGAGAGATGGGGAGCCCCGAGAGCTAAGAGGGTGGAAACCTTTCTATATTAAAAAGAAACTGACTTCAAAAACGCCAACTGGGATCTAAAAGTGAAAGTATATGCAAATGACTCAGACGAATAAATTAAAAAAACGAAGACTGAATGGGGTGATTACGAAATCTGTTGCTTTTGACGTCATTTTTCGCCATAAAAATTACAACAGATGCTCCTCTTTTCTGTCTTCACCAGAAAATTAAGTTTTGTCACATGTCAAAATCCTTTTCAACCTGCTTAGCTGGGACTTTTTTAGGGGGAGGTAACTCTTTTGATTTTCTGTTATCTTCTTGTCAGATGGCATTCATCTTCGGGATATTTCATTTGGAATTCTGGGTACACACCCAAGTTTAACAGGGTTGAGAGAGCAGTTTTTTTTTTGGAAGGCAGTGCAACAGGGAAGGTTTTGTCCTGATCCCAATGAATTACATATTTGTGTTTTTGGTCTTTTGAACGAAGAAGAATGTAAACCTTTAAGTTATAAGTAAAAGAAAAAAAAAAACTTTATATTAAGCTACATTGATTGGAGAGTAGAACTGGGTGGAGTGCATAGTGTGGAAATATAAAAAAAGTGGGGAGAACAGAAGAGAGATGGAAGAGTAAAGGGGAGAGTAGAATAGCAAAGAGGGGAGCAAAAGAGAAATAGGAGAGTGAAGGGGGTGCAGAAGAGAGAGGGGAGGGCGAAGGAGAGAGCAGAATAGCAAAGGGGGGGGGCAGAAGAGAGATGGGAGAGCGAAGGGGGAGCAAAAGAGAAATAGAAGAGTGAAGTGAAATTCTCCTCCTATTTACCCCCCCACTGCTACTCTGTTATTTAACCAGTTTGTGAGTTTAAAAATAACCAGGAATAAACTCAATTACATCTACCGCTGATGATGGCACTTCGGATTGCTGAAAGTACTAGGGACGAAAACTTTGCTGGACTAATCAACAGATCCCTACCCGGTATTAAAAGAAACTGGCCAGAAAACTAGAAAAGATTGAAAAAAATCTTCAGACATGAAATGTCCGCCCTGTTCAACACAGCATATATCTTAGACGCAAAAACAATCTCCTTAATCTAGCGCTAGTAAAAAGGGGATAGACTCCCTTGCTGATTGGTTGATACATACCGACTTTAGGCCACTGACATATATATATATGAGGATAATTTTTTAATAGATAAATAGATTGACGGAATTAGAATGAAATAAATAACACTGTCCCAAAATAGTCGTTACATTTAGTGTATACATTTGATATGTAAATGTATAAGATATTACGAGACAGAGTGACTTTTAAAAACAATGTCATTAGTAGTCTTTGTTTTAATAATAAAAGTGGAAACTACTAACCCCTCCCCACCTCCGTAGTCAGAAAAAGTTCTAGGCGGGGGGGGGGGGGGTGGAAAATGGGGTAGGGCGTGACATCAGAACACCATATGTCACCTCCCCGTTACACAAAATAAATCCTCAGTCATGAACGCTATACAAAGATGTCTGTTTTAGGCGGAATAAAGTTAAGAGAATTGTAAACAAAAACAGGATCTTAATTTATTTCCTCATCCCAAGGGAGAGTATAAAGTCCAAACGCTCGTTTGTGTCCTGATGATGTACAATGGACCAAGCACGTGCCACACGCCAACTAGACCAGACGTCATGAACCTCAGGTGGTCATCTCATTTTTCATGTCAGCAGGATCAAAGGTTCTAAGGAGTTTCCTTCTCATTAGGACTTTAATCACGAACTTGACATTAGAATATTTATTGTTTTATACTTCATACAATGAAATCTTGACTTTTGTTGTTATTGGCAATTGTAGTTACCTTGATTTGTGACGAGAGACTTTCATCGCCTTGTGTCATTGTTGTGTGTGTGTGTGGGGGGGGGGGGTTTGGTTTACTTGGTATTGTGTTATTCAAATGAACTGTTTAATTATTTTGATTTATTCATAATAATTACTATAAGAATATCAATTATTTTGCTATAAATTATTTTAAAAATAGTAAATTATTTAGAATAGGATTCCCATGAGCTAGTATGCAACGCACGCACACACACACTTGGTGTCTATAAAGTCTTTCAGCAGATTTAAAATTGTAACAACAAAGATGTCAGTCTTGTTAAAATGAAAATCAAAACGTACATAAAAAAATAAAACTTTATGAACACCCCGTATATAATTTGGTGGAAGGTGAATTAATAGAAATTTCATAAATTCTAATTTGTTCAGATTCGCATTGGTTTTGACTAACAGTGGTTCACCTCGGAATCAATTAGTGACTTAAATCAAGGTTTAACTGAATCAAGAAAAAGGTGTGTGTGTGTGTACGTTGTATTTGTTTGTTTGTTTGTTTTACGGCATATATACCTCAATGGGTCATTTAATGCCGACAAAGTTTTGAAATAAATTTATTCATAATAGTTACTCAATTTTTTTATAAGCAGATTTTTATATTCAGCTCATAGATGGGACCCTAACAGGTACTACCACTCCAGGTCAGAGTAGATCTGGGAATAATGATGATGAAGGGATACTCCACATTTCCCAGAGCTCCAGAATTCGAACCTCAGCATCAGATAGAGTTTAACGTCAATACCAGGACATTAAGACCCTCAGCCACCGCCTTCTCACACATATATGATAAAAAGGGTTAGGGGTTTTCCATAAGAGCAATAAGATTGGAACAATTATAGATAGATCGGAGTGGGTTATTCGTTGTAAAGTGAGAGGAGTGCTAGGAATGATGGCCGAGTCAAAAGATGGTCATCAGAAAAAGTTTAGGTATCTCCAATTTAAATAAAACTGACCCCAAAAGGAAAACACGAAAGATTGTGAAATTACGTACAAATCATAAGATATTGTATTTAATAGACACTATTAGATATTCAAGACCCCCCCCCAAAAAAAAAAAAAAAAAAAAAAACAACAAAAAAACAAAAACAAACCCTAAATAAAGAATCCATCAATAAGAAAAACATGTTGAAAAGATCCACAGAAAATTCTAAAATTCAAGAAGATAAAGTATAAAAGACATCGTTTGCTTTTCAAACGCATTCCTCATTTTGAAGGACGCCATTGTCGTTTGAGAAAAAACAACTCCAGATCACTGGTCTCTTTTAAAGGCATCCATAGTCTATCCATGTTTCAATAAGTCCGATAAAAAACAAAAAAAAAAAAACTGTGTTGGGTGAGAATTATTGACAAATTCATTAACACCTTTCGATTTATGGCGCATAAATTCCCTACCCAGCCAACCAGAGAAATATGCAATAGCACTTTTGGTTGGCTCGAGTTTGAACGAATAAAAATTATAATGTGATAGAAATTAATATTTATCGATAGTAGCATTTTCATCAACATGAAATACGCGAAAATA
This sequence comes from Doryteuthis pealeii, assembly GCA_023376005.1. Lineage (NCBI taxonomy): Eukaryota > Metazoa > Mollusca > Cephalopoda > Myopsida > Loliginidae > Doryteuthis > Doryteuthis pealeii. The sequence goes on along the minus strand of CM042145.1, from coordinate 52,932,955 downwards.
TTTGATGTTGCCTTTCAAATATTACGATATAAAGATCTATTATATATATTTACCAACACCTCCACACGAGTGACACATGGTCAATTTCTTAAGCAGAGTTTTTTCCTTTCTCTTAGACAAAGTTAAAGAGCCCAGTCTGCCCTACTATTTACCCATAGCTGGATGGAGTGTAGTTGGATGCATACCTTACCCAAGGATATTAGCATATTATATGAAATATAAACAGTCTGGTCCAGGATTTGAACTTGGGTCGACGAGTCCATTTCCTACGACTTTAACCGTTACACCACCCGCCTCCATCTATTATAGATTTGTTTTCTTTGTTTAATGGCATATCAACCTTCGTCGGTTATTTAATGCCAAAGCCATCCTTGTAGAATAACAACAGTTGTGGGGATAACGGGGTTCTTACCTTTCTCAAGGTTATTAGTCTGAAAGTGAAAGTAATAACACGACTGTAGTTCGAACACGCTTACTACAATGTCACAGTTCAGCACGTTAGCCACTACGTTACGGGGACTCCCCCCTAAAAAAAGACCCGTTTTAATATAGGATCTCTTTGCATATAAAAACAGAATAATGTGATTTGGAATACATATGTAATAATTGTACAAGTTTTAACTAATATGATACAGCGCAGATCAGACAAAAAAGGAAAATAAATTGAAAAAAAGATTGACTTACGTTTAACCGGGACTGTGTTTTACCCATGATGTCTCGAAAACTAACAGTTTTGATTGTTAATTTTCTAATGTATATATATATATATATATATATACATATACCCCATGCTGGATTGTTTACACTTAATTTCTTAAATTTCTTAGACAATTAACTTCGTGTTTGTTTGGATATTGAAACATTACATCCTTAAAAGAGGACTGGACTAGATTACCATTGCTTAACCGACACCCGGAAACGTCGGTCTCAACAATCTTAATGTTTACACCATTTATTTTTATATTAGTATTTTCTCACTTTTTCTTTCTTTCTTGGGTAATTTATTTATTTTAAAAAGTTAATTTGATATGTATGAATTTATAATACAAAATAGGTATATTCGGTCAGAGTGTATACACACACACACACACCACACACATATATATATATATATGAAGGGGGGAGAGGAGAGGGGGGAGATAAATAAAAGCGATAGGACAAACAGGATCATTTCTTTGAATTTGTTTATTTTTTTTATTGTTCTCAATTAGTTTTGACCTTTGGTCACAAACAGGAGAAAGTTTTTTTTTTTAGAGAAATGTTTATTTTTTTAAAAGAGTTCATATGCTATTAAATAAGCGAGGAAAAATGGAAAAAAAAAAAAAAAAAAAAGAAAAAAAAAAAAGATTGAAAGCATAATAGTCGATTTCAGGACACTTAGACTATTATGCATTCAATCTAAACCTTCTTCGTTATTTTTTCCTAATATATATGTTTGCTTTGTAATCATAACAATAAGGGGACACATTGAGCTCTATCAATTACAACTCCTTTAAACTACTACATCGAAAGGGAAATTTCTTCGGTCAATCTTTGGAATATATATATATATATATATATATATATATATATATATGGAAGTAATAATATTTTGACAGTCAATACACGTGGTCTTTCCACCAATGGAGCTAATTTTTATCTATTTTTCAAAGACTATTTTCTTTCATTACTACTTTGAGGTCATTTTTATATTCTGCGACCATTAAGCAGGCATCATTAATTGAAAATAAATAAATAACCTTTGAAAAAAAAAAAAAAAAAAAAAAACAAGATGAAGGAAGAACTAATCCCCAAAATATTATCGACGATATTTATCAACCGGAAGTGACGTAAAAGGTCAATAAAGTGATGATTTAAGTACCTACATTGTTATATGTATATTTGTGAAAGACTCTCTGCAGGAAAATACAAAGGAATATCACAATAGATTTGAAGTACAAAATAAGATAAAACAGGATAAAAACTCGCATCTCAGAGTTTCAAGTTGTCGATCCTCAGGTGAGCTAGTCGTCAACGCACAATCATCATTATATAATATATATATATATATATATATATGAAATGGATTCTCCCTTCTATCTCAACGTATGAGGGTTCAACAGTTCACTTCAAGGCGTGAACACAGATGATTTCTTTATAGTGTTTGGTTCAGTTCTTTTGTTTAATGGCATTTCAACCTTCGTGGTTTATTTGATAACAAAGCCATCCTTGTATATGATCGACAGTAGTACTATTTAATTCAGATCTGTGGGTGAGAGTTTTTTAAAATCGTTTTCAAGGGGATTAGCCCGAAAGTGAACATAATAATACGACTCGAGTTCGAATTCACTTACTACAATGTCGCAGTCCAGCACGTTAGTATGCCTCGGAGACCTCCCCGATTAAAGTGGTGAAGGCATATATATATATATATATATATATATATATATATATATATATATATGTACATACACCAGCTGAAGTCGTTGATGAATCCCCTTTATTGGACTACAGAGCCTGTATAAAGTATTGTATATATTTTATTATATCTATTTACAATTACACAAACATTTTTGGATTTTGTTTACTGAAACCAGGTGGAAAGCATTGTACAACATATCAGGTGATATATATATATATATATATATATATATATATATATACTTCATCAAAACTTTTTTCTTCTCCCAGGCATTGATGGACATCCCTGCTAGTTAGAATGTAAATTAAGACAAGCGTTAAACGCACTGTTGACAAAAGGGGGTAATTGTAGATTTTATGGGTGGGGTGGGGGGGATCAGAGAGACTTCGAGTTTTGCACGGCTGCCATTAACGCCTCATTAGAATATCTTTCTTGAAATATATGAAACTAGAAGCGACTACCCAGCATCGCATGGGTAGAGGGGAAGGGGGCAAATCCAGGTGTGTTGAGTTGCTTACTGTTGAGATTTACAAATGCTGGACATTTTTAAGTAGAATTTCAATGCTATTTCTATGTATATTTTAATTTTTAAATATAAATCAAATCTTCATAATTCTTGCACCAAAAGCAAGAACCGGTGATTTTATATATATATATATATATATATATATATATATATATACTTTAATTGCTTTATTTTTGTAGTTTCATCTGGACATACATACACACCATCTGTCCTTTATATATAGGAGATATATTTACTAGAAGTGGCTATCCAGCGTCGCCTGGGTATAAGTGAGGCGAAATACACTTGTGTATTGATTTGTTTACTTTTGAGATTTACAAATGCTGGACATTTTTAAATAGAATTTCAATGCTATTTCTATGTAGATTTTCATTTTTAAATATAAATCAGATCTTCATAATTCTTGCACAAAAAGCAAGAACCAGTGATTATATATATATATATATATATATATATACATACACACATACACACACTTTGTCGTTAATTGCTTTATTTTTGTAGTTTCCCCCGGACATACATACACGTCAAATTCCCTTTATATATGTATAGAAGATAGAAACAACGATAATAGAGCAAGGTAAAGATAGAAA
>CM042145.1:52909435-52924435 GCA_023376005.1 Doryteuthis pealeii | reverse complement strand
AAAACTAAACATGCATCGTTATAGACAAATTTCGAATTGAAGAAAAAATCTAAAACGATATTGAAATAGCTAAACGCATAACAGCCATATCCAAATAAAGAAGAAATAAAACAAAAACGTTTTCGGCATAAAATAACCCAATGAGTTAACAGGCCGTAAAATCCAACCAACCAACCAACCAAATATATTCGTTTTCGCGCATTGGTAATACAAGATATCTGCAATATAACCAATGGTTTATTATCCATAATTTAAAGTATCAGATTTTTTTCTTTATGATGTTCCGGCATGCAAAGAATGCAGCGTATGTTTCTTGAGCCTACTTATGTGTATGGGGGGGGGGATGCATTTAATACGTTTGCATCCTGTAGGTAAAGGGTTTATAACATTCTGGGATCGCATCAAAACGAAGTATATTCTATCTCTTTCTCTCCTTTGGTTGATTTCTACAACGTATCAAACTCTTCGTTACATTTAAGGCATTTAAAGCTCTCTTAAATTTACGCTCTGTCGGGGGGTGGAGGGGTGGGGTTTAAAATTCGCCAACTCCACCCCCTGCAGAGACGTAATATCCCTTCTAACCAAAAAAGGAGTTCCCTGTGCATGACGCTAAACTGCGTCCGGTGGTGAGGCTCAAGTCCTGTAGTGTGGGGAATATCTTTTCGTTGCTATTACTCCCAGGTTCCCCCTGAGCCGATGTATTACTTGTTAGGGTTTTGTGTAGGAGTCAAATAGATATATTTGAAAATTAGTCGAATTTGATAGAAGATGGCTTTAGTATTAGATAACCCAGCAAAGGTTGACATGCCGTAAAAAGTAACCAACAAATTTCCTAATCAATCACTCAGGAGGTCATTCTCTCTCGTCCACAATTTTGTTCAAATTTTGCCAATTCTGTAGATTAAAATATTTTGCGCACATAGACACATAACATATGTATGTAATAAACATCTAGGAAAACTTTCTTAAGCCGTCTACCTGTGTATGTATATAAGTATTTATAATCATCATTTAATGTTAATATACCGATCGATCGTCCGCGTGCTAAAATACCGTGTATACTCATGTACGAGTCGACTCTTAATCTATGGCCACAAATCCGCCATTTTGTGCAAGTTCTGAAGTCAAGGATTTCCCCGAGTCTTTCTCTTCGTGTCGATCTCGTGTATTACTCGACCCTTTAATTAGAGCCACAAATTCATCAATTTTTTAAAAAGCCAGACGGTGCTCCTGTCGGGTAACAAGGTATAGGGGCCGGTTTAGCTCAGTCGGTAGAGCATTCGACGAGGAACCACCAGGTTCCGGGTTCGATACCGGCCCTCACCAACTCAGCGTATGAGTAGCACAGGGATCTGTACGGTAAAGTTAGGAGCTGATGGTAGGTGTGGCGCTCCACCTCAAATGCCAAAGCAATCTAGAGAAAAGGGGATAGACTCCCTCGCTTCTGGCTGATACCGAAGTCTTTACTTTACTTAGAGGTATGAACTCTCCACATCACGTGTCCGTTGATCACGTGAGAAATGAGATTCCCCCCCCATGATCATTCTCTCTTTGGTCATGACTTTGGCGAGGTGAACACCGATTCCTTCCTCCCCCTCTCTCTCTCTCTCTAAAGAGATAAATCCTATTGCCACCTGGTGGAGATAAATACCCTCATCAAATGTAAGTGAGATGATCCTTTGTTTTACCCTTTCTATTGCCAAACACACATGTTTGGTTATTCTCTTGAATAATTATGAACAGTTTAGTTATTTGAAACATATTTTGTTATTGTAGTCTTGAATGTTGTTATATATTAAACACACACGTTTATTAACTGTGATATATGCAATAACCCGGCGTCACTAAAAACAAGAGCTGTCAAAGGGCGGATGAACTCCGGGGGAGCCAACGACCATCTACACCGACAGTAGTAGGATTGGGGTACTTACTACTCGTATAAATCCCCAAATGGGGTAAATGGAACTCCTTAGCCTGGGACGGCAATCCATTTAGACAAGGAAAATTCTATTATAAAAACTCGGCTGCGTAGAGGCTATACCTTATTCCAAGGAAATTGCTAGGGGAGTAAACCCCGAAATCAAACCCGAAGCTGGAGTCCCTAAAGGTGGTGTGATGCTGAATTTCAGCGTTATTCCGCAACACCTGCGACACTATCGTTGCCAAAGTGCATTATTGTTTTGCCTGTTCTTAGGAGCATAACGTCAGTGTGGAGATGGGGAATTCCTGCTTGAGCAACAGTTCATCCTCCGTATCAAACAGCCCTGGCTACGTGGTTCCACTTTTTTTTTTACTCACACCATCGTCTCTAGTAAACGGGTGGATGCCAACGATGCAATCACTATTTCGGTAACAGTAAGAAAAAAGTTTGATATTCTTTGGGAGACATCGGAAAGACATACTCCAAATGATGAATAGGGAAACTTTGTTAGTGCCCACTTAGAAGAAGCAGCTGAATGCATACCGACCAAACTAAAATCCCCTGGGAGATAAAAAAAAGTTTGAATAAAGAGAAATAATATAAAAAAGGATCCTCATGCAATAAAACAAACCTAACACCAATATATAAAATGTTAAAGAAGCCCAAATAGAACTAAATGAAACAAAAAAGAACAATTAGAATGCACCCCCCCCCCCTAAAAAATCAGAAATTCTGTTGAAGTAGACAATCGCAATTCGCATTGCAGACAGTAGATAAAGTTAGTTGTAGCAAAAGCACCTCGAAATCAAAGCTAAAAGCAACCAACCAAATAGATAGACTTCTGAAGTGGATAGAACACTTCAAGAATCTGGAAACCCCTCCTAAAATCACAATAATACCTAAAATAGCCAACTATACATTAAGTTATCATACTTTACCATAGATGAATTCAACAAAGTTTGAAAAACGACGAAATACCTCCGAAATAGGGAAACAAGGAAATTTGAGGACATACCTCTTCGATTATGCAATGCAGTGTATAAAGGAAATACAATAGATAAATGGACGAAAGACTGTATCCTACCATTTCCCCCAAAAGGTGGCTTCGGAATCCCAAAGAACTACAGAGAAAATAACTCTTATTGTAATAGCTGCTAAGTTTTATAAGGCAATTTGTCTTAATAGCATACGACCTGAAGTCGAGAAAATCCTTAGGAAAAAAAAACGGGTTTTGTAGAAATCGATGCACAACTTCTTCAGATCTTTGACTATTCATCAAATCAAAGTGAAAATTATTGTTTGTAGATTTCTCCAAAGGATTTCACTCCATTCATAGGCGGATGCTCTACTGATTGAGTTAATCCGGACCCTAGGAATACTTGATATCATATAACTGTTTGAAAAATTTCACTAGAAGCAACTACACAAAAATGTAGATAAATATACTATGATCGCGATTCTCAACGAATGATTTAGCCTAGATTAAAATAACCCTCGACGGACTGACATACCGTAAAAATCAATCGATCCATAATCTTTTATTTTAATGGAACGATGGGATAGTTCCATGTAAAGATGCTTGCGTCCTGGCATGACGCGTATGTGTGTGTTTTATGAACTCAGGAACAGGGTAGCTGAAGGTCAAGGTACTTAAAGGAGCCAAGAGCTTAAAAGCCGCCCTTGTCTATTCTTAGTCAGATATTTTAATTCAAAACAAAATATAATAATTACAAAACCTTTTTTCTGCATCTTATTTTCGTGTATATAATGAATATAATTTACTTTTATTTTTTTTTATGGTTCATGATTTTCCGACATGTTGTTGTTCAAAAATATTCAAAATCAGTATGGCCTATTTTTATTGTTTTTTTTTCTCGCGCTGCCTACTTCCGGTTGATTTTTTTTATTTAAATTATTTTTTTAATTTGTCTTTGCTTTTATTTGTCTCATTGTCTGTCAATTACAACTCACCTCCAATTTCTCTCTCTCTCTCTCTCTCTCTCTCTCTCTCTCTCTCACATTCTTTAGTCCTGAGTCTTGAAACGTTCAACCAATTCAATCACGTTGCTTTTTTGTTGCTTTTCTATTTCAAGAGTGTGTCAGAATGTAGACAGATACTTTAGTTTGGTGCACTTGGGTTTTTTTAGGGCAAAAACGTGTGTTCGCCTTTCTGTCGACCGCCACGCTTTGGAATGTCGTGCGTTGCCCCCCTCCCCCTACGCCCTCTCTCCCACTCCTCTGTTCGATCAACTCCCCCTCTCTCTCTATTCTGAAAATAGTTTAAGGCATATCTCTTTCTATGCAGAAAGTCCCTTTTCGGGCACTTGCCTTGATATTTATTCTTCTTTATAAAAAAAACGCCGCAGGAGCTTGATTGTGTTTAATAAAGGGGGGGGGGAGGGACGGCGGTGGGGAGGGACGGGAGTGGGGTGTCGTATCGGCGGCGGAGTTGTTGCTTAATTGCCGGCAGCTCATTCTCCCGCGTTTTTTCCGAGAGTGTGTTGTGAAGGAGAAAAAGCCAAGGGTGGTCATCCTTTCTCTCTTTAATACTAAGCAAAGTGCATTTACACAGAAAATCAGTATATATATATATATATATATATATATATATACACAATCTTATTTACTGAACGTATTCACTAAAGACGTATATTTAAACAATATATGCCGATTATTCTCGAGTATAGGTCGAATTTTGACAGGGACCAGTTTAGTTCAGTTGGTAGAGCACCCGCCTAGAAACCTCAAGTTTCCGGGTTCGATACAGATCCTCACCAACTCAGCGCATGAATACCACAGCTTTGGTAATCTGATCTGTGCACTAAAACATCTAGGAGATGACGATTGGTGTGGCGCTCCACCCCAGCAAAACAATCTCCTTGGTATAGTGCTAACGAAAATGGGATAGACTCCTTCGCTGTTCGGTTGATACCGACAATAGACCACTTCATATACTTTACTACTATTATTCATATCTAATATAAATAATTGGCTCGCAATTTTATAGTTTCAAGTACTAATATATAATACTAATAAGTATATGGTTTCAAGTAATTATTTCTCTTTAGTAAAGTCATTTGTTTGTACAAGGTTATATAGTTTTAAGTAAGTTATAATAACCCTTAGTAAACAATTATAGTTTCAATTAAGTAATTTTGATACAAACAATTTACAGTTATGTATAAAGTATTCCCATCTAATACCACTAATTTGTACACAGTTGTGTGGTTCAAATATTGTTATCTAATATTAATAAACATATGATTTAAAGTAATTTAATTACTAATAATCATTTGTTTGCAGTTAAATGGTTTCAAGTGAATAAAGCTATTTCATCGTTACATCAAAAATAAAAAGTAATAATTGATTTAAACGATATGCGAAGCCATCTAGGATTATTATACGTCTTTAGGTTAGGGAATCGTGCTCATTGTACATTCATATCTATACTTTTTGTGTAGTTGCTTCTTAAGGGTTTTTTGCACAGTTATATGTTAATTATTCCTATCTACCAATAAAATAATTTGCACACAGTTGTATCGTTTCAAATATTCCTAATACGAATTATTGTATGGTTTCAGGTATTTATTTTCACTTAAAAATAATCATGTGTTTGTAATGAGTTATATGATTTCAAGTAACTAATAATAATAATCCTTAGTAACCAATTATAGCTTCAAGTAATTATTCTTAATGCAAATATATTTTACCCATAGATTAGACTAATAGGAACTACTAGTCCAAGTCAGAGTGGACCTGGGAGTCATGGCAACGAAGGAGGACTACATTCACCAGAGCATCCACCGGATGCAGTTTAGTGTCATACACTGGACACCCTCTTTTTTATTAAGGTGGTTTTACCCCTCTGTAGGGGATGCAGTTGACATATTCTAAGCCTCCCCGACTGGATAGATATAGAAGTCTTAGCTTGTGTAAATACCTAACAAATTGAATTTAAATTACATTTAAAATGTTAAATTTCAGATATAGATTCAGTTTTTGTTAATTGCTGTTAATCCATTTGATAAGGGAAAAAGTGCTAATGTCCCCGTAGACCACTTAAATAGACCGTGCATTTGATTGGTTGTTTACAATAGCCAATCAAATGCACGGCACGATCTATTTAAGTGATCTACGGGGTCTATACTTGTCCAAAATCAATAGCAACTAGTGTCTTCTAGCGTTACAAAGTTGGAAGAGTATATCAGAGACTGATCTTCTCTGATAGGGTCGGACCAGCAAGGGGAGTATGATGTTGAAAGACCCGAAACTTCAAGAACCTAAGCAAATTACATCACTGACGACGTCCTCCGGCGCCCCAAATGTAGTAAGGAGCATACATTTAAAACAGTTTGAAAAAGTATTCAAGTAATACGGAGTTTCAAAATGATTTGAAGTTTTGGTTTCTGAGTAACAGATTTAGACTAACTAATCGAGAACGGAATTAGAATGAAACTCTTCTTACCTTGTGTCCATCTTGTTGTTGCTTGAGTGAGGCAAGTTTTTCGTGTGGTTTCGTCTGATCGACCAAGAATTTCTCCACCTCTTGAAGCCAAGCTGTTTTCTCTTTGACTCTAACAAGAGCCCTGACGACTTCTTCATCCGATGCCAACGTCACCTGTCCAGTGACCGGATCAATTCGAACTTTAGAGTTCATGGTTAGAAAGCCGTCAGCCATGGCGTCTCGGAGTGGAATTTCCTGACCCTCTGGGGCTAAGAATACAGAATTACGGGGATTGATTTTCCGCTCATCAATAAGTTCTCTCAGACTCGACTCGTTTTCAATATATTTTTCTGTTGTTACACTTGGGTCGATTAACCCTTCTTGTATGGCTTGGGCAATCGTTTGGAGTTCTCCATTTATCGGGTTCCGGAATTTACCGGAAACCGGATCGAATTTCTCTTTGGCAATAAAAGAGCCAAGAGAAGTAATATCTCCAGTCTGTTGATCTACAAAGAAAATATAATCAGGTTTAATAAGGCCTTTTTTGGTTGCTTCTTGAATACACAGTGGGCCACCCGTATTGGGTGAACTCACCTGGCCGGATACAGGATGGATTACGTCGTTTAATTTTTGGCTTAAAGACATTTTGTTTAGAGCACCAAACAATTGCATCACTATTGGCGTGTCTAATAATTTGCCTTTAGCTGCTTTGATTAAGGGTGTTGATTCTTGAAGTTGTTCGTTGACATAAGCGGCCTCGGGAATATTAAGAACACCGGCTCGTACCGCTTCATCTACACTGACGATATCCGAATTAGGCATGTGGACTCCTCTGACTTCGGTGTTCATGAAATGTCGGAGGTGCTGCAACGATTCGGAATCTTCAGCAATTTTCTTTGGATCAATGTGTACCCGTATCAGCTTGTCTTCGACCGCCTTGCTGAAACACAACTCTTCGTTGGTATCGGGCTTGACATATTTGCCGGTGTCAACGTCGTATCGTCCGCTCTCTATAGCGTCAGATAAGCTTAGGATTTTATTGGAAGGCACTTCGTAGAAGTAGGTCATTTCTGGATTGAGGATCTCCTGCTGAACAGCCGCGTGGAGAGATAAAGTTTGGCCATTGGAAACATCGGTGACCAATCCGGTTTCAGAATCGAACACTTCCTGATCAATTAAACGACCCAAGCTGTTATCTTCGTAGGCTGAGAGAATTTCTTTCAGGACGTGCGGTGTGACAAAACCTTTCGCACTCGCTTCTGGTAGAGGCAAAACCTCACCTTCAAGCCGATCATAAGCGGCCTTTCCAAAATTCAAAACTCCTTTATGATAAGCTTCTTCTATACTTAAAGTACGTCGAGTTTGTGGGTCCTCAATTCCCTTGAGACTAACATCGATTTTACTGTTTAGTTTTTGATAAAGGGCGACATTTGGGTCAGGTCGACTGTTCTCATCTAGATCGCAATTCAGCAAGGCCGCTTCGGTGTGCGCTGCAATATACTGGTCTTGTTTCACTCGTAGTTCCTTGACTGATATTGTATTCATGTCGTTTTTATCGACGGTCGGATTAAAGATCCGAGCATTCAGAAAACCTTTGGCAATTGCTTCAGCAACTGGCATCGTTTCACCAGTCACCGGGTTCTTGTAGGTTCCGTTTGTGCCATCTAATAAGTTCTCGTGAAGGGCCCGTTTTAAGGAGACGGGGCTGTTCGTTGTCGGGTTGATTACACTGTCAATGATATAAGTGACGTCTTCCAATTGAAAATGAGTGAACGTTCCAGGTTCAGAGAGAGTGGCTAGGACATCGGGTTCCACTTGGATGTAACCATTGTTCATTGCTTCCAGAATTGTCATTTCTTCTTTGGTTACTGGATTGATGTACTTGGCGGCTTTCATGTCGAGAATGTTTGAAGATATAGCCTCTTTGACGCTGACAATTTCACCTGTGCGTGGATCGACGATGCCTAAAAAATAGAAATTAAAAAAGTAAAGCAGGGAAAGCACACACACACACACACACATTATATATGTTTGCTAGATTTTAAAATAAAGAATGTTCAATATCTTTGATAAAGCATATATATCTAATTTAGGATAGCGTGTACAGAGTCAACGGCACTTATGCGATCATGGGATATATATATATATATATATATATATATATATATATATATATTTACCAACCCCTCCACACGAGCAGGATGCGACACAAGGTCAACTTCTTAAGCAGAGTTTAACAGGTTTGAATTCAGAGTTTTCCTTCTCCTAGACTGGTTACCTATCCAAGGTAAAAATCCCAGTCTACCCTACTATTTACCCCCAGCTGGAGGAAGAGTAATTGGATTCATACCTCTCCTAAGGATATTAGCGCTATATGATATGAAACAGCCTCATCCAGGATTTAAACTCGAGTCGACGAGTCCATTTCCTATTACTCTAACCATTACATCACATCCATCCTGGCCGTAATTTGTCTATCTCTCTCTCTCTCTCTCTATATATATATATATATATATAGACGTACAATGAATGCACTTCCCTAACCTCTAAACATAAAATAACCCCAGACGGGTTGATATGCTGTTAAAATGAATCAATGAATCATAGAATTACAGGTGGTGCTAAATAAGTTAAAATTCATTTGAAAGTTTTAAATTCCATTTTCAATGCTAGGTTGGTGAAACAATGTTAATTTTTAAGCGGCGCAAAACTGGTTTGTATTCAGAGTTTTCATTCTCCTATATTGGTTACCTAACCAAGATTAAAGAATGCCGTTTATCTTTGTATTTACATATAGCTGGATGAAAACAGATGGATACAGGCCCTTTCCAAGAACTTTAGCGTTAAGTAATACGTAAATAGCCTCGTCCACGATTTGAACTCTGGTTATGGGTTTGGTTTGTTTTACGGCATATCAACCTCAGTGGGTTATTTAATGCCGATAAAGTTTTGAAATAAATCAATTTTAATGGATAATACAATTTTGTTTATGAACTCATGTTTTTCTATTTAATCCATAGATGGGACCCTAACAGGTACTACCACTCCGGGTCAGAGTGGATCAGGGAGCAATGGTGATGAAGGGGTGCTTCTGGTTATAGATTCCATTTACTACGACAATACATTAAGTTAGGCATATCTCGTGTGGACGTGAAAGTATGTAATAGACATTTTATAAAAACTTTTCGTGGTGAAAGAGAAAGAGAGAAATACATGAGTATTCCGAAATTCGTTTCTTTCTTTTCTTTTCTTAGAATAGACAGACCGTGGTTTATAGAGTTTCGAACAGAACATGCGATAGACTTATTCTTTCTTAACAAACAAACACAACGTGGTATCGAAGTCGTTTAGCAGACGAAACTGAGTTGACCGCGGACGATACTGTCACATTACAACTACGTTAAGATTCGACTCCATTACAGATGTAAGGCCAATGTTAATACCGGAGGCGCTCCTAGAACGGAATTACCAACAGTTAACCAGAATAACTTTGCTATTTCGGATTGTTGTCCTCATTTTTATTGTGGTATGTATAGACACAACGTTTCGGCTGCTGTATCCTCCAGCCTTCCTCAGGTGTTCCCTGTGTATCAGAGTATAATAATGGAAATCATTTTTAATAGTTTGATTGTTGATCAAACTGGTGTCGAAGAACTTTCGATTCAACGACCGAAACGTTCTATTCATACATTAGGGTAGATCGATTTTTCACTTTAAAAAAAATATCAAATTCTCAAAAAAACAGCGAAAGTTTTGTGTTTGAGTACTGATACAAAAATCAGATCTCTTATTTGCACCATTGTTTGAGGAAATAGCATCAAAGATCGTCTATTAAATGCACTAAAAATCCTCGTTTTCGAAACATTTAACCAAGAAATTGGTTTGAAAATTTAGCAATTTCAGTATTTAAAACAGAAAAGCTTGTCATTTTAAACTAAACGAATGAAATATTATAACTAGAATTCAAATTGAAAATATACCGCCATCACCACCGACACATCCAATATGCTGCTTTTTAACTAATAATTAAGCTGTAATGGTGATCACATTTCCAAAGATTCAATTTTTTTCTCAAACGAAGGCAAAGTTTTGAAGAACATTTTTTGTGTGGTAATTCTTTGTTAATTTGCAACTTTCGTCACATGGGAGACGTTACAGTTCCAAAATCGACCTACCCTATTATACATATCACAATAAAGATGAGGCCAACAGTCCGAAACAAGAAGATTATTTACATCAAGCCTCATCTAAATAATACAGACTGGGTTAACATGGTTTTGGCATTATTCCATCCGTCGGCGAGAAGAACTCCAAACTTGACATTGTGTCAAACCAGTTTCGAGATTAGGGGGAAAATGAATAAATAATAACTTACCAGCGACTGGAATTGAACTAGAATCAATATGACTCTTAGAGACATCCATATTATTTTGTGGTTTATCGTCATTCATATTTACTTCATCTTTATATTCCACGATGACATATCCTCGACCGATGGCTTCCGGGATGGACATGCTGCTGTTGGTTTCTGGATTATTGTACGTTCCACGGACCTGGTCCAAGATTCCATCGGAGAACGCCTTCAACAGACTGATCTTCTTTTGGGTGTTAGGGTCAAGGACGGCAGTGATGACAAAAGATTTCATTTTACGACTTTTAACTTCCTTGGCCGGAGCCATTGAGCCAGTCTCGTTGAAGGCGTGACCATTGGTCAGAGACTGACCCTGAAGTATTTTAGCTTCAAGCAAATTCTGTTTGAGGAGTTTCTTGGGCGAAAACCGTTCATAGATGTAAATTTCGGCATCAACTCGGACTGTCGAGGATTCTTTTGTGTCTTGGTTAATCTCAACGGGTTTGGCTCTGAAAGAAAAGAAGAACAAATAGGATTCAGCGTTTTCTTTTTTAAGACAGGATTCACTCAACGAAAAGGGTTACGATGACACGGCGATGGGATATAGTAAATGGTTTGCTTTATTGTTTAACGGCATATCAACCTCTTATGGGTTATTTAATACCAAAATTTGATAATATTTAATTCTAATTATGACTATTTAGATTTTAACATTAGTTGTTTTACAGCAAGTCAACATTTAGCCTGAAATACCGGGATTACATTGCAGAGTAAAATAGTGGTGAGTCTGGGCTTACGGTGTATAGTATAATATCAAGTACTGTTTATTGTATGTATTTACCCAACAGCTCTGCCCCGAGCTTGGTGCGGCATTGGGTCTATTTTTAAGCAGAATAAGGCTAGTTTGAATTCAGAGACCAAGGCTAAAAAAAAACAACTTTTATTTACCCATAGCTTGGGGGAGGATAGATTCATGCTTTCCTCAAGGGCATTAATGCGAATTGGAACGCAAACAAATTCGTTCAGGTTTTGAACAGTCAATTTATTCGCCCCTCCCACTCCCCCCCCCAGTAAGAAAATAGAATAATCAAAGGAAACATCGGAGGTTGTAGCTGACAATAAATATATTTAAAAACTTTCTCAGATATTGATTGGTTGGTTGAATTTTACGGCATGTCAAACCTTGTTGGGTTATTTTATGCCGAAGACGTTTTGTTTTATTTGTACTTGTGGAGTATTCAATTTTTTAAAACTCTTTTTTAAAAATCTATTTAACGCATAGATAAGATCGTAACAATGTGTCAGAATGAACCTGGGAGTAATGGCAATGAAGGGGTACTCCATACTCCGAAGATCTCCAGAATTTAAACTTCACCATTAGATGCAGTTTAACATCATACCTAGGAGACTTCTTAAATATTTTCGTCATTATAAAGTTAGTTCACGTACGAATAGCGAGGTGTGGGTGTGTGGGTGATTATCTTGTCCTCATTCCATAAATATTGGCGAGTGCAGGTGTATACGGCACGTAAAAAAAGGGGGGGGGTAGTAACGATTGCCCAGACAATTGCGGATATCGTTCGATTTTTAGACCGGTAGATATTTTATTTGGGCACCTGCCACCAAACGTCTGTTCATAATTTAAAATGTTGTAATTAACGCGGACATGTTACTTTACATCGATCTAGCACGGTTCTATATTTATTCGACCTCTTTTGGGCTTTTCATATCTGGATGCGGCCCGCTCCCCACCCCTCGCTGATCATCACACATTCCACCCTCGTCTCAAATATAAATCAACCGGTCGTATAACTGATCAACGGGTTTCCTATTGAACGTATCCGTCTGAATTGATGTTGTTTCCGCTTGGGAGTTTCAAAGGAAAAAAATCCCCCCAGGGCCTCGACTAACCATTAAGCAAAATAAGCAACGTGTTTAGGGCACCTGAACAGAAAGCGACACTTTTTTGTTCTTATGGTAATATACCTTGTAGTGGTCAGATTGTGTTTGCGATAAAACCTACAAGTCCAATGTAAAACCAAAATTGTCTGAATTTTTGAGACGTGACTTGATAATTTGTATTATTTGGAATTTTAGGACTGTTATCTTCTTTATTGCTATATACACAACGTTTCACCCGATGTGCCCTTTGGCCTTCTTCAGGTCTTATCGAACTCGGGAAGGCTCCTGATTACGACAAGAAGGCTCCAGAATTCGAAGAGAAGTCTCCCAAGTTCAACAAGAAACACACGAAGAAGGCAGTTTTGCGTATCGGCCACAACATTGTGTATATAACAATAAAGATGAAGAAAACAGTCTGAAAAAACCCAAAATAATTCAAAATTGGTAAAATGGTAAAAATGATGAAAAGTATTACCCATTTTGTTCGTTACCTTTTTCTTGTATGATTCTTAAACTACTATAATAAATAATTTATTTTGAAGGCAATACTACCCCCACCCTAAATTCTAACACCCCAAGAGGGGTGATATGGACTCCGTTGAGAGAGACTACTGCAACATTATTACTTTCAGATGGATTTGTAGCGAAAGAAATGACATGCATCCGAGATCAAAACAGGGATGAACGTGTCTTGCGTGCAAAATGAGTGAAGACTCGAAAGAAAATATGGCTGCCTTAGCATTGTAATTTAAATTTTAAACTCAGAGCCTGGAGAATTGGCGAGAATGTATTTGCACGTATGCATATTTTTCGAGATTGTGCAGTGCATAAAACACCAGTCGACAGCGAAAGCGGCGAGACGCTTTGGAGCGTGTTATTGGGTTTACGTTGGAGACTGCTGTGTAACGATAGACTTTGTCGTCGGATTTCTTAAGTTGCGAAAGCGATTACAGGATCAGTTTCCAAAATCAGTTTATATTTTCACAAAAAGAGAAAGAAACAACAATATTTTTTGTTTCCTATGAAGACCAGACCATATTTGAGATAAAACCTCCTAAGAATGATTCTATACTTTTCCCGAAACATAGTTTGATCGTGTGTGTGTGTGTGTGGGAGGGGTATTATCACAACATGTTTTGAGCAGGAATATCGTGACGGAGCCCATCCCTCTTCAGGTCTAGTTTGAAATCTGGGGTTTCCTTTTCCTATACCGGTTACCATATCACGGATAAAGACCCCCTGTATGCCCTATTATTTACCCATAACTGGAGGGAGAACAGTTGGATTCATACCTTTCCCAATGGTATTAGTGATATGTGAAATGCAAACAGGCTCGTTCAGGATTTGAACCCGGATAGCCGAGTCCACTTTTAACGTTGATAACCGTTACGCAACGAGCGCATATAAAACCCAATAGGACAATGTGAAACCATTGTAATTAAAAATAATGACAAAACCAATGTGAACATCTTGTGTGCTCGTAGCATCATTTTTCGACAGAGAAAGTTTATTATGTAGTGATTAAGAATTTTAATGTTTCTAAAAATATAAATAATTTTAAGGCGACTTTTCCTCTAGTGCAGCCTTTCCCAACCTTTTCGCACGAATACTCCCCTAAAACACACATCACTGCCCCCCTCTCATAACGCCCTCTAGAGGAGGCGATATAAACCCCGTTGGAAAATAAACTACAGTAACATAATTATTTTGCGATGGATCAGCTTTTCTCGTTTGATATGGCATATCAATTACTGAACGCGATTCCTTAACCTTTAGGTATACAATAACCCTAGACGTATTGGCATGCCGTTGAAATGATTCAACAACTTAAATTCTTAGAGAAAACAAATCAATGTCAAGTCTGATTTGTAAATGAATAATTTTGAGAGGTCCTCGCAAAAAGGGATAGACTCCCTCGCTGTCCAACTGATAACAACAATAGACCACTTCACCAACTTTACTTACGTTTACGCTGGGCTCCATTTTTTGAATTATCGAAATTCACGATATAACAGAATTATCTGATTCGAATTCTTCGCTCCACCGTAAATAGAAGTTTTATGTTAAAACGAGAACCCAGCGAGTTAACGAGTAGTCTAGTTATGTTTTTATTGTTTTTTATTCAGTCTCCAATGGCTGGAGTAATAATGAAAGTACCTTTTTTATCCTGGCTTATTAGCGCTATGTGAAATACAAACAGCCTCATCCAGGAATTGAACTCGTGTCGCCGTGACTATTTCCTACGACGATAACCATTACCACCTCGGGCGCCTCCATAATTATTTGATATGTGTACGAATCAGTTTCAGATTGTGAAATATGTGGAAAGAGTCTAAGTGCTTTGCAATCTCCCAACAGTTTCAAGTGTAAAATGTTATGTCA